>JAESUZ010003224.1:0-422500 GCA_017311185.1 Proteles cristata cristata | reverse complement strand
CAGAGCCCGACGCGGGGCTCAAATCCACGAACCATGAAATCATGACCTGAGCCGAATTAGGACATCTAACCGAGTGAGCCACCCAGGCACCCCTCCAATTTTGTTTTTCTCCTTCAATATTGTGTTGTCTATTCTGGGTCTTTTGCCTCTCCACATAAAGTTTATAACCAGTTGATACCCACAAAATGACTTGCTGGAATTTTCACTGGGATTGCATTGATTCTAAAGATCAAATTGGGAAGAATTGACACCTTGACAATATTGAATCTTCCTTTTTTTTTTTAATTTTTTTTAATGCTTTATTTCTAGGAGATAGAGAGAGAGAGACAGCGTGAGCAGGGGAGGGTCAGAGAGAGAGGGAGTCATAGACTTCGAAATAGGCTCCAGGCTCTGAGCTGGCAGTCAGCACAGTGCCTGACGCGGGGCTTGAACCCATGAACCACGAGATCATGACTTAAGCGAAAGTCGGACGCTTAACCGACTAAGCCACCCAGGCGCCCCGACAATATTGAATCTTCCTATTCATGAGAGTGTAATATCTGTTTAGTTAGTTAGTTCTGATTTGACTTTGTTTCAGAGTTTTTTTTTTTTCATATGGGTCTTGTATATATTTTCTTAGAATTGTACCTCTTAACTTTTTTGAGCACCAATGTAAATGATACTGTGTTTTTATTTTCAAATTTTACTTGTTTGTTGCTGGTATAAAGAAAATAACTGACTTTTGTCTATTAGCCTTGAATCCTACAGCTGTGCTATGATAACTTATTGGTTTCAAAAGTTTTATTGTTACTAATTTTTTTCATATTTTCAACATAGATGGTCATGTCATCTATGAACAGTTTCCTTTCCAATAGCAAATTTTTATTTCCTTTTATTCCCCATTTTATTGCATTAGTTAGAAATACCACTGTATGTTATGGTCCTTTTCTCCCTAGCTGCTTTCAAAATTCTCTCTTTGTCCTTGTATTTTGCCATTTTTACTATGATATGCCATGTCGAAGATCGATTCAAATTACATCTGAGGGGAGTCCTCTGAGCCTCTGTATTTCAACGTTTACTTCCTTCCCCAGGTTAAGGAAGTTCTCTGCTATAATTTGTTCCGGACTCTTTCAGCACCTTTCCCTCTCTCTTCCTCTTCTGGGATTCCTATGATATGGATATTGTTGCATTTGACTGTATCCAAACTCTTCTTTCATGTTCCTGGATCAATTTGTTTCTTTTATTCCTCAGTTTCCTCTTTTTCTATAATGGTGTCTTCTAATTCACTTATTCTCCCTTCTGCCCCTTCAATCTGTGCATCGGATGCCTCTAATTTATTATGTATCTCATTTATCACATTTTTTAATTCATCATGCCTATTTTTATTCTCCATGTTGTCTGTAGCCATAGTTTCTTTGATGTCCCCTATGCTTTCTTCAAGCCCAGCTATTAATTTTATGATTATTATTCTAAAATCTTGTTCAGTTATGCTGTTTATATCTGTTTTGAGCAGTTCATTAGCTGTCAATTCTTCTTGGAATTTCTTTGGAGGAGAGCTCTTTCATTTCATCATTTTAATTAGCTTTCTGGCTCTTGTTAGTTTTAAAGACTTGTTATGCTCTAGGCACCTGTGAGCGCTGCTGTATCCAAGAAGACTTTGACTGTCCAGGGCCTATCCTTTCAGAGAGTGTTTTTTGAATCTCTTTGAGTTTTTGGTCTCTCTTGCTGAGACCTTAGTTATTTTATTTTCCTACTCATAGTGATATTTGGGACTCTCCACCTTGTGTACTTTGGCTTGTTTCTTAAGGTAGCCCTGGAGAAGAAAACAGACAGACAAACACACAGGGAGCAGAGGCACACAAGCACACATACAAATCCAACTAACATGCAAACCGACAGGGAAAACGAAAAAGTTAAAAGATGGAGGAGGGAAGGCGAATAATAGAGAATAAAAAAATAAATAAATAAAAAGGTCAAAAAGAAGAAAAGAAGGAAAAGAGAAGAAAACTGATGGACAAAGAATGGTTTAAAGCATAAAACCGGGTTTCCCAGCTACAATTAAATAGCCGAAATAGCCGGGAGTATGCAGTGCTGGTTGAAGAGCATAGAGAAAGAGAGAGAAGACAGGGCAGGGGTGAGGCAAAATTGGAAATAGAATGAACAGGCAGAAGGGATAAGAAGCTTTTTTCAAAGAGCTAAAGGTGGAATATGGTTGGATAGGTGAGAGAAGGATGCTGGTGTTATCCAGAGAAACTATATAGTCTAATTACTCCTGAGAGAAAGAGATGAAAAGGTCGCTAGGTGTAGAATTTACATCTACAGAATTGACTAAATGTGACTATTTAAGCAAGCCGGTGACCAGAGTGAATCAGGTCAGTGTTCCGGGAAAAAGAGAAAAAGAAAAGGAAAAAAAAAAAAAGGAGGAGGGCAGGTCTCTAGCAGGGATGGGCGTGGTGGCGTGATCCACTGCCTCAGGCTGGAGTTCTGCCTTGGCAGTTGTGGGGAGGAGAGTGGCAGTGCTCCAGTCCCTTCTTGAACCAAGCGCTGCACCTCACTTTTTTCGGTGTGTAAACTCCCTGTGCCTGGGGTGCAGCCAAAGTGGATCTTGCTCTTTAACCCAGGCCAGGCCTAATTTCCAAGTCCCAGTCCACGCACCCCATTGAAATAGCCGTAGACACAACCTCAGGACGATCCCCTCGGGGCAATTCCAAGCCTCTTGCCCAGCCCTGGGGATGGAGCCAGAATCGCTGCTCCCTTCTCCTCCAGGTCTGGTTGGCGAGCAAGGATGAGGGTTTGCCTGTGGGGTGCGGGGGCCCGCTGGAGAGGCTGGAGAGAGGGAAACCAGGTCCCTCTGTGTCTCGTCACCCAAAACACGATCTCACAGGCAAATCTCCCAGTTTTAGGCCCTTCGCCTTCCCTCTAGAGTTACAGCCAGCCAGGAGCGTGGAGGTACACGCGCAGTTCCTCCAGGGATGCAGCCGAGCCAGGAGTACAAAGGAGCGGTGCTCACGTGGCCCCTCTGGGAAGAGTTGGCGCGTAGCAAACTGGCACGCAGGGATTTGGTGTGCACGGTCCTTCTGTTCCCCAAGCGGATGTTTTTCTGTTTCCCAGCGACAGGGACCATGTCTTGAGTAGTTTCGGACTCTCTCTCTTTCCCCTCTCACTCCCAGCAGAGGGGGATCGCCCCTGTCCCTCGAGTCTCTGATTCTGGCCGATTTTATCTTCCCCAGTTTGCACTCACGTTAGAAGGCTTTCTCAGTGGATTCTGAATCTTTTCTCTCCCAATCTCTTGGGTTCTGTAAAGTTTCCTATGGCTTCAGATCTTTTCTGTGTGAGATATGGGCGTGAGTGCAATGTATGGAGCTCCCTACTTCTCCGCCATCTTGCCCCTCCCTCCTAGTTAGAATTACCAATACAATGTTGAAAAGCAGTTGTGAAAGAGGATATCACATCCTTGTGTTTCTGATATTAGTGAAAGAGCTTTGAGTTTCTCATCATTAAGTAGGATGTTCGTTGTAGGTTCTCTGCAGATAATCTTTATTAAATTGAGAATGTTCCTTTCTACTTCTAGTTTACTTAGAGATTTTATCCTAAATGGATGTTGGGTTTTGTCAAATGCTTTTCATCTATCGATATGATCATTTAATTTTCTGTTCTAATCTGTTGATATGGTAAATTACATCATTTGATTTCCACATGCTAAGCCAGGCTTGCAAAAACTGGATTAAATTCCAGTTGGTTGTGGTGTGTAATTCTTTTCATATATTATTGGATTCAATTTGCTAAAATATTTTGTGTGGAGGATTTTGTATCCTATGTTTGTGAAAGATATTGGTCTGCAGTTTTCTTTTATAATGTCTTTCTAGTTTTGGTATCAGAGCAATGCTGTCTTTCTGGAATGAGCTAAGAAGTATCCCTTCTGCTTCTATTCTCTGAAAGAGATTATAGAGAATTGGTATAATTTCTTACTTAAATGTTTGGTAGAATTCACCAGTGAACCCACCTGGGCCTGGGCTTTCTGTTTTGAAAGTTTGTTAATAACTGATTGAATTTCTTCAACGGAGATGGGCCTATTTACATTGTTTATTTCTTCTACATGCATTTAGGCAATTTGTATCTTTTAAGAAATTGACTCATTTTATCCAGGTCACCAAATTTGTGGGTATAGAATTGTACATGGTTTTCATTTATTATTATTTTAATGTTCATAGGATCTTTAGGGATGTCACTTCTTTCGTTTATGATATTAGTAATTTGTGTCCTCTTTTTTTTTCTTAGTTAGCCTGGACTAGAGACGTAGAGATTTTATCATCTTTCAAAAACTCATCACATGTTCAAGTGATTTTTTTCTAGAGATTTCATGTTTTCAATTTCATTGATTTCTGCTCAAATTCTTACTAGATTATCTTTTGTATTAATTTAATTTTAAGGTAGAAACTTAGATGAATGGTTTTAGGCATTTCTTCCTTTCTAATATGTGCATTAATACTCTACATTTTCCTCTAAAGCACTGCTTTGGCTACATGTCATCAATTTTGATGAGTTGAATTTTCATTTTTATTTACTTAATTCAAAATATCTTAAAATTTCTCTTGATATTTTTTCTTTGATCCTGTGCTATTTAGAAGTTTGTTATCTAGTCTGTATAAATTTTTGGGATTTTACAGTTGTCTTTCTGTTATTTATTTTTATTTGTTTTTTTTAATGTTTTATTTATTTCTAGGAGAGAGAGAGACAGCGTGAGCAGGGGAGGGTCAGAGAGAGAGGGAGTCACAGACTGAAACAGGCTCCAGGCTCTGAGCTGGCAGTCAGTACAAAGCCCGACGCGGGGCTCGAACCCACGAACTGCGAGATCATGACCCAAGCGAAAGTCGGACGCTTAACCGACTAAGCCACCCAGGCGCCCCTGTTATTTATTTTTAGTTAAATTTCATTATCACCCAAAAGCAGTGAGTATATGATTTCTATTTTGTTAAAAATTTGTATTATGGTATGGTACATACATATGGTATTACCATATGTAATATGGTATATATTATGGCTCTGAAGGAACTATCATGGTGAATGCTCTATATGAGTTTGAGAAGAATGAATTTTTGAATGTGTTTTGCCGACTCTGAATGAAGCAGCTTATAAATGTCCATTATATACAATTGAATTATTATGTGGTTGAATTCACCTTGTTCATTACTGATTTTCTGCCTGCTAGATCTGTCCATTTCTGATGGAGTGTAGTTGAAATCTAACTATGATAGTGCATTCATCCTTTTGTAATACTACCATTAAACAATCTACCAGAATTAATGGTAGAGATATATCCTCTATTGTTAGCCACATACAGGTTATAGATTGTATGTCTTCTTAGAGATGGATCTCTTTCTCATTATGTTATACCCTTCTTTGTCTTTGATACCTTTCCTTTTTATGAAATCTTTGTCTGAAATTGATATAACTATTCCTGTGTTCTGTTGATTAGCATTAGATGGTATACTTTCCTCCACTCACTTATTTTAAATCTATATATGTTTATACTTACTTTTAATCTATATATGTTTATACTTAACATGGGTTTTCTGTAGACAACATATAATTGGATCTTGTTTTCTGATCCATTCTGACAATCTCCATCATTCAGTTGGGGCATCTATACCAATGACATTCAAAATGATTATTGATATTGAGGGATTATATTTACCACCTTTGTTACAATTTTCTATTAACTCCTCTTGTTCTTGTTCATTATTTTGCTTTCCATTCCTATTGTTTTATTCATTTATACCTAATCCAACCCCACTCACAAATAACACTGTACTACTTGATAGGTAGTGTGTGATTGTGACTATCTTATAATAACAAAATAATCATAATTGTTTTCTCCCTTCCTTTGTATCATTAGTGTCATTTTTTCACTTATGTGCAAGCATGCATAAACATATTTGTTATATTACATACAATATGATACACATACATAGCTGAATACAATGCTTGTATTATTATTTTGAGCAAAACTATATTGGTTGGGTCCATTAAGTATAAGAAAAGTAAAAGGATAATACATTTTGACCAAGAATATAAGGTTCATGCCAATTCAAGACTTACATAATGCATATCACTATACTAAAACACTTCAAATTGAAAATGTTAGAAACATCTGAAAAGACACAAAAAATAACTTGATAAAATGTAATACCAATTTATATTAAAAATGCTAAGAGAACTGGTAGTAGATAGGAACTTCGACAAATTGATAAAAGGCATCTCTCTCTCACTTTCTCTTTGGTGTTGCCCTTTTTATATTTTATTGGATGTAATTTTCTTTAATTTATTTAAGGATCTTTGTGTCAATGTTCATGAGGAAATATTTGGTCTGCTGTTTTCTTCTTGTAAGGTCTGTGATTTTGGTTCCAGTGTAAGGCTGGCCTCATGAAATGAGTATGATTGTGTTTTTATTCTATTTCTCAGGAATCATATAAAATTATTTCTTATTTACATTTTCAGTAGAATTTCCTAATGAAACTTGTTGGACCTGAAATTTTTTTGTAATAAATAATTTTTTTACTATAAATTCAATTTTTAAAGATAAATATAGGGCTATACAAAGTATTTATACTTCTTGAATAAACATACTTTTTGTCTTCCAAGCAATATGATTATTTTCTTAATGTGTTGAATTGTTTGGTATGATCTAAGCTGAAGTCAGATGCTTAATCAACTGAGCTACCCAGATGCCCTTATTGTTTTTTTAATTTTTAATTCTAATCTTTATTTTTGAGTGAGAAAGAAGCAGAATATGAGCAAGGGAAGGGCAGAGAGAGGGAGTGATCTCTTTGTTTTTTAATCGATCAAGTTATTTCATATGTAATTTCTTACTTGACCATGGATTCTTTAGAACTATGTTTAATTTCTAAACATTGCAGATTTTTCTATTTATTTTCTGGAATATTGTTGTATGTTTGAAAAATTTATGTTTTAATGCCACTGTGCTCAGAGAACATACTTTGAATGATTTCAATCTTTTAAGTTCATTGAGATTCACCTCATAGACTGGAATATGGCCTGTCTTGTGAATGTTACAGATCACTTGAAAATGATGACCATGATTTTTTTTAATTCTATTTTTTAAAATGTTAATTAAGATAACTTGATTGGTCGTGGTGTTATATAATCTGCAGCATATTAATTCCCTGTATATTTGCTTCTATTATCCATCAGCTATTGAATGCCCTATTTTGTTGTTGTTTTACTTGTTTATTTCTCTTTTTGTTTCAGTTTGGATAATTTCTCTTGAATTTTCTTTTCGTTCACTGATTCTTTCCTCCACTTTGTAAAGTGCCATATATTCATCAAAAGCATTCTTAATTTCTTATATAATGTTTTTCATTTCTAGCATTTCCTATTAATGTCCTTTTAAGTTTCCATCTTTATGTTCAAATTCCCCATTTATCGTGCAATTTTTTCACCTTGTACCTTACATGATTTAACATATTAATCACAATTACATTAAATATTTATCTAATAATTTTAAACATTTTGGTTTGTCTCTGGGTCTCCTTTTTTGTTATTTCTTTTATTTGTTTTCTTTTACTCTCTTCTCTTCCTGGCCATGGGTTATACCATGGCTTTGCTTTTGTGACTGTCTCAAATATTTGATGGGATGCTAAATATTGTAAGTAAAAGGATCATAGAGGCTGATGTAAATGGTATTTGTAATGAGAAATATGCACCCCTGTTCTTTTTTCTTGCCATCTGTGGGAGAGAATTGGTGCAGTTTCTGCCAATCTGAGCTTGAGCTAAATGGGTTTGCGATTGCTAAAGTTATCTTCTGTGCACCAGGGGCTTCCGATTGCTTCAGTTTTGTGCTGCTATTACGCTGTGCAGAATGTGCAGCTTGAAAGCCCATTGAACCTGTGCCTCCAGGATACAGTCTTCTCAGTGCTCTTGCTCTTCTCACAGTGGTGGCTGAATTTAGCCTCCCATCAGTTCAACGTCCTGGATCTAAGCTGTGTGTTTTTCCTCCATCCTTCCCTTCCATGCAGTAGGTGTGCTAGCAGAACCCTTCAGTGTGTTTAGTGCATATTGATTCTTGTAGGAAGGGGGATGGAGAAGCAAGTTTCCTGCACACCCCCTAGTAGATCTTATGTCACATTTTAGTAGACATAAATAGAATCGTAACCTTTCTGAATTTTACTTATGATTAATTTAGTGAGATAATGATCGCTGGGTGATATATTTAAACTAGTTTGAGACAAATCCTTAGCGGCTGGGCGTCTACATTGCTTAAATTATCCTCACTTTTTAAAATGGCGTGCTCATTAAAGTGCTTGTTTTCTCAAAAAGCTTATGGAGTATAATTTTTATAAACAATTAGTGCAATGAAGAGGAACAAAATCAGCCAACAATGCCATGTTTTCAAACACTAGTCTAATGAAAAATCTCAAATGATTTTATTGACAAAAATTCTGGAGGTATTAGAGCTTGCTTCATAAACTGAAGTTAAATTTATAGTGCCAATGAATAAATGAAATTCCCAGTTGATAAGCAATTATCATAAGGGGAAAAAGCCACTGTAATAAGTGCCAGTTGGCAAGTGGCACCCTAGTTGGCAGTCTCTGTCGATGCTACAGACTGAATCAACATCCTCACTGAACTATCATCTCACCCATAGAGGTGTTCTGTGTACAGCATGGTTGACACATATTTTAGGAGAGTACTGGAATGCTCTATTGCTACACTTATTCTGTTTCTATTCGATGAAAACACAATGAAAAATAAAGAGGATTTCACTTCATTAAAATATATTTTGTGTTTAGAAACCCTCGTGTGTTTACTTTCCCAAATTTTATTGACATATTTGATATGTTTTTAAAATGTGAACATTATTACAAATATAGATTTGGATACACACACACATATTACACACACACACACACACACACACACACACACACGTATTTACTTGCCCAGAAACCCTAGGCTAAATTGATGCCAAAATTTCAGGAGCAAATGCTTATTTTACTGAAGTTTAATCAATATGAGTTGCTAAACTATAGAGATCAGCCCCCTGCAAAACAGTGACAGAAAAGGCTGTAGTAGGAGGAAATTTTAGAAACAAGTTAAGTCTGACCCAAATGGAGGATTCTAACCATAGAACAGCTGAATGCATACGCTGAGTGCATATTTGTAATATTGTGGGAGTAGTTTCTAGAAGCATAGGAGATTCCACAAAAGAAAGGGCAAAGGAACTTACCTCCTACTAGGTAAAGTGAACTCCAAACTGACTTACTGAACTCAAAAGAAACACTTTTACTGTGGTGAGTTGACATGTTTACTGGTTTGATATAAAGCCAATAAAAGAAGGAACAAGCTGTTTTTTTTTTTTCTTTAACTAAGCATTAACATGCTATTCCCAGATGCTTCCTTCCCAAGATGGATCTGACACCATTCAGGCTTTATCCGGTTCATAACATCATGGCCAATCCTCATATCTACTCTTTGTATATGGTGATAGCTGTATTCATTAACATTGAGCAGATATTCATAGAAAGAACTTGAATCTTAATGACATCATTTGTGATCACTCCCTGTATCTATATGTCCAAAATAATTAATATCATCTATCCTTTACTTAGAACCATCTTTTTACTTAATATCTTTTAACTTTTATATAAACATAAGATGAATAAATAGAAAATTAAGTGCATATGTATATGGGGAAATTAGATTAAAAGAGCTAAAGTATGTATAAAATACAATGATAATGAAAAATAATTTTTTAGAATGGTGAGAATTGTTTTTCCCAATTCTGTGCTTATATAATCATCTATTTTATACATAAACCACAAAAAGTGTATGGTTATTGTCATGTTTTAGAAAATTTTTTACTCAATAATTTGTTAAAAACATTTTTTATGACACTCTCACAGAGAGACTTTATTGTTTGCACAGTATTTTATGTCTGTATTACATTTTATAAAGTACTTCTTCAATTATTGGTATATGTATTTGTATATTTGTAAATAATGGGATGGATATCTCATCAGCTGAATTTTTATAAATGTCACTTCTTTAAGCAAAATTTTAAAATAGATGCAAAATATAACATTAAACGTTGAGTCCATATTAAAAATTTGAAGGTTACTAAAATGTTTTAAGATGGCTCATACTTGGATACTCCTTTTTTTCTGTCTTTTCACATTTACCGTTTAAATTACCTATATTAAAGTTATTCCATTGTACATATATTTCAAATGTGAAGGTCTTAAGAGCATGCACCATGTAACTTTCTTCCTTTATACCTAACGCAGTACTTGATGCATTAAAAGCTGACAGTTGTTTATTTCAGTATCATATCTGGGAAATTAAACTACTTTTATTATAAAAGAAAGTTAATGAATTATTGTTAAGATAAAAAATATTGTTTTAAGAGAAATATGATTGTTGTTAAGATAAAAAAGAAAATCTGACCTAGCTCTCTGATCCTGATTATGGTCAGGTATTTAAAGAATTTGAAAGCTAAAGAAAAGTTAAGTTTTTCTTGAGGTCTTAAAAAGCAAATAAGGCAAGATATGACCTTGGTCACTTAGTAGCTTGAGGAAAAAAATTGTTCTGAACAGGAAGATATCCCAAGTATACAGAACTTTTTATAATTTGAGTTATTTCAGGTAAATCTCATAAAATGTGCTATTATATATAATATATACATACATATATGACTTGCTTCATAAACTTAAGTTAAATTTATATATATATAAATTATATACATATATATTTAAAGTTTACATATTATTTTGAGACAATCTGCATGAACAGGGCAGGGACAGAGAGAGTGGTAAAGAGAGAGAATGCTAAGTAGGCTCCCTACTGCCAGTGCAGAGTCTGATGTGGGGCTCTAACTCAGGAACTGTGAGATCACTACAGTAAGCCGAAATCAAGAGCTAGGCACTTACCTGAATGAGTCACCCAGACCCCCCTCCCGCAATGTGCTATTATTTTTATTTTTTCTTGGTAGTGTATATTGTCATAGACATAGATTCAGTTTACATCGAAAAGGTAGATATAGTTTGTCTTATACTAACTTACTTTAGTGAAGGGTTTTTGAACATCTACCATATGGAGGATGTTAGGTATTTTGGGACTTTCCTGACCATGAATAATCTGTAGCTGTCAAAGTTATTTTTACATGTTAAAAAGGTAGGAGAAGCCACAAAATTATAATATAAGGTCGATTTTAATAAAGAGGTAAAAAGAAATATCATCATGAATTACAAGAAAAAGATATTAGCTTATTTAGGAAATTAGGAAAATTCCAAGTAAGAAATACCATTCATGTTATAGAATAGCTCATATTCTGAGAACAAATAAGAGTGAAGATAGGGTTGCCAGATAAAATATAGGCCTCCCAGTAAAAGTTCCATTTCAGAGAATCGGCAAAGACTATTTTAACATAAGCATATCTTATGCGATTTATGAGATGTACTTACATACAAAACTATTTATCTGAAATTCAAATTTAACTGGGATTGTTTTGGGAAAAGCACATTATTCAGTGTTGACACAGAGACATGATGCTGATCAATGTGTAGCATCAAAGGAGGTATGTTCAGATTCTGATCCAACACTGACTAGAGAATGATGTTGGACAAATTGAGAAACATCTCCGTTTTGTCTCAGTTTTGTTCTTCATTAATGTGAATAATAATTACGTCCCGTCTTAACTCACACAGTTGTGAACATCCTGGAAAGGGGTATATAACCGTATTTGGTGAGTGAAGGAAGCATTGAAAATGTAAGTTACCATCAGGACCACAGTGTGGGAGCAGGAGGAATAAGGATATATATATATTTTTTAATTTTTTTTAATGTTTTATTTATTTTTAGGAGAGAGAGAGAGACAGCGTGAGCAGGGGAGGGTCAGAGAGAGAGGGAGTCACAGACTGAAACAGGCTCCAGGCTCTGAGCTGGCAGTCAGCACAGAGCCCAATGCGGGGCTCGAACCCACAACCGCGAGATCATGACCTAAGCGAAAGTCGGACGCTTAACTGACTAAGCCACCCAGGCGCCCCAAGGATATATTCTTGAGTGTAATTTTATTTCTAAGTTTAAAACAAGAGAACTTAAATAAAGTTTACAGTAAGCTTATAGTAAGAAATGATGTGTAAAATATTTATATTTGACAGTTGGTATTACACAGGCACTGATCAAGCAGAATAGAGTCAATAAATGAGTAGATTGGTTTTTTTTCTCTTTTGCACTGGCCTGTCTTGTGATATACCTTACTTTCTATATAGTGTGTAAGTACCAGAGATTCAATGCAACAAGAAGAAAGAATTATAAGATTGTTTGAAATTTACCATCAAGACTAATAGTACTCCAATTTTGTCACTCCCTCCAAACTCTTTACTGGTAATTTGTAAACAAAATTTGTGTTTTCTTTTCTTGATTGCA
The DNA here is from genome assembly GCA_017311185.1 of Proteles cristata cristata. NCBI lineage: Eukaryota > Metazoa > Chordata > Mammalia > Carnivora > Hyaenidae > Proteles > Proteles cristata. Next base: position 410,077 of record JAESUZ010003224.1, on the reverse strand, counting down.
AAAATATCACATTTGTAACAGGAAATTCAGAAATACAGAAAAGCAAATAAGACTTGTTTGATCTGGAAGTAGAAATACTGATAATATTACCAATCATTACAAACTGTAAGAATTGTCATCTAAACAATGACAACTATACACAACACACATTATATTAAAATATTTTACAAGTAAATAGAATAGATTTTAAACAATGATTTGAAAAATGGGCAAAAGATATAAACAAGAAGTAGAAGTAAAAATGGATAATGACTATATTGCCACTTGTTGAATCTTATTAAACATGTATAAAGCAAAATTTAAAAAAAATTTTGTTAAGTTCAGAGAATATATGAAGAAATAATAATATCTTTGTTGTTAAATATATGGGAGAATGGACAATTCCTTATCTTGATGATAGGGCAAATTGATATATGATATTTGGAGAATAATTTGAAGTAACTAAAAACAAAATTCCCTAAGGGTACAAACACAAATAGTTGGTAATATGAGAACCCATCCCTTAAGGAAAATAAACCCTTGCACCAACATATACAAAGAATATTCTCTGTAACATTATTGGTAATAGTGAAAAAAATTGGGAAAAGCCTAAATGTCAATTCTAAAGAAATATAAAATTAATTATGGCTCATCTGTATACTATCATGACATGAAGGTAATAAAGACTGATACAGATCTGTATGTGTTAATCAGAAGGTGAATATGAGCTCTTTTACATAAAAATAAATATTAATACATATATATCAAAATATATATTATGTTATATATTATAATACTATAACATGACATATATATATATATATGCTAGGTATATGTGTGTGTGTGTGTGTGTGTGTATATATACATATATATATTCCTTGATTTAAAAATCAAAAAGTGTGTGCATTTCTGTATGATGTACATGAGTGTTTATATAGTATATGAGTGTTTATATAGTATATAGTATATATAGTTATGAGTGTTTATATAGGTAAAGTAAAATGCCTCCTGGGGATGGAAGTTGAGGAAGTGAGGCCCTAAAGTTATGAGGATAAAGAGAAACAAAAATACCTTCTGGAGGCAATGAAAACAGAATCTTAAAAATGTGACATCTTTTCCAATAGATGTGTGAATGGGACAGAATGAGAAAGAGAACATCAAAGGAGACTTAAGTTTCATGCTTTGCTTTCTATAGAAATAAGGATATCTGAGGCTGTAAAGAAAAGCTGTTTAGTTTTGAAAAATAAATAGGTTTATGTTAGTGTGTGTGTGTAGCTCTAGAAAGAATAAGTGATGCTAGAGCTTTGGGTTAAAAAGCCATCTTCATAGAAATTACAGGGATATGATCTCATAAGTTTGCAATAGATCAGGAAGAGAATGTTGAATACAAAAGAACAAGGAACTTATGGGATTGTGAAATGCAAGAAAATCAAAAGTTTGAAAGCTAGAAAACTAATCATATTGATCATCTCTTACTACTGCTTTCTCCCAGCAGGTTAAATTATGATCTTGCTAATAGGGTTCCCCTTATTAGAATGCAGAATTTCTGTGAAGGTTAGCAATGCATGTGAGCTATGATGCTTACTGTTGCCAACCAGTCCAGAGTGTTTACATTTTGAAAACACTAAGACCTGGACATCATATTCCTCATTATTTTATATCGAATGGTACATACTTTCACAGTTTATGTGTGTGTGTATTGACTATCTGATCGTGAACCCTTCAATTATGAATGTGTAATTTATATATCATACTTATCTTACATGGCTTAGTCAAGGTTTAATATGCATGTAATTAATAAATTAAAAAGAAGAAAACACCATCTTGTGGCAACTTCTTCAAATTACTGTCAGGCTTTAAAGACATAATCCAACCACTTAAATGGCCCAGCTAAGCAATTGCATTCCACAATGAATTTCAATATTGTATATTTCATGAAACCATATAAGAATAATGATGATCTGAACTAAGGAATTGTTTGCAATAGATACAAAGAGGAAAACACCGACAGTTAAGAAGTAGTTCTTGAACATATTGAAAAAAATTTAAGGTTAAATTCCAAGTGTTAAATTCCATTGGGAGTGACAGTTAGGGTCTCTAATTAAACTAGACAATATAAAAAAGTGAGACATTTCTGAGAAATAGTCAGCTGAATTGCTTGTTGAAAAACCAAATAGAAATGTCCAGCTAGCTGTTGGATCCTGAGCAGTCTGAGTTGGGGTCTGGAGCTAAGGTTGGAAATGGTTGATATCATGGCCATCAGCTAGAACCGCCAGAGGAGTTGGTGAGATAGAGGGGGTGTTTGTAAAGTAACAACAGAGGGAAATATACTCTATAAAGCAATGACAGTAGAAAAACTATAGTCTAACATCAGCTGGAGATGGACTATTTAGAGCAAACTCAAATATTATCTAATTTTAAACTCAAATAATTATCTAATATTATTTACTTTGTACTTTGCCTACTCTTTGAGATTGAAAGCTCTTATCTGTTATTATACTCTATGATAATCAGTAGGCTTCAGAGTCTAGCCCTAAATGTGTCTAAACCTGTTGCTTAAAAACTGTTTTTTTATGGTTAGTACAGTGATTTGCTAGGAATTCCAGCAAAGACTATTATTTCATGCATATGTGTATTATATGTCCTATTTTAGAGGAAACATTAGCATTAAATTTCTGTAATATCAACTCTTTTTATGGTGTCCACATTAAAATTAAAGCACAGAATTTAGAAATTTATAACTTAACATAAAAGATACCTGCTTGCTGCATCTTACTTAATGTCATCATAAATAAGTACATCCACAGCAAATGAGCTGCTCCAACATACTGATTCAAAATTATTTTGCTGTTCAGCAAAGATCATCTATAGATGATATCTTTATGAGAGAGAGAGAGAGAGAGAGAGAGAGAGAGAAAGGGTAGTTTCACCACCCCTCAAAGGAGATAATGTGTGTGGAAGCATCTATCACGGTACCTCCTGAATAGAGGGGATTAAATTCTATTTAAAACTGGCATATTACTGTAATTTCACAAAATTCCAAATTGCATAAGATTTTATAAATACCCCACAGACATGCCAAAATTTTTTATTTTTTTCATAACATCTATTGCCCAGTAATGACAACTGGTGCCAGGCTTGTTCTGTCCCCATTCCATATAATTTAGTCTTATGAACAGTGAATTTATGACCAGAGAATATGATTTAATGTTTCCACATTCAAAAGGACTTGTCATTTTCAATCAACTTGAGTGTATAAAAACTTCATGTATCTTGAATTATTATTTTGAAAATAACCTAAATTAGCTTTGTTAAACAAAACTCCAGGCCACAAAGGACTTCCTCCTTAGAGAGCTCAGTTTCAAACACAATTATTTTTCATGGGGCAGTTTTTAAGGCCATTCTCTACTCATTTTGGTCATTTTGATCAAAGCTACCACTTTTCAACACTATTGAACCAGAACTGGCTGTTTAGTTCTTTAAATTGCCCAGATTATTAATTTATCATGTGAATAAATAATGCTTATTCCTTCGCACCATCCCTCCTCCCCAAATATTTAGACCATTACATGCATCCATGAATAGAATCTTTGTGACTAAGCCATTGCACAATTTATCTGGAACTTCATAATTAGCTGAATTTTTTGTTAGCGTTGTAAAGATATTCTTGACTTTGAATGAATCTAGTAATAATGATAATCATGGTAATAGTCTATCTGGCACCTCTGGGACCTGTGTATGCTTTGCCTATAACTCTACAGTATCTTGAGAAGTAGATCATAATAAGCTCATATTAAAGATGATGAACTGAGAGTCAGAGATGAGACGTGACTTGTACTAAATCACATAATTAGTAATGAAGAGAAGAGACAGGGAACTAGAATTTTCTCTTCTCAAACCCAAATCCAGGGTCAAAATAGTACAAAGATGGTAATTTTTTCATATTTTCTTCTTAGTAGATGTGATTATTAAATTAGGGGACCAAGGGGGCGCCTGGGTGGCTTAGTCAGTTAAGAGTCCGACTTTCATTTAGGTCATGATCTCACGGTTAGTGGGTTCGAGCCCCGCATCGGTCTCTGTGCTGACTGCCAGCTCAGAGCCTGGAGCCTGTTTCAGAGTCTGTCACTCCCTCTCTCTCTCTGACCCTCCCCTGCTCATGCTGTCTCTCTCTCTCTCCTAGAAATAAATAAAACATTAAAAAATTTAAAAAAAAAATTAGGGGACCAAGCAGCTAATTTAGCCAGAAATTCTAAATACTAGAAAGTTCTAATCATGGCCATATAAATTTCTCCTTAATGACATGCAAATTGTTTTGCAAGTCCCTCTCTTAGAGAAAAAAAGCAATAAGAGTTATTGTATATTCTGAAGTGTGGAGTCTCTTAAATTTTTACCTTTCTATTCACACATCAGGGGTTTTGGGGGAAATGCCTACTTCATGTAAGTGTTCCTATTAGCATGACTGCTACTGTATTTTGAATTAAAATCAAGCAGAAGAGTGGGAAATTCAGACTACCCAATGAATTTTTTCTACCAGCTGCTTGTGGCTGGCTAGGAAGATTACAATTAGAAAGGAACCATTACACTCTAGCTGACCCCACAACAATACAAGATGATAAAGGAAATCAAGGACTACAATGACTCAAACATCTGCATAATTTTAGCTACTATACAAACAATTGGACTGCAGTGTCTTTGTTTGTGAATAGAGAAAAGACACTGAATCCTGACTCAAAAGAGATGAGATGCTGAGTTTATCAAAAGTGAGAGCCCTGCTTCAGAGATTTGTTACATTGTAGTCACTTAGTGATACTGCAAAAAGTTGAACATTGATTTCAAATGAACTTGCCTCCACCTTTTAATAAAACATGAACACTGTGTGCCCTTTCATTAATTTTTTCCAAAAATGTGAGATAATGCGAGAGGATAAAGTGAAATGTAAAACTACCCAAAGTTTAATTAAAATGCTTCAAAAGGAGAACTTTATTAATATTTAACTTTTCTCTTCTAGTAAAGATTCCTAGCACATTGAAAACATTTCAAAGAGTGAAAAGAACTCATTCCCAAACTCATGATAATTATACATTTAAAATACAGCATTTGCCGTATCATATAGTAGATGATAGTTTGGATCCTAGAATTTACATTAAAATTATATGTGTAAATATATTTGCAAAGTAATTAGCTGGTTTTCCTCCAAGTTAGGGATAAAGTAGGCCATTGTAAACCTCAGAAGGGATGCAGAAATAGGCATACAAAAAGCATATTTCTCTTATAGTAGATCAAGTATATGAAAGGCCCCAATTCCCTGTCTGCCATCATTTGTGCTTCCCCGTGTGTCTTCTAGGTTCACATACCATCACCAGCACGAATCAAGATAGCTTGTGACTGGTTTTGTTTAATGGGATGCATTTACCTACTATGCCAGCAGATGTGATGCAAAAGGAGACTTGGAAATATATTTGTGCATTTCCACTTGTGCCTGAGCTAGAGCATTGGGGAATGAAAGACATGTAGAACAGAGGCAGGTTGTGAGGTTTTCAGCTGAGGACTTCCTTTACAAACCTCTGTTATGTGAATGACACTGGACAAGGTCATTAGAACTGCCTAGCTGACCCTCTTCTGACCACAGAAGTATGAATGAGAGTAGTCAAGATCAGTCCAGCCCAATCTAACTCAGTGGAATTCTGTAAATGCATGAGGCAAATGCATGTTTATTGTTTTATGTCATGGATGTATTTTGGTTGTCTGTTACTCAAACATTATTGTGGCAATAAATAATATACCTACCTTATGCATTAAGAAACAAAATAAAGCCCATCTTCAGGTATTTCCAAATGGAACCATGTGCTGTGTGGAGGAGATAGCACTTGTAGTAGATGAGAATTAACTGATCTTCTGATCGAGGGTACCATTCTCTTTGTCTCTTCCCACTGTATCCACTTTTCTTTGAAACCATGGATGTTTTTTGCTTTGGGGAAAAAAGAAGAAATGAGGAGTAGCTTTATCAGTACCTACTCCTATCCTGAAATGATTTATTACTGCATTACTCCTTCAAGTATGTGTGTGTATGTGTGTGTATGTGTGTGTGTGTGTGTGTGTGTGTGTGTGTGTGCATGCAAGTGTGCATGTGTATGTAGTCTGCCACTAGAAACACTCATACTTAATTCAAGTAAAAGAGATACAGGGAAATGTTAACGAAAAATTGAACCTTACAAGTTGAATAGGAAGGATGACTTTATTCAATGTGATTTGAATAAGGGAGAAGTTGAATTCAGATCAGCTAAAATGAAAGATGGGAGAGTATTTAAAAACTGGAGTGAGCTGGTGGAAAAATGTTGAAGGACCTCATTGGGGACATCAAGTTCATGTGATTGGATCATCTGTATTTGTTAATTAGTATTGGTCTTGATCAAAGTTAGATACCTACCTTCTCACAGAGACTGGGAAACAGAGGTATCTTTCTTGATAGTTAAATTTGAAAAGGATGACTCCTGCGTCCTTGAGAAAGGCATTCCTGGGTTATAAAAGTGGCAAGAGGCTGGGAGAAGATTTACATTTCAAAGGGGCAGAAAGAGAATTTATAACTGCAAGTTTTCTAAAGTCAGTGCTCTAAGAAAAGGCAGGTCTAGGGCCTATTGTCAGGACAAAACCTGTCTAAAGGTTAGTCAAGCTGAGGGGAATGTTCAGGCTGGCTTGGCTGGAAATACTGTTGGAAGGGGAGTGGGAAATTCATGTTAAGTTACATTCTTCTGTCTTTTTCAATTTGGGTATACTTAGTCTCTCTATTTCTTCTCTTTGCAAATTAACTACATTCTATTTGGATTAGATTGACCTTTTCTGGTCATTCAACATTTCTAAAATGTATCAGCAACATCAGCTAGCATATATAAATTTTATGCATCAAGAATTGACACTGGTCCCGAATCTGTATGAACTGTTGATCCTTGTTGTCTGTGATGGTCAAGTTTTATAAAGTTACCACAAATACTGAGTTAGTGAATAGCAAGCCATTGTTCCTAGAGACAATACTGGATAGATTCCTGTGAGCCTCTAGTCACATTTTCACCAATCTATACATTATCTTGTTCTATGTGCATTTCTACTTAAGGATGCCTTATTTAATATATGGTAAAGTCACAGCACTTTTTTCAGTATTTAAGTTGCAAAAAAAAATAAGTATCTCACAAAATATAAAGTAAGAAAAGAGAATTCTGATCTAATGCTAAATAAAATAAGTTAATAGTGGAAATACTATTGACCAGTCTAGAAATTTAGGTGAAATTTAGATAGAAGATGAGTTTACTTCAGACTGATCTATATAAAAAAATGAATACTTAAATTTCTCCTATAATATATTAGTCATATTCCTTTCAGAATAGAAAGATCATTAGTCATAAGATTCAATTAAATCTACTTTACTATGTAGCTGGCAAGAGGTACCGATATGGCATGTGCATTAGCCTAATTCTGTGTTAGGCAAAACTTCTTTGTATTTATTGTAAATGATTCTAAATTGGTCCTGCTCTGGATTGATATTATAATCAAACTGACCTATAAAGAGAATAAAGTGTCACAGTCTGGGAAAGACATTATTCCTCATTGTTTGATACATGTAGTTACTACCCTAAGTTTAGTCATAGATGTTTGCCATTGCCAAAACTATTGTTAACCTGAAAATATATGGAAATGAGGGAATACGTTAAATGAAGCACATTTATTCCTATTTTAAAATATAAGAGTCACATAACATAACTTAAAATGTTTTTTTATGATGGATTACCTTGAACAATTGTTTTAAATAAATTAACATTTTATTTATTTTTTTGAGAGACAGTAAGAGACAGAGTGTGAGCAGGGGAGGAACAGAGAGAGGGAATCCAAAGTAGACTCCAGGCTCTGAGCTGTCAGCACAGAGCTCAGTGTGGGGCTCAATCCCATAAATGGCAGATCATGACGTGAGTCAAAGTTGGATGCTCAACTGACTGAGCCACTCAGGTACCCTTTGAGCAATATTTTCATATATGTCATATTTTTGGTGTGGCCGGGGGCAAAATGGTTATAACTCTTATAGGATCATCTACCAAATCATGTTTTTGATAGTAAAGGTGTGATAAAGTTCAGAGTAAAAAACAAAAATAAAACCCCAAAGGTTGCTGTTTTATTGATGCTTAATACATACATTTTATTTTTATTTTATTTTATTTATTTAATTATTTTATTTTATTTAAAAATTAATGTTTTTATTTATTTCGGAGAGAGAGAGACAGACTGACAGACAGGGTGAGCAGGGGAGGGCCAGAGAGAGAGGGAGAAACAATCCAAAGCAGGCTCCAGGCTCTGAGCTAGCTATCAGCACAGAGCCTGATGCAGGGCTCAACCTCACAAACCATGAGATCATGACCTGAGCCGAAGTCAGACACTTAACCGACTGAGCCACCCAGGCACCCCAATATACATTGTAAATAAGATGAAAAAGATTCAAAACTAAAATAAGAAATGATTAAAAAATAGATAATTTTATCCCCAGAAGTAGGTAGAATAGCCTATCTGCAAGTGTAAAACAAACGCTTTTTAAAGAAATTTGCCTCTGAGCTTTAAGTTCCCTTTAAAAAATATGATGGAGAAAGTATTTCCAGTGAATCAGGCACCTAACAGTGACTTTTCAGTTGTGCCCAAGCAGGAACAATCACAACACACTTAGTCTGGTCTTTCCAAAGGATCTGTTGGTGGGACAAACGGATGGACTATTTCGGACCTATGATAATAGGGACACCTCTAAATGCACATAATTCAAGAAATTTTGCAATTTCGGATGGAAGGGTCAGGAGCTGGTGATTACGAAGTTACCAGGGATTGTTTCAACTTTGTCTCAAGAATGTGTCCAAGTTGTTCATGGAGTGTATGTATTGATTGTAAGATGTCTAGGTACAGCTGACACATCCATTATGATTGCAGTTTGAAAAATATTAATATTCATTGTATTTTAATTAGAACATCTAATCAGAAAGGAATAAACCATTTGTACTCATATATACACACACATGCACACATGTATGCATGCATTTCCTAATTTTGTATTAGGAAACAAAATAATTTCTTTAAAAACTGTAATACACATGGAAATAAGATATATGACTTTGCAAAGGTCTATGTATTTTGTGGATCAATGAAAAGTTTTTGAGACTTGAGCAATATTATTTTATGTGTTCTTCTTGTTCTTCACCTTAATTATGATATAACTAAAAGCCATTATATGTATTATTATTTAGCAGGGTTCACACTACAGGCAAGCCAAATATGACCTGCCACCTTTTTCGGCAAAAAGCGCTAAGACCGGTTTTTATATTTCTTGATTACTTTTTATATTTTTATATATTAATTTACAAAAATTGAGACTATTTTGTGAAAATAATATAAAAATCAAGTTTCAGTGTACATTAGTAAAGTTCTATTGGAATATACCCATAGTCCTTCATTTACATATAGCATAAATGTGCTTTTATGCTAAAATGACAGAAATGACTTGGGACAAATACTGTATGTATTCAAAAAGTAGACTCAAAAAGTAGAATGTATTTACTAGCTGGCCTCTTGCAGAAAAGTGTGTTGACTCATGTTATATATCATAATGCATACAAATAATATAATTAAAGCAAACTTTTATTTTACCTCAAGTTACTACAAGTGAACATGCATTCTCTCCAGCCTTGATCATTTCAGAAATGCAAACAAATAACCAGGGGCCTGGGAGCAAGCAGGTGGATAGAGAGTGGGAAGAAGTCAGTATTGATTCAAACCCCTTTTTCTCTTTAAAAAAGCATGAGAGTCTTGTAGAATAATTCATCTAAAAGAAAGGAAAGAAAAAGACAGAGAAAGAAAAAGAAAGGGAAATGTCCTGTGAGAAGAGAATATTTGACTTTTACTATCTTGAAGTAAGACAATTAAGTTTCCTTGATTATGTCACTTGATGTCAGAGAATTTTAATGAATTAATTCTGAAAGTAAGTAGTTTCCAGACTCCTGGAAATGTGTCATGTATTTCACAATATGGATGACTGGTCAATTAACTTGGTGGAGATGAAATTTCATACATGCAGCCTTGAAAATCTCATATGTAGCTATGTAGTCACTTGAAAGATAGTTTTCTTCTCCTGTGAAAATCCTCGTGGCAGCATTACCTATTTAGCAAGGACAAACTGCTAAGCCTGGGAAAGGAAAATAACGTGAATAATCAATTTGTCAAGAACATGTAAATAAAAATGTTACTTTACTTATCTCAGAGACCCAGAGCTTATTTATTAATAATTTCCCTGAGCTAAAAATTGAAAATGTTCAGCTAGAGCTGAAAGTTTTTCTACCTTCCTTATAAAATCTCAACTTTCACAGGTGTTAATGAAAGAGATGTAAGTGTATGGAAAAGAGAATAGGCGCTGAATTATTTATAAAGGTGAGCAATAAAGAAGTGTAAAGAACTGGGTGCCTCAAAAGATGGTGATGAAATATGATTTTTTTATGACAGCTGATCAGTGCTTTGATTAATAGGCCCCCACAATCATCATATTAAACCAGTTCCCTTACCAGAATGCATACATAAATTTGTAGTCTGAATGACTAATTTGCTTTATTCCATATGAATAGCTTTTGTTACATTATATTTAAAATTTACTTTGGAAACAAGCACACGTGGCACATTACAGCAGATATATAGTATGTATCGAGAGGCAAAAGAAAAATGCATTCTTAAAATTGTCAACCTTTTTATTGCATACAATCTTATGAATACTTAAACAAACATTCTACTCATTCTTGGTTAACAAGGTAATGTGACAGAGAAAAAGAAGCCACAGGTTAGGGATCCTCAGGCAACTGTAGATCAGTGCATATGGTACATCATTACCAGGCTGATTTTAATGGGGTTTTAGAGCTTTAAATTTCACATCACAGTTGGTGCCGATATACATTTTACTGTTATTGCCTTCCCCTTGCCAAATAAAGATAATTGATGATTTTAGTGATTTTGAGATTTCAAAGCCATGCTTATATTTAACTTTAATTTCTGCTTTTGTATTATCTTCATTTATTCCCAAGTCCAGTTTGCGTGGGTAATTGTTAAACACTTAAATTGAACACCTGGGAATTCAACCTTCGATTCATTTTAAAGTTGTCTTTTTCATTTTTTCTAGCTTAGACTGTCCAATTCAATACCTTTTGGAAATTAGCCATATATATATACGTATATACATATATATGTATATACGTATATATATATGTATGTATAATGCATATGTATATAATTCTTTAATGTAATCAAAATATGAAAATTCTAAAATTTTATTACAATCTTTATGGCAGACTGTGTTAGTTCATATGAACTAATTTAAAGGATACAATTTTTTTGTCTCTGTCTTCCAATTTGTATAAATCATGGTAATTTCTACCTTTTTGGAACTCCTAAGAGGTATACATTTAATATAATCCAGTTAATACAAAAGTGCATACTATTATAAATGTGTTCCAAATTACTTACATGTGTCTCTATGATGCTTCGATAATGACACTGCAATTTACTTAACAACCAAGAGCATGTATCATACTACTTTTATATTTCTTAGAGCAAATGACATGATACCTGGCATCTAACATTTTATCAAGGAATTTCTACTAGAAAGGGAAAGGATCAAAGGAAGGCATCAAGCTCTACTCTGACCTTCCATTTGAAATTCCAGAATCTCTGGAATGCAAGCGGAGCACATTTCACCTGAACTCCAGAAGTAGCTTCTCACTGTGAGAAATGAAGGGAAAGGAAAGGGCTGACCATTATTTGAATAAGCATATGAATTAGAAAAAAAATTTTTTTTTCCTTTTGGATAAGTTTCTCCCCTCAGCTTTGAAATAAGGATAGAATCAAATCAGGCAATATGTTGAGGGGTGGGCTTTGGATTGTGTGTTTTGTGAGTCCGTGGGGAAACAAATGACACAAAGGAACCACAGTGACTTGAGATGAAGTAGGGGCTATTGTTGTGAATCACAACCTGTGTCTTTAGTGCTGTCACCTTATTTCATGTCACTTCATTTTTATTTTTTTTTTAATTTTTTTTTAAATGTTTTATTTATTTTTTTTAGGAGAGAGAAAGACAGCGTGAGCAGGGGAGGGTCAGAGAGAGAGGGAGTGACAGACTGTGAAACAGGCTCCAGGCTCCGAGCTGGCAGTCAGCACAGAGCCTGACGTGGGGCTCGAACCCATGAACCGTGAGATCATGACCCAAGCGAAAGTCGGACGCTTAACCGACTAAGCCACCCAGGCGCCCCTCATGTCACTTCATTTTTAACAGCATGTTTAAGGGATTAGGAATCAACCTGCAAGAAATAAGCTTCCTAAAGAGTTGTGTTTATTTGTAAGGAATTTAATACAATTAAGTTATAAAATCAAAGTAAAAGAATAATACTAAACATTTTATGAAATGAATAATTAGACATTCTGGAGGTAATAAAAAATTGTGTGCTATTTAAAAAATTTCATGAGGCGCCTGAGTGGCTTAATTGGTTAAGTGTCAGACTCTCGGTTTTGACTCAGGTCATCATCTCACCATTTCATGAGTTTGAGCTCCACATTGGGCTCTGTGGTGACAGTGCAGAGCCTGCTTGGGATTCTCTCTTCTCCCTCTCTCTCTGCCCTTCCCCCATTCACACTATCTCTGTCTCTCTCTAAATAAATAAATAAACTTAAAAAAATTTTTTTAAATGAATAACTTAGCATTAGCTACATCAATATTACCTTACCTTATGCAAGACATAATCTTAGATATTTGGCCTCAAAGTGACGTAAACATACATTTGCTATAGAAGATAGTGTATCAGTTGTCTACCCTGAGGTCATTCTCACTTCTTCCTTCTCAGCAGAAAATTGCCTTATAAATATATTCTTTATTCCTTTTTTCCATCCCACCTCCCCTTTTCTACTGCCAACCCTAACCCAGCCTTAGGGAAAGCTAACATCACTCTGCACCCAGGGGCTCTGTAATGAGTGTGTGAATTGCTACAGTCCCATGACATGTGAAGAACATGTTGTAGGATCTTTGGGAAAATTTTTCCATATCCTAAAAATAAAGACATTGAAAATGGTAGTATTTATTTTTCTTTTGGGTTTTACTGAGTTATGTGTGAATGTGACACTTCTAATAGCAATGACCTTCTTGCTACAGCTGTGAGAATGAAGTCATACGGTGAATGATAGAGGATAAGGATAAAAAACTGACCTTCTGGTTGAGTCACTGCATCAACTGATCTTTATTTTGTTATTGACCTGAGCTGTCAGCACAGAGCTCCATGCAGGGCTTGAACCAACGAACCATGAGATCATGACCTGCGCAAAGTTGGACCCTTAACGACTGAGCCATCCAGGTCCCCCAACTGATCTTTATTTTTTTTAATGTTTAATTTATTTTTGAGAGAGAGAGAGAGAGAGAGAGAGAGAAGGGTAGAGAGAGAGGGAGACACAGAATCCAAAGCAGGCTCCAGGCTCTGAGCTGTCAGCACAGAGCACAATGCAGGGTTCGAACCATGAACTGTGAGATCATGACCTGTACTGTGAGATCATGATCTGAGCCAAAGTCAGACTGTCAACCGACTGAGCCACCGAGGTGTTTCAGCATCAACTGATCTTTAGACAACTTCTCATTCATCACAACACATTTTTCTGGATTTCCTGCAATGAACAAGATACATTTTCTTAGTAATTAAGCCCGTCCGAGTGAAGCTGTTCAGTTATTTGCAGCTGAAATACATCCTAAGTGATATTCCAGCAACTTAAGTAGCTCTTGAAAATTCATTAGAGGGGCGCCTGGGTGTCTCAGTCTGTTAAGCGACTGACTTTATCTTAGGTCATGATCTCACGTTTCGTGGTTTCATGCCCTGCGTCGGGCTCTGTGCTGACAGCTAGCTCAGAGCCTGCAGTCTGCTTCTGATTCTATATCTCCCTCTCTCTCTGACCCTTCCCTGCTCATGCTGTCTGTCTGCCTGTCTGTCTCTCTCAAAAAGAAAGAAAAAGAGAATTCGTTAGAGATGCTCATCAAATAATAATAATAACTGTCAATGAGGTCTTAACATTGGCTGGGCATAGCTCTATGTATTTTAACTGTGTTATTTCAATATCTTCCAATCAACACGCAAAAGGTGAGATATAGATATTATTTTTATTAGCCACATTTTATACAGAGACAAACTGGGACTTCTATTTGAAAGATAGTGACAGAATAAGGATTTGAAGTCAGAGTATTCGGCTTTCAGACTTGAATTAAGCTGACTCTCCAGTAAGCAATATATTCTGAGAACAGGTCCAAAGTCTCATTGAGGTCTATAAACTATTTTGGATCTGAAATTTGCAAGTCTAAAACAAAAAACAAGTTCGTTAAGTAGGTAGAATTTGAGTTAGAGCCAATAAGAGAAGGGGAGGTTAAAACAACCAGAATAGAGTAAGAAAGGTATCTCCAGCTCAGGTGAAAGGGTGAACAACAAAGGTAGAAGTGAACTTGTCACCCTTCTTTGAGGAGTGGTGGGTTGTGGTACCCAGATTCGTGAGACGCTTAGGGAGAAAGAAGTCCGGAGAGAAAGGTAAATAATATGGTAGAGAGATTAATGGCTCCCCTCCCTGCAAGATATACACATCATAATCTTTGAAACCTGTAAACATGTTATTTTACATGTAAAAGGGAGTTTGCAGATGTGAGGCTGTTTAGAGACCTTGAAATGGGGATTTATCCCGGATGGTCAGATGGACCCAATTTAATCACAGGAGCCCTCGAAATCAGAGAAGTTTCTCCTGCTGGAAGAGTGGAGAGATGAGGCATAAAAGGAGGTCAGAGATTTGAAAGGTTAAGAAAGACTCAACCCACCATTACTTGTTTAAAGGATGGAGAAGAATGTAGATGGCCCCAATAGACTAAGAACAATACCTTACCTGACAGGCAGGAAAGAAATAGGAACCTGAATTCTTAGAACAAAATTCTGCCTACAACCTGAATGTATTTGGGACAAGATTCATCTCCAGAACCTCCAGGAAGGAACACAGACCTGCCCACACCTTGAATTTGACCTGTACGACCCACAGCAAAGAACTGGCTGAGCTGTACTATTCCAGACTAGAAGATAATACATATGCGTTGTGTTGTTTTTAACCACTAAAATTGTGGTAATGTTTTACAGGCAGCAACTGAAAACTAGTAGAGACACAGAGCTGGTATAGGAGACTAAGACAAACCAATATAACAAAACATAAAACTAAATCTTCCTTTATGATGTTCTATAAGGAACTAGTTCTTTTAAGTAAAACATGGAATTAAACAAAGTTAGCAAAGTATTTGTTTGACATTTTGCATTTTTTAATTTGGTCAGGAAATGCTAAGGTGAAGTTCCAAGCCAAAAAATATGTTGTGTTTTTAAGACTTACTTAGGTTTAAGTTACCTTGGATTTATTATAGATACCTGATATAATCATCCCACTATAAATATATTCAATTAAATATTCATTTAGTAATTAATCTATATTTCACTGATTAATTCCTTTATATGATCTTTAAATTTATTTTTCAAGTTATCTGATTATTTTTCTAGATCTACACTTTTCTTTTTTCTCATATTTTCATTCTGACTTTTTCTTACCTTTATTTCATTCTTTATTTCACCTGATCTCAGGCAAAAGGCCAAGAAGCGATATATTCATTATTTCATAAAATACTTTTGCTATTAGCATTTTTAAAGGAGGTAGAGATTTTTTTTTTTGCCACTTATAAACATGTAAAATACTGCAGTTATCATTCTACAATTTCTGAGTAGATACGTATTGAGTATTTCAGGCTTACAAAATTGTGTGGCAGTAACACAGCACTGAAGTGTAAGATTTAATATGATTGCTGAAGAGTTTCTGATGAAAACTAATTAGAGCTTCAGTCATACTGAAATGAGTGAATATTTCCTTCTGGCTGAGCTTTCAACACATTTTTATACATGTATACTAGGGAAAAATTTTAAATGAATTATTAGATAAGACTAAAGAGTGCAACAGAGAATCATCCAAGTAATGAATAAGATGATATCATGCATGAATGGACAGAGGAAGCAATAAAAATTTATTAGGGTAGCATACCAAAGATCAATAGCAATATAATTTTTATCTGTCAATGTGAGAAATAATTTCAAGGATTAAATGGCTTAATAAGACAGTAGGTTAATATTACCAATCATATGTTTTTATACAGATGGGCTAAATAATCCTGAATTATATGTTTTTTAAGTTTCTAATTAAAACGCTAGAAAAAAAAGAACTTTTAATATAATTTTCATGAACTATATATGCTAAGAAGTGCAATCTGTTCTAACTCAAACATTTCTCTTTTTTTATGTCTTATATTTTTTCACATTGATATCATCAACTAATTCATACACTGGAAATTAAAAACCATTTTTCTTTGTTTCTTCTCTATTCTCTTTTTGGTTTGCTAATTTTCCCATAAACTTCTTTATGCATTATTAATGAAAAATTTTTGCCACTGGTACAAATAAAAAATATTAGGCAGTGAAATAAAGCATTAATGCTGAATATAGTCCAGATCATAAAATACATGTAGTAAATCTTACTCTTGTTCTTAAATTTTCAAAATGGTTGCTTCTGAGTATTGTCAATATTTTTATGATGTGTGGACCTATAGATAAAATTCATAAGTATGGTACCTTTTGAACACAAAACACAAGTTATATAATTGATTATAAAGTTCAAATTGTTTTGTTTCACATCATAGATCTAGAATTTAACTCATATTAAAGTTGACACATTAACTTATACAGCATACAAATTTTAACATAATTTTTACACAATGTCTTGCCAAAAAATAATGTGAATATTGCAAAGTCATTATTTCACTAGATGTAAGGATTGACAGGTACTGATACACTTTGCAGAAATCACAAAGGGCTTCACAGCATTAATAATCATGCATTTTCTCACAAGAGCTTTTATTGATGCACATTTATTAACATGGTTTGGTTGCAATAAGTATCAGAAATCACTGGTAAAATTAAATGTAGATATTTGCAAATAGACATGATACTATACTATCTTTAGTAGTCCATATTTAAATATTGCCAGTAGGTGTGGTTTGCTCTCTACTCTTGCCTTCATTTTCTTTTTCAATAAAATGTAGCATCATTGATAATTATGTCTGTTCTCCTGTTTCTCCTCATTTTCTTTCTTTTCACCACTCTGCTCCCTCCACAATATATAGGCAGCCCCTCCCCTATAAAGGACTATGAAGATGCATTGGTTTGTAGCAAGGTCTCAGCCTGAAGTAGAAGTAGTGCTTCCTACCAGCACCTCCTCTACATCCTGAGGAAAATCAAGGCTTCAGTGTGATGAGATTTGGTGGAGAATGAGACACAGTGAGGGTGTAGCACATGTCTAAGCTCTGAAACTTGCTTACACACAATGGACGAGGTATCAGGAGACATTTACAATGTCTTACAAGTTTGGTAAAATAGAGGCTTGATGTGGAAAGTCCCTTTAACACTAAATTAGAAAGAAAATGATTTCACTTACCATTTTTCTTCTGGTTATTCTGAGGTACAAGGTAGTGAAAGGTGGAAGTGTTCAGATGATGAATCATGGAAAACAACTGGCCCAGAAACAGATGTCATCATTTGGAGAAATAAGCAATTAGACTCTGATTGAGCTACAACCACTCCGGGATGATTCAGAGACCAGAGCCAGCCTTGAAAACTGAAAAGAGCAACTCACTGTGCAAAAATAAAGTAGAATGAGTAAGAAAATAATCTCAAAGTTATTGCTTTAATTTTTAATTATCATCATATTTATTAGATCATTTCTATGGATCATATTTTAGAAAAACAGAGCTTTTCTGTAAAGAAAAAGCAAAATGGTCTCTATTAAACTGGATCATTGGTTTTCTCTGCAGTCTCTAAAATGATATATAATTATAATGTTTTATAGTTTTGAACTTAAAATTTGTAAGCTGTGGAGACATACTTGAGCTGTAGTCAGAAACCTAGATGGGATGGGTTGCTGGGCTGCTTTTCTCCATTTGCTCTCTAGATCCATTGTCTGTCCTTTTCAACAGTGAACTGTGTCCTGGGTGCTTATCTTCTTAGACTGCAATATCTAAGTATCTTTTGCTTTGGTTCCAGTAAGTTCCAGGTAATAGGAAGCAAAATAAAGAGATTATAGGACAGAAGGAGAAAGGGATCTAGATATTTCGTCTCTACTTCCTTTCTCCCTGGTCTGACAGTAGCTGAAAGCTAGTAATTAAAACCACGTGGTATTGCTGAAAGGATTGAAATATTGATCGATGAAACCAAAAAGGATGTCACAAATAAGCCCACACAACTATGGCCAATTGATGTTTTACAAAACTCTGAAGGCAGTTCTATGGAGAAAGAATAGTGTTGTCCAGAAGTAACATTAGAGGGTTCCTGTGTGGCTCAGTCAGTGGAGAGTCTGACTCTTGATTTTGGCTCAGGTCATGATCACAGGGTTGTGGGACTGAGCCTCATGTTTGGCTCTGTGCTGACTGTGGAGACTGCTTAAAATTCTCTCTCTCTCTCTCTCTCTCTCTTTCTCTCTCTCCTTTCTCTTCCTCTGCTCCTCTCCCCCATTTACATGCTTTCTCTCAAGACAAAACAAAATGAAACAAAAGCAAACAAACAAAAAAACCCAGGTGGTATTAGACTTATTAGACATCCGTTTGTAAAGTATGGAACATCAACCCATACTTCACACTTTATAAAATAATTAGCAAAATTAATCATAGACCTAAATGTAAATCCTCACACTATAAAACTTTTAGGAAAAAAATAATAAGTTTATTACCTTCAGTTTAGGGGGGTACCTGGGTGGCTCGGTCAGTTAAGCGTCCTACTTCAGCTCAAATCATGATCTCACAGTTCATGGGTTCGAACCCCGTGTCAGGCTCTGTGCTGACAGTTAACTCAGAGCCTGAAGCCTGTTTCAGATTCTGTGTCTCCCTCTCTCTCCGACCTTCCCCTGTTCATGCTGTCTCTCTCTCTCTCTCAGAAAAATAAAACATAAAAAAAGTTTAAGAAATATAACCTTGGGTTTAGGAAAAATTAGTTAAATACAATATTAAAAGGACAATTTGCCAAAACAGGGAAAAATGAACTTCATAAAAATTAATACTCTTTGTTTTGCAAAAGACTCTATTAAGAAACACAAAAACATCTGGCTGAGAGAAAATATCTGGAAAGGAAGTTGCATTCAGAATACAAAAAGAACTCTCAAAACTAAAGAATATGACAGCAAACCAATTTAACAATTGTGCAAAATATATGAACAGACACTTCAGTAAAGAAAATATACAGATAGTAAAGCAGCCAAGAAAATACACTCCTCATCATTAATCACTGGAGGAATGCAAACTAATCACAATCCGATGCACTATACCCTTGATAGAACGGCTAACATCAAAGAAACTGCCAGTACCAAGTGTTAGCAAGGAAGTGGAGCAACTGAAACTTTCATACATTGTCAGAAGGAATCCAAAATATTATACCTACTTTGCATTATAGCTGACCAATTTTTACAAAGTTAACTGTACACTCATCTTGTGACTCAGTTATCCCATTCTTGGGTATTTATCAGAGAGAAATAAAGACGTGTTCATAGAAGAACATGGATATTTCTGATCAATTTACTCACAATACAAAATGGGTACATCTGAGCAGTGGAACACTACTCCACAATACAAAAGAATTATCTACTGATACATGCAAAGAAAGTGAGTAACAATTCATGGTGCTAAGTTAAAGAAACAACTATAGTTTTATACAGTACTTAAATAGTATTCTTGGAAATATAAACTACAGTGACAGAACAGATGTTTGGTGTATGGGGAGGGGCATGGCTAAAAGGATTTGAGGGAAATTTTTGTAGTAATAATGCAGTTCTATATATTGATTGGAGTGCGGATTACACAAGAAGATGCATTTGCCAGAGGTCATAGAAACTTACAGTTAAAGACAGTGTATTTTATTGTAGTGAATTCTACATTAATAAGACTTTAAATAAGAAGGAAACATGGACTTTTTGGCACCTAAGGAGAAAATTAGTCTAGTAAGAACCAAGAAAGAGGTTTTGCTGATAGGATCTGATCAGAGTATAAGGAAGCATATTAAATATTTCACTTGGGGAAGACCTATTTATTACTGAAGGATAGTATATTAGCTCTTTGGTCATCCAAACCAAATATGTCTACTGATATTGGTCTTCTAATCAACTCAAACACAATTATATAACTTGTTTTTCAACATAATTAACCTATTTTTTAAGAACTTAATTGAATGCTTTTTTAACATTTATATTTTGGATCCTCTTGGATTTAGACTGCTATCTCAAAGGATAAATGAGTATATTATTATAAATCTGCTATTAAATACATTGTTTGTTTTCTTTCACTTTTAGTACTCTCCATATAAGGCAATTAAAGCTTATGGATCTTTATCCTAGACCATATTCATATTTTCCTCATTGCCTTAAACATTTCTTTTGGTAGTTGACTTGCTTAAATCAAGAACCCAAATCTACACATTTTTGTGTATTTGTGTTTGTGTGTGTGCATATGTGCATATTCTTTTTCATTCTATAACAGTATTTCACAATTAGTTCTTTTTAAACTTTGGCCCATTGTGCTTTTGGAAAAGCCAGGTTATTTAGACTATAGAATACCTACTTACTGGATTTAGTTGAGCATCCTTTGTAGTATCATTTAACTTGTTTCTTTATCACAGCTGATAGCTTCTATAAACAGAGTGAGACCTAGCTTGGTAGATTCGGGTTGGCTCTTTTAGACTTTCTTCAGAGAACTGAACTTCAATCTTCTGCCAAGGGGAGTAGGTGCCATCACTCACCTGCTTGGAGTGATGAGAAGTGGCCTAACTTCTTTAAACAGACTTCTGTCAGGCCACCTAATGGTAATTCAGCTTCAATTCCTATTTTTAGGAGCCCTGTTACCATCTGCTTCTAGGTCTATTACAAATTATGCAGAATAAATTTATCCTCCCCTTTCCCTATATTACTAGCTTCAGATATATATATATTATTTTTCTTAAATTTTCTCACATATTCCTCTGCCTACAGATTCTAAACTTTTGTGCTATTGTCTCTTTATCAGTATATTTGACTTGGTAGGTTAATGTCTTCAGAAAAAAATCTTTAAAGCTTGATTTTAGAAGAGAGCATACTTACATGTGTGCTTTTGATCCATCATATTTAACTGTTTTTAAAGTAGGTATTGTGTCTTTATTGATGTGAAAATACAAAAATATTTTTGTTGCTCTCAGAGACAGTGATACAATCTGTTAAAGTTTAAAGGAAAAACACTGCATGAGGTAAATGTGCTTCCAGGAAAAGACTGTGGTCAGATTGCCAAGAAGCCTCACGTGTCATCATCATCTTGCGCTGCGGGTGGGGAATTTGCTTTATCTGGCCCTTCCATCTTCAAATTTACAATATGTATGTTTTTATCACAGTGCATGTGGATCTGTCTCTTATTTATTTATTTATTCATATATGCAATGAATAACTTTTAGCCCTTACCACACATCAGAGTGTTGACTCAACGTATACATCATGAAGAATAATATATAAAACCAGATTGTCAATTGCCAATTTCCAAAAAGAAATAGAGCTATTGTGTGAACATGCATATTTATAGGAACATAGCCAGAACAATAACCCTTTAAGCAGATTTACATTGGAAGCCAAATTATACATAGAAGTTTGCTGAAGCAGGACAGGAAAGTTGTATGATCCAGATATTTATTGGCATCTGAGTATAAGAGGACTAGATTTGCCAGAGGACCTGGTGTGATTGAGTTACTGGCAGGGAAGCCATCTCCTTTGGACAGGGCTTCAATGGGCACTGCCAAAGCATGCTCTCCACTGCTTATTTTGTATGTGCTTCTATTGCTAACACATCCCTTTGGAAAAAAAAGAAGTTATTTTAGACTGACACTGGACCTTTTTAAAAAATATTTTAATGTGACTTTGTTAATTTCTTCAATAATTTATGCCTTTTTTATACTTAGAATCTTAGATGCCAATTTTATATCCAACTTGTTAGTAGGATCCCTATTATGTCCCTCCTACTCACCAGCATTTATTGTGAATTGTTAGATGATTCTATTCTATGCGTTATAATATTTTTTCTTTCTGTGTAAAACAATTAAAATTTAAAATTTACCTCTCAAACCAAATTAAACAGGAAGTCATTTTGTAAGTCTATTTATTTATTTTTGAGATTGAGAGAGAGAGAGAGAGAGAGAGAGAGAGCTAGGGAGAGGCAGAGAGAGAGCTAGCCTCTGCTCTGTCAGCTCAGAGCCCTATGCGGGGCTTAATCTCATGAACCATGAGATCATGACCTGAGCCGAAAGTGAAAGTCGGACACCTAACTGACTGAGCCACCCAGGCTTCCCAGATAGGAAATTATTTAAAAATATTTGGCATAATTCATTTATCATGCTTACCAGCCATGATAAAAATATACACAAACATTAAGTATGTGATTTAAATTTACTTTTCATTTTTAATAATGGAACATGTGAAGTAGATGCACATAAAATATATTATGATTTACTGTAATACATTTTAAGCATCAAATTAATAAAATTTTAATCAATATCACAGCTTTTATTAAAACAATCCCAAGAAATTGGAAAAGAAGTATTATTAAGGAAAATCTTTGCATTAATTAATTTTAGCTTTTAAAAATGTAAGAAAAAATGAATGATTCATGGAGTAGAGCTTGAAGGATGAGAATGAAACTTTGTCCTTGAGGTAATATTCTTTAAGCAAAAACTTGCTCAAATTAGGAAAAAACAAATCTGATTTTTTTAGTTTCTGCTCCTTACAAGATTTTGATTTAATATTTTTTATCACACGAAACAAAACACATATTAAAAAATTAATTTACACATTTTGTAACATCATTAGCCTTACTAGCCAACTTTATCTTGGTTTCTGTAATGGAAGTTATATATAGATGATCAAGAGATTCCACACACAGGTGCAGCTTCATATTCTTACATCTGGTATGAGTATATCAAGCTCTTTTTAGCTTAGGAATCAAGAGTCACATAAGCCAAGAAATTTCTGCTGCTGCTTCAACTTGAATTCACCATGTTGAGTCTAACATTGGAGAAAGAACTCCTAACCACTCTTTGCCATAAGCAGAAGGGTTTTCTGGGGACGAAAATTAAGGAATAAAATTATGACCATGCTATTCGAACTTTTACAAGATAGAGAATTCTAGTAAGTGTGAAACACATGATGTAATTATACCTGAAACAAAGGACCAAAGTAGTTTTGAGTGTCAGAGAAAGATGAAACAGTAACCAAGGATGGGAAGTAAGAGTTGTAATTGTACCATCGAAGGGCAGGCAAGTTAAAGAATACACTTTATCTAATGGTAAGAGAAAGTATTTTGGCTGCATAGGAGGTCATTGGAAAATAATATTTAAACAAAAACTCATCATCAGATATAGTTTGGAGTTCAATGTCCAAAATTTCAAAACGAAATATATTCATAAACAAATCCAAGATACATAGTCACATGAGCTTTGATAACACAGTTAATTTTAGCATTCTTTATGTTTTGTAAGGAAGGCTGATCAAAGAGAGGAATGAACTGTCTTTTTTGTGAAGACACTGAAAAATTGTGAAGTTCTATAGGAATGAGGGGTTTGCAAGGGAAATTAATTCTGTTGAAAAAATTTATTATATTATTTAAGAGATATCAGTGTTCAAATGGATCATTTAGTCATGGTCAAAGCAGCAGATATTAAATGATTTTTTATCATTATGATTTAATTATGATTAAATGATTTTTAAGCCTCTGGCAAATTTGATAGTATATTTTATTTTTATTCTGGTTGCCAGATTTTCCCCAAATGTGTGAGATGTATCAGGTTGTTCACAATAAATGACAAGGTTCAGATGTTATGTAGTGAGCAGAATGATCACACTTTCTAAACCAAGATTTAAGTAACTAGCTCCTTTTTGTATTATTTTGAATAAATAAGATGTCTGTATTTCACAGGCTGAATGAAATATGTGAACTTTAAAGATGAAGACGATAATTATATGTATTACATTGGGTTTAATACTTTCAGAATAAAATAAAAGAAAAAAAAAAGAAATGTTTTTCTAGATTCAGGCTTTGAACATATGTATTGACTTTTAAAAAATCCATCCATGATTGCCTCTTCTAGCATTGGTTTTAGCCTTGGTCATCTATATTGTCTATATTGTCTCATTTAATTTATTTTCACTCATTAATTAATTAATTGATTCAACAAATATGTGTGGCATGCCTATTTGGGATTGTAATGGATATAAAGAATATGTAAGAAGTATAATAATGTATGGAAAATCTCTATTATCAAGAAGTTTACTTAGGGAAGTTTGAATTAGAGATAGGTATCCAAAAGTGTGTGTGTGTGTGTGTGTGTGTGTGTGTGTGTGTGTGTGTGTGTGTGTGTTAATGTGGGAAGGTAGGGCATGGGGAAAAGCTATTACAATCTTGTCTCTGACTTCAACAAAAGGTTTTAGTTTTAAATGAAGAAGACAACTTCAGAGACAGTCATATCACATAAATTGCATATTTAGATAATATCTGAACCATTAAAATATATTACATCCTTAACCTGCAGGTAGTGACGAATAAAAAAGTAGAGACCATTTTTCATTTTAAGAACAAATTCAATGATTTTCAGTAATTTTAGACAAAAGGCTTGGTAACATTTCTTAATGCTTTTCTTTCTGTGATATTTCCCAATAGAGTAGATCATTCCCCACATTTGCAATCCTTTGGGGGGAAAATGAGTTTTCAATGACTGTTGTGAAATGAATTGCCTTTTGTCTTTGTTTTCTCATCTGGAATGAATTTCTATTGAATTTTTGGTATATTATTAAAGATACTGATAGGAAATGGTGGAGAGCCATCACTTCAGGAAAAAACTAGAAGGTCACTGGTCCAAGGAGATGCTTTTGCAAAGCTCCAGGGAGAGGCTTAAAATATTTCACTGACTTCTTGTCCCTGAAAGAAAAGAAAATAAAAATACAGTAGAAATCAGAAAAGAGCAATACAAGAGAAGGAGCTAGAGGGATTGGCGTTAAGAAGAAAAATTAAAGTAACTGAATATTCATAGTTTGATGAAACAACTCAGAAGGCTATGGCAGCAAAGTACAAATATCTGTGCTCCTAGAGGAGACAATTCTTTTTTTTAAATTCTCTTTTAATGCTTATTTCTTTGAGAGGGAGCAAGAGAGCGAGAGAGTCAGAGAGAGAGAGAGAGAGAGAAAGTGAACGAGAGAGAGTGAGAGAGAGAGAGAAAGAGAGAGAGAGAAAAAGAGAAAAGAGGGAGTGAATAAGCCGGAGAGGGTCAGAGAGAGAGGGAGACACAGAAACTGAAACACACTCCAGGCTCTGAGCTGACAACACAGAGCCTGACACAAGACTGGAACTCATGAACCATGAGATCATGACCTGAGCCAAAGTTGGGAGCCTAACCAATTGAGCCACTCAGGCGCCCCTTAAAGAAGACAATTCTTAATGATGGTTTATAGGCATTATGAAGTGGAGTAGCCGTGGATTTATAAAAAAGCAAATTTAAATTCAATATTAGTGAATTTTTTTTAAAGCGAAGTGTACCAGTTTGAGGAAAAGAAAAATATTCCTTTGGAAACATCTTGAGTTATTCCAAAAGAAGAAGGAACAGAACAGAGTAAACAGTTGGCTCTTTTTCAGTGAAAGCAGAAGACAAGCATCAGTCTGGGGAGAATTTATTTATTCTTTGGTTTGATTGTTAGTAAATTTAAATTAGCATAATGTGGGGAAAGCTGTTGAATGACCAAATATAATGACAATATTTGGAGGTTATGAGTTTTAAAAAAATCTTACCACCCTTACCACCAGAATGATAGGCCATAAGAAAAATCCTCATATAGAACAGAAACCTAATTATAATTCAATACAATCAAATCTTGATCTGTATTGTAATGCATTTGAATATAGAGGGTGTGGTGTCAATCATAAATGATTTTTAAACCTCATTTTAACAGCTATATTCAAGCTCTATCACACTGTTCTGATACTGTTAAAAAGGAGCCAATTAACTGATGGATATTTTATCTCTTTTTATTTCTCTGCTCACCCACTGGGGTAGTTCTGGATGAGTAATGACATTGCTAAAGTGGAAGATATCCTGAGGAATGAGAAGAAGAAACAACAGGTCAAATGCTTCACAAAGCCGACAATTACACTTAATAACTTAGAGATGGTTGTGGTTCATTACTACTCATAAGGGACATTTCCTAAGAAAAGAGAAGCTAGGGATACTTTTAAAACGGAAAAAAGCACACTATTCCTTGTAACTCAAATTGTGTAATATTGCACTGTATTATAGGTACTGGCATGTGCTAACATCTGGAAAAAATTAGTATTCCCAAAGAACAAGTTAAGCTGGCAAATTTACTGCTTGGTGAATTTTTATTTACCAGTGAGTAGTAATATGAACTTATAATTTTAATGCAAAATATAAATTGAACATACAATCTTTTAAAAATCTTCAGCTACCTCTTGGATATAGTTTTATGGTTGTAGAGGCAGAAAATCATCTCTTTCCAAGAGAAATGTTCATGTCCTCTCTTGTTGCTTCTGAATCGTGGCTCTAAGTACAACCATGGAATCATAGAAGCACAGAGTGATGAATGGAGAGATGTGGGCATGGAATCCATTCTTCTACCTGCACCATGGTTTGGCCTGAGCTACCCCAGACAAAGAGGCAGATAGCTATTTAAACATTTTCAGGACACCTGGACGGCTAAGTCAGGTGACCGAGCATCCAACTCTTGATTTTGGCTCATGTCATGATCCCAGGGTCTTGAGATCGAGTCCCACGTGAGACTCTGCCCTGAGCTTAGAGCCTACTTATGATTCTCTCTCTCTCTTTCCCTTTGCCTCTCTCCCAACTTGTTCTCTCTCTCTCTCTCTCTCTCTCTCAAATAAAAAATTAAAAAGTTAAAAGATTTTCAACATGTGAGAGTCCATCCCTCCTTCAATGACCTCTTTTGATGTTATAAACTAGAGCTATTGTTGTTACACTTTTTGTGAAAGTGAAGAACAGTTTCCACTTATTCTCTATGTAACTATTTGTATATTTGGAGCCAGTCTAGATTACTTAACAATATTTCCTTTGGTGACAGCAGGATGTCTCTTTGAGATTGGAAAGAATCTCTTACTCTGCCTAATTCTTTTCATTTCTGTACGTTATTGCCTGAAATAACAAATCTTAGTTTGGCTGTAGTCATTTTGACTACAGGTTTAGCCAGTGTCTTTGTCTCTTGGGAATGACTACAAACTAAATACCAGGCTTGCCCATGAATTCTGCTACCCCCAAGGGAGATGATTATACCTGAGACTATACCACCCCAGGGGAGTAGATTAAATACCAGATATCTCTAGACGTAATTTCTCTTATGTGGGTTTTATTTGAGGATGTCTGGAAAATAGATTAGCAAAAAAATGTAAGAACTACCCTTATAGGGGCGCCTGGGTGGCTTAGTCGGTTAAGCGTCCAACTTTCACTCAGGTCATGATCTCGCAGTTCGTGGGTTTGAGCCCCGCGTCAGGCTCTGTGCTGACTGCCAGCTCGGAGCCTGGAGCCTATTTCAGAGTCTGTATCTCCCTCTCTCTCTCTCTTTCTGACCCTCCCCTGCTCACGCTGTCTCTCTCTCTCTCCTAGAAATAAATAAAACATTAAAAAAAAAAAAAAGAACTACCCTTATAGATCTTTAATAATGTATTAGGCACTGCCCTAAACCTTATGTGTTTTATCTTATTTAATTATATTTATGATTCTTTGAGGTAGATATCTTTATTTCCATTTTATTTACTTATTTTTTAAAAACTTCTTAATGTTTTATTTATTTCTGAGAGAGAGAGAGAGAGAGAGAGAGAGAGAAAGAGAGAGAGAGAGAGCAGGGGAGGGTCAGAGAGAGAGGGAGACACAGAATCTGAAACAGGCTCCAGGCTCTGAGCTGTCAGCACAGAGCCCGGTGCAGGACTCGAACCTGTGAACCATGAGATCATGTCCTGAGCCCAAGTTGGACGATTGAGCCACCCAACCACCCCTTGTTATTTCCATTTTAAAACAGCAAAAACCTTGGACTGGAGAAGTTAAAATATTTGCCCAAGTTTACACAGCTGGTTATATGTTGAATGCAGCTGTCAAAATTCTGACTGACTTTAATACAAAGTGGTCATGCTCTCCTGGTTCTACTAAGGAGGCAGATTTCAGCATTTCTAATTCACAGAATTGGCTGAAGCAGAACATATCCACTCATGGGTGAGTAAGGAAGTAGGCTTTTAGCTTGTAGATTGCAGTGTGGGGAGCAACTCATAGAGATTCAATTGATAAAACTCACTCATAGAATTTTCTTCAGGGACTTGATGGTGTGTGAGAATAAAAGCCTTTGATAAAAATTTTTGAGACTAATTTTAGCATAGGATTAAAATTAATAAAAGCAATCCAGAAGAAGGAATAGACCTATGATGAAGATCTATGTCTTCAGTTAAATCTAGCATATATAGCCTAGCTTCAGTTATAGATCCTGTGTCATTGGTTAAGTGTGCAAATAATCCTAAATTAACTCTGCAAAAATGTGTTCAAACAAAAATGTTGTTCCTATTTAAATGAACCTTTTTGATAATCCTATATGGTCTAAAATAAAATATTCTTTCTAGAAAGAATGATGGATAGATGGATGATAGAAACCAGGTTTTGGAAAGACAGCATAATGACAATTTTTCTCTGGTACCCTTGAATGAGTGAAACTATAGCTTTTCCCTGAAGCCGTGTTATCAGCATTTATTTATACAAGTGTTTTAGGTCTTATCAAAATCAGGGTTTATTTACTTCCGTAGGTTTGACTTACTTAAGATATTATGTAATATTTCAGGACCATGGAAAGTTCCTGCTCCTCCCACTCCAAATGTCCAATTATTCATGATCTAACATGATGTTAACACCATTCTTTTAGGTCTTTTCTCAAATTTCACTTGCTCAGTGACCCTCCTCTACATTTAACTTTTCAGTTTTTAACTGTACCAATTATTACCTTCTAATATGTTTGTATATGTTTGTATATTTACTTAAACATGTATAGATTATGAAGTAAATAATATATTCATTGTCACCACCACTAGAATATAAGTTCCACAGGCCAGGGATAGTTGTTTGGTTTGTCCACTCTTATATTTCTAGTGCAAGAATAATGCTTGGCACATAGTAGTCACTGAATAAATACTTATGAATGAGTAATAAATGGCCACTCATTATTGCCCAAACTAATTTCAGCTCCCCTCCTAAAAGGGAGGTTATTATGATTATGATTATGATTAGAATTTATAGGAGAAGGAAAATAAACTTACTGATTTGTGCTTTCCACTGGGCAACTACTTCTAAAAGGGTAACTATCTGGTCGCATCTATTCTTTTCTACTATACTGTTTTGCATTGTAATTTACTTTCCCTGAAGATGGAGGGGGAATTAATTGTATGAGTTAAGTTGGGAAAGAGAGTGTGTCCTGTCTCTTTCAGTCCCATAGAGGAGAATTTCACCAAGAATCTTCCAGAACACTGAGCTACAAGTAAAACCGGCAGAGGTGCATGTTCGTCTGTAGAAATTCTGATGTTAGTCATCAGGTCAACTCAAAGTACCCAGAGTTCAAGCCTAAGAAAAGTATCAGTTTTACAGCAGAATGCTTGAAGTTGATTGGTTTATGTTTATCTAATAATAAATATAGGTATATACCAATTACCAAGCAGTAAAAACAGGAGATTGGGGTCAATACCAGATGTTCTCTTGTAAGACAAACACAAAAACCAAATGCTCCTGTGTCAATTCTGAGAATTGTCTAGGGATCATATAAAATGCCAAGGCCAGCAGGTAAAACTTGTGTTACAAAGTCATAGATCTCTATTTATTTACTTTTTGAATATTTACTGATTAATGTTGAAAGAGAGAGGGAGAGAGAGAGAGAGAGAGAAAGAGAGAGCGAGCATGCACTAGTTGGGGAAGGGCAGAGAGATAGGGGAAATTCCAAGCAGTCTCCATGCTGTCATTTATACAGTCCATTGTGGGACTCAAACTCACAAACTGAGATCATGACCTGAGTTGAAGCCCATAGTCAGATACTTAACTGAATGAGCCACCCACGTGCCCTACAAGGTCTCAGATCTCTAGATATCCACTTTCAATGGGGAAAACTTTTAAGTAAATGCATTAGAGACACTTGGTTACAAATTAACAAGGTCGTAGGCAATCTGCAAGGATGCTAAATGTATCTTTGAAAATTCACCGAGATTTTTTTTTTTAAATTTTTTAATGTTTTAGTTATTATTTTTTTTTTAATTTTTATTTATTTCTAGAGAGAGAGAGACAGCATGAGCAGGGGAGGGTCGAGAGAGAGGAAGTCACAGACTGAAACAGGCTCCAGGCTCCGAGCTGGCAGTCAGCACAGAGCCCGACGCGGGGCTCGAACCCACGAACCGCGAGATCATGACCTAAGCGAAAGTCGGACGCTTAACCGACTAAGCCACCCAGGCGCCCCTCACCGAGATTTTTAAGATAACATAAAATGGTAGGCTTTTACTTGGACTCTGCTATTGATTAGTGAGCTGCTTGTGCTGAAACATCCACATAGTAATTAGTGTCTTCTCTAATTAGGTCAACCTTTTTCTGCCTCCTCTCTTCTTCTGAGGATTCCTTAGCAATACAGGAGGTTAAGAGGTTATAAATGTAGAACCTTGTATAATTTTGTTATCACTAAGTGTGTTTGATTTAATTACAGCCTGAAAAGGAATATAATGATTCCTTAGCTTTTTCCCTATTACTTGAAGGCTTAATTATGTTTATATATTTCAGGTTTAAATGATAACACATTACTTAGTTGGCTTATTTTGTGTAAATATATTTTTTATTGTGATTGAAACAGTTTAAGGGGGGAACTTCAGGTAAAAATGACATCTCTTTAGAAATTACTTTCTTAGCCTGAACCAGCTATCACTTAACATACCTATGAGGCTAGAAAGAGAAATAAAAACTTCTAACAACACTATCCAGGAAGTTTTTTGAGAGTCAACAGATTGGCAAAATCTGAGATTTTCTTTTCTACTAACTACAGAATTTCTGGTACTGAGATGACTTCTGAAATTGATGGTGCATGTGTGTTTTGCCATTTGAAATGTGACAAATCCAACTTCGAAGATAAGTACAGTTAGGCAATGTCTGCTTTATGCTGTCTTGGCCTTGTTTCAAAGATTCTTCCAGCAAGCCCTGTCTAAGAAGTCAAACATCTATCATGTTAGTATTGCTTGAATAAGAGCCCAAAGTATGGTTTTCTAAGCCCAAATTACATTAATTCCTCATTTTATGGTTCATGTGGATAACTGGAAAAGAAAAAAAAAGAAAGAAAGAAACTGAAGGGGAAACTGACAGTGAATTGCCACATCTTACTACAAGTAGTGAAATTCCCAACATGTAGGTTTTGGATGGCTGGGTGTGTCATGGAGGACAAAGGAAAAGTCCTGGTAACAATACATAGTTGGTATATTGTGTTGTCCATCCATTCACTGAATGAGCAGGTAGACACTCTACTTTTATTTAGTAGAGCTGGAGTAAAGGCAATTCCCATGGGTACTGCGAAATGGCTAAGCTCTTTCCAAGCAAGTTGGCCTCTGTGTGCAGACCTCACAAGAATATTTTTACTCTCATGTAAGTGGATCTAGGGTGAGATAAATAGAAATTTCTATTACTGTTTGTTGGTAGACCCCTCTATCTGGACAAATCTCTTCTAATTTGAGGAAGAAAAAAAATTAAAATACTGTGGCCTGTTATCAGAAGCTACAAAATGAAATTAAAAGCTTATTATGAAGATTTAGAGGAAAAACAAGCCTCTTATTACACGTATATCTTAGAGACCCAATTTTTTAAGAAGATGTTCTGTGTTTCTTTATGGGTTAGGAAGACATTGCTTCTGTGAAACCAAAACAAAAATTAAAAGTTATATGAAAATATATGGGGCGCCTGGGTGGCTTAGTCGGTTAAGCGTCCGACTTTCGCTTAGGTCATGATCTCGCCGTTCGTGGGTTCGAGCCCCGCGTCGGGCTCTGTGCTGACTGCCAGCTCAGAGCCTGGAGCCAGTTTCAGAGTCTGTGTCTCCCTCTCTCTCTGACCCTCCCCTGCTCACGCTGTCTCTCTCTCTCTCCTAGAAATAAATAAAAAATATTAAAAAAAAAAAGAAGTTATATGAAAATATAAACTAAGAGGAATACTGGCAAGGATAGATTTCAAAGTCAGTGGCAAAGATGAAAAGAGGTTAAATAAATTTAAAACAAAGAAAGAAAAAAGCCAAAGATTCCTAGAATAATCAAAATCAATATTAGAGGATTTATTAGGTATTATTGATTTCATGGAAAGAGATCACTAATGAGGTGACAAACCTGACAACATTTTCTGATTTAGAGGGAAAGCATGTAGAAATAAACTTAATGAGTGATAGTGATTAACATGGAAATTCAAATTACAGGTTAACTAGGAAGAATCCGAAGTGAGAACAATGGGCAATTGTTTTTACAGAAATTTGAAAACTAAAAACAAACTAGATCCTATACCCACTTAAAATATGTGAATTAAAAAGAAATACAAATTAAGCTCATCTTAAGCTTTTCTCATGCTATACTGAACTCCTGAAGCAATGAAGTAACACTATCCAGCTTGAAAAGAAAAATATGGTCAACCAAAACTGTTACAGCCAATTTCACTCCTAATTAGCATAAGAGAGAAATATATGTTAATATGTGCAATAACTTAGAAAAATGGCTACTGAACATTCAGTTTTGAGCAAAACGATATACTAAAAGCAATTACACTTAAAGGTAAAATAAAAATATTAAAAATAAAAATAATAAAAATTATTATTTACTGAGTGAATGCTAAAGGCATGTTCTTACTTCTCTCATATTAATTAATTGAACCCACAAAAATAACACCAATCTAGAATCATCTCTGATTTATAAGTAAAATAATCAAGGTAAGTTTAGATTATATAACTGGCTGAGTTCATGTTACTTAAGAGCCAGGATCACATTCAGGCAACTTGGCTTCATGACCTCTGTCATTCTTTGATGCTGCCTCAAGAGTACGGTGCAATGCCAATGATGGTGGCATGAGCCACTGAAATTAGATACATACATACATTTGCAGAACATTTGCCCTATATGCTTATAAATTATTCAAATATTTAAAAGTAATTGAAAATAGCCTTGAAAGTAATCATTTTGACTAGAGGCTCATCCTTTTGTTGAAATTCTATGTGAGTATACAGTGTATGTATAACTTGGTTTAAAACATTTTGCTTTTTAAAATTTATTTATTTTGAGAGAGAGAGAGCAGCTGACCAGGAGTGGGGAAGAGGCAGAGAGTGGGAGAGAAAGCATCCCAAGCAGGCTCTGCACTATCAGCACAGAGCCTGACGTGGGGAGTGATCTTATGAACCATGACCTGAGCTGAAATCAAGAGTTGGACACTGAACCAATTGAGCCACCCAAGTGCCCCTAAACCATTTTATTTATTTTTATTAAATTTTTTTAATCCTTTATTTTATTTGTGTGAGACAGAGTATGAGCAGGGAAGGAACAGAGAGAGAGGGAGACACAGAATCCAAAGCAGGCTTCAGGCTCTGATCTGTCAGCACAGAGCCCAAGGCAGAGCTGAAACTCACGAGCTGTGAGATCATGACCTGAGCTGAAGTCAGATGCTTAACCAACTGAGCCACTCAGGCGCCACAACATTTTTAAAGTTACACACGAACACTACCTCAATGTTAAAAGCATACTGCAGTTCCCAAGACAATCCTAAGGTTCAGTGAGTCAGTAGTGGGACTCTCAGAACTCAGTAAAGCCATTGTAATCATAAATACAGTAAGTATACATGGATAGTGTAAGGATACAGATTAAAATCAGAATAGGAAGAAGGTATTAATTACAGTGTTCATGAGAGACGAGGAGCACGGTTCCAAGTTTTCTCTCACAGTAGTGTTAACATGGATAGAACTTAACTTCTACCAGCAATGATATATGACAACATGCACTAAACATTCCCATACAAGGAGGCTCTATCCACTCCAGATGTCAAGGTGACACCATGTGGCTCAAGGCCTTCACAATGTACATCGTTAACATAGACTAGGCTCTCATGAAAACAAAGACATTCTTATCAGACAGGACCTTTCAGGAATTTAGAGGCTACCTCTTATGAGCCAGGGACAAGTGCCAAACCTCTTTATGAGGTATACAATCTAGATAAGGAGAGTTAATGCTTTACTACACACACACCAATAATATAATAATTGATGATTTAGAGAGTGAAAATCCCCCTTTACCATTCTCTTGTTGATGCCATTAGGTCATTTCCAGATTTAAAAAATCTTTTGATAATACAAGCAATGCCTGAATGCCCTGGTATGTAGGTATGCAAATTTTGTTTTGTTGAGTCTTAAGTAATGAGCTGGGCCAAAGGTATACACATGCAGACTTTTGGTTGACATTCAGCAGGATTTAGGGTTGACATTTCTTTATGACTTGATAACTTGAATCTTCTGAAGCAGGAACACAGTTTTTCCATTTCTTCATGTATTCTTTAGCCTCTTTTAATAATTTTTTACATAAGTAAAGAATATTAAAGTCTTTCATTCTCTCATTTATTATAAATTTGACCTTTACTCTTTACATTTTATAATTATTTATCTCTGTTTTACTGATGTAAGAAAATGGCTTCTTTTTGATATTGTTCTTAAAAACAATCGTTTTAACTCTCATTATTTCTAAGAATTTCCAGTTAATTTTTATTTTTCTATTTTCTAAGAACACAGATACAGTGTTTGCACATAGTAATGGTGTATTTTCTTCTTTTTCTTTACTTATACATTTGTAGTTGCTTTTTTTTGGTTTGTTTTTGGTAAGTGCTATGCTCAACAAAGCAACTCACAACACTTGTTGAACTCACAATCATGAAATCAAGAGTTGCCTGCTGTACAGATTGAGCCAGGCAGGCTGTCTCCAACTTTTTGTTTTACATCTGTACTTTTCTTGCCTTATTACATTGGGTTGACCTTTAAGCAATATGAACTAGTGGCTACCTTTATCTTTGTGCCTGATTTTTAGGTGATTGCTTCATAGTAATTTCATAGTACATAATTTGCCATAGTTTTCTACTAGAAACCTTAATCAAGATAAAGATCTTTCCTCATTTTTCAAATTCACTAAATTTTCTCCTACCATATACAGTTGTTAATTTTTTTTGCCTGAAGCTTTACTGTGTCATCAAGATGTGTATGTATTTTCTTTTCCCTTAAAACTATAGAGTAGTGATGGTGCACCTGGGTGGCTCAGTGGTTAAGCCTCTGACTTCAGCTCAGGTCATGATCTCACGGTCCATGGATTCAAGCCCTGCATCAGGCTCTGTGCTGACAGCTCAGAGCCTGGAGCCTGCTTTGGATTCTGTGTCTCCTTCTTTCTCTGCTCCTCCCACACTCATGCTCTGTTTCTCTCTGTCTCAAAAAATAAATAAACATTAAACATTAAAAAATAAACATAAACATTAAAAAAATTTAAAAAACCTATAGAGTAGTGATATCTGATATTGATTTCCTAAAACAGAATTTTCCTTCCATGGAATGGAATATAGTTGTAATATACTATAGTATTTTGTTTGGTGCTATTTTGTATTTATGGTGTGAACCCATTACTTATGAATTTTTTAAAAAACATGATAATAATGAAAAGAGATATAAAATAAAAACAAACATTTGTGAAGAAGCAAAAAAGCAGTTCATTTTATTTATTTTGTTTTTTGAAAGCAAAAGTCCATTTTAGAAAACATAGATAATAAAAGGAAATTTATGACATAAATAATAAATTAAGGCGGCAGGAGTTGAGCCAATTAGATAAATTATGTAAGTTTAAATGATAAATTTCTTATGTTAGAAGACAGAAAATTTCCTATTGATTTAAAAAATCCAACTCAAGCTCCTTAGAGAGGTTCTTCAAAAATAAAACAGATGAAATTATAAACAAAAGATAGATAACAAATTATTAGATAAAGAAAAAATATAATAAAATCACCCCAAAGGCAATAACCTTCACATTTGAGCACTTTATATGTATAAGATGGTTTACATATATTACCTACACTGGTCCTCAGAACTATCTCATCACTAGGCATTTGTTATTATTATTTTATAAATAAAGAAGCTGAGATTTAGCTGAATAAAGTAACTTGTTAATGGCAGAGGAATATGTGGACCAGCTAAGTTTAAAACTTGGGGCTATTTAGCTCAAAGCTCATGTTCTCTCTTCGTACTATCTTATATTATATTATATTACAAAATACCACAGACTGGGGGGTTTAAACAATAGAAATTTATTTCTCACAATTTTGGAGTCTGGGAAGTCTATGGTCAAAGTTCTGCCTGATTTCATTGTACGTGAGCATTCTTGGGATTGAGGGGCAGAGTGAGTGAGAGAGGAGAAAAAGAGATTGGGAGGGAGGAAGGAAGTATCTCTTTTATGTCTCTTCTTGTAAGGATACTAAGCCCACCATCAAGCCCTTACCCTCATGACCTCACCTAAACCTACTTATATCCTAAAGATTCCATCTCCAAATACTATTGCCATGAGACTGGGGCTTCAACATGTGAATTTTGAGGGGACACAAACATTCAGTCCACAACATTTGCCTATATTGATATTCAGTGTTTCTACTTAGAAATTCAAGATTGCATTTTGGATTTGAGGAAACAGGACAAAGCATGGAATAATCTCAAGTTAATGTAGACATGAATACAGTTTGGGACACTAGATTTGGGAAGGAAAAGGGTATAGAAGAAAGACAATCCAGTACATTTCAGGCAACAGATGTTGTATGGATTTAATTTTATCTTTGGGAACTAAAAATGATTGGATCCATGCCATCGGGATGAATAATAAAAGGTAAAATTATTTTGATATGCATAGTTTATGTATAGACACCATGACTCAATATGCCAATCCTTGGTCTTATAAATAGAATATATTTTTAGATGTAACTATAGCTTCATATACTTGTTCTTATTTGAATTATAATTCTATTTCCTAGGAAACTGGGCACTGAAGTGTTCATGTATTCTAATCTTATCAAAATTAATTTATAAATTACTGTTTTACTATAGAAATTATTTTAACTAATCCATTTTTAAAATAATTTAAAGTTTTTTCAATAGTTTTTTTTAAATTTAGGAATAGATTTTTAAAATAATGCATTGGTCATTTAATATCATATATTTCAATTTTACATTATAGCCATTTTAAGTGTATATTTACACTGTGAAATGTGGGTTGAATAACACTGAAAGAGCTCAGAGCCATCTGATTCAGCACAATGAGAATTCTCTCTGACTGTTTACATTGGGAGTTTCCAGCTCCTTCAAAGTAATATTGGAATCTCATTATTTTCAGATGATAAATCATTGCAATATCAGAATGTTTATATAGCATGAGTTATTTCATTATTCAGGTAAAAGGGGGAAATAATATTTTTCCTGCATCAGTATGGAGTATGGAACTAGTTGTCATGAAGGCTGATTTAAGAAATGCTTCTATTTAAAGCACATTTAAAGTAGGGGCGCCTGGGTGGCTTAGTCGGTTAAGCGTCCGACTTTCGCTTGGGTCATGATCTCGCGGTTCGTGGGTTCGAGCTCCGCGTCGGGCTCTGTGCTGACTGCCAGCTCAGAGCCTGGAGCCTGTTTCAGTCTGTGACTCCCTCTCTCTCTGACCCTCCCCTGCTCACGCTGTCTCTCTCTCTCTCTCCTAGAAATAAATAAAACATTTAAAAAAAAATTAAAACACATTTAAAATGACTTTGCAAAGTCTAAGCTGTAAACAAGAAATGACCAGAACACAGGACGGTCAATGTGATTATTTTAGCCATCTCAACAATTGAATCAAATGGCTGCTGCTGATGCAATTGTGCAAACATCAACATCTATCACTGGGACAGTCCACAGGATTGGATTGGCAACACCACATCAGGCTGTACTGTTTGTGTGACTGTGAGTTTGCCTGTTGTATACACACATTGTATAGCTTACTTGGTGTCATCAAATACAGAGTTCATTCTGATAATCTGAGTTTTTGACAAGCAACAAGTTCAGGTTGAATTATTCTTCCAATGGTAGAATTTGGGAAGAGGCAGATTTTTCAAATATAGAGGTATGAGTCTAATTTTCTATCTGTAGGAAGATATTCTAAACTCAAAATAGATTTTTTGTAGCTTTGATGACTGATTTAATATCCATCAATAAAAATGCAGACTTACCAAATTAAAATAAAATCAGATGATACCACCTGGTACCATGGTAGCAATTACAAACATGTTTATATGTCATAAATAATTTTATGTTTTTAAATAAAAGGGGAGAAATGCTAGTATTTTATTGCTTTGCATTATTTCATGAATGCAGTGTTTCAAGTGCAGTGATGTTTGGGTGAAGAAAAAAGTAGGATTATTAGTAGAACTGGAGTACTTTATATTTTGTAAGATGTGGAAGTTAGAATGTCACAAACTACATGATTGCGATAACAAATGTTTATTTGCAGCATCATTTTCTCATGTAAAGGGGCATAGTGTATAGACGCTGTGCTAGGTAGGAAAATACTGAGCACAATTCTTATTGGATTTCATGCATTTGAGGACTTACTTTATGTATTTTCATTTTCTAAATTGTGTTTCACAGAACATAACTGCTAGGAGAAGTTCTGTAAAAAATAATCTATGGTCAAATAATGTTGAAAACACTGCAAGCCTTGCCCTTATCTCAGAAGATCATAAGTAACGTTAATATATTAAAAGCTCTGAGAATTACTATAATGAAAATGTGTAGGTTCAAAGGCTGATTCTCAAACTTATTTAATTATTGCATACTTTTAAAGTGTAGTGTTACATAAACATAAATGTAAGACATGCTTTGGAAATGCTAATATAAAGAATAATCCTATTGTTTTCTAGGATAAGAAAATAGTAGATATTAATATTTATAAGCATAAAAATCATGACTGGAAAGGGCATTAAAAATGAGAAATTATAACCTTATGTTATAGGTTCTAGAATCTTTCCTTCAGCTTGCAGTCAGATAGTCTTCCAGCATATTTGAAATTTCCAGTGTAGCTCAACTCAGTTACTCCCATGGTGTCTGCCTGTGCAATCCTTGCACAGTTCTGACTCTTAGTTAGGATTTTTTTTTTTTTAAGGAATGGAATGAAGGACAACTTGGCTTTCATCTTTTTAATTTTTTG
The DNA here is from genome assembly GCA_017311185.1 of Proteles cristata cristata. Classification (NCBI taxonomy): domain Eukaryota; kingdom Metazoa; phylum Chordata; class Mammalia; order Carnivora; family Hyaenidae; genus Proteles; species Proteles cristata. The sequence continues at coordinate 370,629 of JAESUZ010003224.1, read as the reverse complement.
TAATGTTTATTTTTGAAAGAAAGAGAGAGAAAAAGACATACAGTGAAGAAGGGACAAAAAGAGAGGGAGGCAGAGAATCTGAAGCAGGTTCTGCACTGTCAGTGCAAAGCCCAATAGGGGGCTGGAACCCATGAATCCTGAGATCATGACCTGAGCCAAAGTTGGACACTAACAACCCAGTTAGGTTGTTTCTATCATTGAGTTGGATATACTTCTCCATCTCTTCTCACTGGCCCTAGTTGTACTCTCTTTTCAGAGGTGTTGGTGATCTAGGAGATGTAGTTTGATTATGATTCTCAGCTTTTTCTGGTTAGTGTGTTGGATTAGAAAAGTTCTATCAAAGATGAAGTAGTACATTATATGAGAGGCTTATTTGGTCCATCCTTGTAGAAAAGAGGCTATCAGGAATCAGAGAACGCTCCCTAATGGAATAGAAGAGATGGCTTCTTCCAAATTCAAGTTGGATAGGGAGAGCAGGGAGTGTTTCTATAGTCTCAGGCAGGAGGCTCTCTAGATTGAAACTTTAATGTACCTATCAATCACTGGGTGATGTCAGTAAAATGCAGATTACTGGTGTGGGGTTAGGTCCAAGATTCTGAATTTCTAAAATTCTTTTATGTGATGCCAGCATGATGGGTCCTTTTTCCTCACTTAAAGCAGCAAAGTTCTAGAAATATCTGCAATGCTTCCTAGCTAACTAGATGAACATCTTCTCAGTCAAGGAAGTTAATGTAGAATTTTCCGAATTAATTATAAGAATCACCTAGAGGTTCTTATTATAAATATGGACTCCTACTTCCCTTATATACTAAATTAAATAATACTTTTTAGGGAAAAGGCCCAGAATTTTATTTTTTATTTTTAGTAAATATCCCCGCTGGTTCTTACTTTTAACAACTTTGCAAAACAGGGAGTTAATGCAATGATTTTTTGAGTTGATCTTCAGACAACAGTCAACCTGATCACATTAGGATCTGTCCTCCTGAGGGGCTTATTGGAAATGAGCTTGGATAATCTCACTAAATGTCAGGATTCAAATCTCTCTGAGACCCTAGTACACACCCGTCTTATGAATCTCTGATTATGGGTGCTATTTTTTGATGTGAGTAAAGAGATTCCCCAGACCATTCAGAAGGTGTTGAATATCTTAGCCTGCCTGTATTCACCCAAGTAAGAATGCTGAAAGCATTGCCCCTCAGACGTCAGTGTGGTTATGACAGTGGTAATTAGTGAAAGGATAGAAAGGGCTCCCCAGGGAGAGTTTGGCCTTTACCAACCTCCATTAATCTGAGAGATTTGTGTATAAGGATATAAGAATGACACAGGCAAAGTTTCTTTTGTTAATAAGTCCAGCCAACTTGCTGAGTTTATTCTTGCAGAGCAGAATTTTATTCTCCATAGGAACTGATAGGAATTGGGAAGTGATGACAAGGTAGGAAATGAAATTTCTTGGTATATTGGGAAAAACATGTACTTTTTAGTTGGATAGACTTTGTGTTCAATGATAATAGCACTACGAATGATAGCTAATTGTTATTCAGTGCTTACTGTGAACCAGGCAGTGATCTAGGTGCTATACATTTATGTTCATGATCTTACACAAAATGACTTGACCCATCTACATTCATTCAGTCTCCTATTTTGGTTATCAAACCATTAATTTACCTTCCCCATGCAAAAAATAAATAAATAGTTTTTCTCCCACAGAAACCATCCCAAGTGATTTCATCTCCAGTGTCAGTGGCTTCTCTACCGTTGTAAATGCAGTTTCATGATCTTTTCTTTTTCAGTTGATCCTTTCCTCCATTTCATCTTATCCATCTTTTCCACATTGTGGACCTGGAGCTTTTCCATCTCAGATACTTCTAAATACCATAACCCACTATTAGGCCTACACTTCTATACGTTAACCTCAAATATTCCCTTTCGTATGCATAGTCATATCCTTTCACCTGTAACTATGGTTTTGCGATTCCTGTAATTTCTTCCAGTCTATCTGGACACTTTTTGTTTCTTTTCTTAACAAACCTGGTCCTTGTTTATCACTGTCACTATGTCTCAGCAAATTCTTCCGTTCCATACGATTAGGTCTCACCATTCCTAAGAAATCTTACAATCTTCTCCACCTCTTTGGTTGGGCGGTTGAGAACCAGGTGGAATGGTTCAGTTATCTATTGATGGGGGTCAGTTTTCACAGGGCTGTGAATACACCCATGAATCCTTTCATTTGTTCATGATCTTATCCCTGGAACATTATTCACAAGAATGATTCCAAAGCATCGTTGCTATCTTGAAAGCTCTAACAAAAGGTTCTTTTTTTTGATGTTTTGAACACTCTTTTGTTTATTTCATCATATAAATGAATACAAAATTGTTTTGTTTTCAGTACTTTATCAAAATGATATTGAAGACTTTTTATATTTATTTTATTCTATTTTTTACTTCAAATATTCTTTTATTTTTAATATAGTTTATTGCCAAATTAGTTTCCATATAACACCCAGTGCTCATCCCAAGTGCCCTCCTCCATGCCCATCACCCATTTTCCCCTCTCCCCCACCCCCCATCAGCCCTCAGTTTGTTTTCAGTATTTAAGAGTCTCTTGTGGTTTGCCTCCCTCCCTCTCCTTAACTATTTTCCCCATTCCCTTCCCTATGGTCCTCTGTTAAGTTTCTCTTGTTCCACGTGAGTGAAAACATTCTAACAAAAGTTCTTAAGGCTGCCTGTATTTATTAGTCACCTAGAGAGATTTACACTCTGATACTCAGGCTCACACCAGAGAAACTAAATAAGAATCTGAGGGACGGCCCAAGTAATGGTATTTTAAAAAAATCTTCCAAGCTGATTCCAACATGCGGCAATGGCTGAAACCACTGTTATAGTGCGATTCTCAGTGTTTCTGTAGAAAAATGTCATCTTTTCATCTTTTCAAAGATATTGAGACCAATCACACTTGAATTCCCTTTGTCTCTTTCCCTCATCTCCCTGTAAATTTACACATATCAGTACTCATCCTGACCCCTTTCTGTTTCAGAGATGAGATCCTTGGTCCTGTCCAGGCCTGATTTCTCCAGCTTTGTTCTCAAAACCATTTATTTTTATTCTGTCTGTCAGTCTGTATCTCTTCCTTTGTGTCTGTCTCATCTCTCTTTGATTTTCCTTCTCTTTATCTGCTTCTGACTTTCTACATGAATGAAAGCCTGTGTGTATGCCTCTCTATTTCCATACCTCCCTGTGTCTCTAACTGTGGCTTTGTACTTGTATTTGTGGTGCTCCACATGTGTGTTTTCTCAGTTGCTTTATGACTCTCTCTCTTTTTCTGTTGCTCTGTCTTCCTGTGTCTCTTTCTTTCCAACTTTGTTTCTCTATCTCTGTGTGTATCTCCTTCTCTCTCTGTTTCTTTTTTTAAGTTTTGTTCATGTTTGTTAATTTTTGAGAGAGACAGAGATAAGAGTGAGAGAGAGAGCAGGGGAGGGGCAGAAATAGAGAGAGGAGGAGAATCCCAAGATGACAGTACAGAGTCCAATGTGGGCCTCTTGATCCCACAAACTGGGAGATCATGACCTGAGCTGAGTCAAGAGTTAGATGCTTAACCAACTGAGCCACCCAGATGCCTTTCTGTTTCTGTCTCTCTTTTCTTCTCATCTCTCTTTCCCTCTCCAACTCCAATACCATCACTGCTTTCTGTATCTGTCTCTATCTCCTTATCTATCTCTGTCTTTCCAATCTTTATCTATTAGCTCCTTTTCCTAAACCTATATATAATCATATCTCTCCCATTAAAAATAAAACCGTTATATGATTCTGAGTCTCTCTCTACTTCCTTCTACCCTAAAACTCTAGAAAGAATAAAGTAACCTAATGACTATTTACATTTCGTACTTCATTCTATTTTTCAATAAATGTCAATCTGGCTTTTATCTTACCCCACCGCTAAACTTTTCTCATTTTGTTCATCAATAACTTCCAGTTACTCAATGTAAGAGACACACCTGCTTATTAGATTAAGGAGTAATTTAATTTTCTAGGAAATTTGACCCTGATAAACAATCTTTTCTTTATACTTTTTTTCTTCTTTGCTTCCAGTGGCATAATTCTTATGAAAAGTCGGTTTCAATTTTTTTGCCTCTTTTTTTTTCTGTCTTACCCTTACATATTGATGTTTCCCAGATATGGTTGATTAAAAATATGTCCACAGTATTTTGCAGCTCTTTGCCAAAGGTGGTTGAGTCTATTTCTCCAAGCCAATTTGAGTTAATCTTGTGTCTTGTTTATACCAAGAGAATGTGGTAGAAACAACATTGTTGATACTGGAGCCTAGGTCTCAAGAGACTATGCAGGGTCAACCTTTACTCTCTTGGAATATTGAGGAATCTGTGATAAAAGATTGCACAGAAATGGAAAGATTGCACAGAAATGGAATCTGGTGGATCCGGTGTCTCCCCTGAGACCAGTCTCCAGGAGATCTGTGTGTTAAATGCGGTTACATGAATGAGCACAGGCAAGATTGCCAGAAGAATAATTTGATTAACTCACAGAGACTTGAAAAGTATCTTATCCTTTTAGTTTTAATCAATTAAGTTCGGGGATGGTTTTACATGTAGCCATAAGGAAAAGATACAGAATTTCTACTGTTGCTAATTTCTCTCCACATTGTTAGGCTATTACAAAATAATCTTTCAACATTCTAACTACATTTTTATTTTTTATTTTATTTTATTTATTTATTGTTTTACAAATAGTTTATTGTCAAATTAGTTTCCACATGACACCCAGTGCTCATCCCCACAAGTGTCCTCCTCCATGCCCTCTAACTACATTTTTAATGTTTATGATCTTCAATGTAATTTTTTTCAGCTCTAACCTCTCTTGAGGGTCCCAAAGCTATCAATCCAAGTTTTAACTGAAATCAATAGTTGAATGTTCCATAATTACCTCTAACTCAAAACATCTAAAAACTGAACAATACCATGTGCTTTCTAAATTGTTTTTAGAACCACTACTCACCCAGTAATCCAACCCTAACACATGTGAGTTATTCTCTAGTTCTGTTTTTCCTCAAAATCCTCATCTAATACATCTCCTAATATAAATCTAATCTATTAAATATTTACTAAATAGCTACCTTTTCCCATTGTTGCTGGTTCTCACTACTCAGGCATTTGCCATCTCTTGCCTGGACTTTTAATAATAACTGTTGATTGGTTTCTCAGGCTTTAGCCTCAGGCCTCCTTGAATTTTTACTACACAGTAATGTTACTAAATTAAACATATGGCTATGTCTCTGCTTTTCAGTTCATCTATTAAATCAAATTAAATTTGTTAGTGTGGCACACAGAATCCTCCAATTTGACCCTTAACAACTCATACAAGCTTACCATCTCCATTTCTTGTCTCCATGACATTTTCTATATGGGAAACATTCAACTATTAAAAATACATATATATGATGAAGTTTCAAAGATTCTTTTTTTTTTTAGTAACACCTTTTCGGGGAGGAGGGGCAAAGGTGGGAAGATATTTTTGTTCATTTGCTTTAGTCTTACACAGCCTCCAAGATGAAACTCAGAAATTACCTCCTCCAAACTCGTGCAGGCTGGGTGAAGATAATGGCTTCTGTATTTTGCTGTAATAATGTGTATATATTTCTATCATAGAAGCAGCCCCGCTGTATTGGAATTATTTGACTTCTCATCTGTCTCTCTTAATCTCTTGGCTCCTTGAGCATAGTTAGCACTTTTTTTTCACAATTTCCAACATTATGCTCATTGTCTGATTTAGAGGTAACTCCATATGTGTTTAACTTTTATTTTGAACTCATTTTTTTTTCAGCTCTGGTGTGTGGTTAGTAATAAGACTTCATATCATTATTGCAAAGTACAATTGCCTAGTGCAAAGTAGATGTGGATTAAATTGGAAGAACTCTTATTTTTTTTCTTCCTTTTATCCATTGAAGAAAGATAAATTAGGGACTAGGGACTGGAGCAAAAAGGGAAAAACTAGACACCATGGTGCCTGTATGTAAGCATGATTTATATGTTACAAAAAGAATATTAATCATACCATATGTATATAACTTCTTGGGTATCAGATGCTGTTTTTTCTGAGAAACTAGACAAATGGAAGCAGGTTTTTTGGATACTCCATTAAATTTTGTACATGTTTCCTAGTGTGCCTGCAGGTCTGGTTTATCAAGAGTCAATATTCTACGTAAGTTGGAAAAAACTGAATTAGGAAGAGATCAACATAGGTTGTACCGAGTCGTACTGTATTTTTCATTATTAGAATTTTTTTGTCTTTGTTTCACTTATCTGCAGTATCTTTATATTTGCCTTGTTGTATTTAACTCAGAGTGCCTATCTCTTGAGTTTTGAGTTTGATTCTTAAATGACAAGAAAACATGACCATTGTAGCGAAGGACATACTTGGGTCTGGAGATGATATAAAACTTAGACTTTTTGCAATCGCTTTTGTTTGTGTTTAGTGATTTTGAGTAATGTATTTGAAATGTCAAATATAATTTACAATTGGGGAAATATTTGGGTTTATCAAGGTAGGTGTTATAGACTAAACATTTGTGTTTCCCACACTCCAGTTCATAAACTGTCATCTTATCCCTAATGTGATGGTGTTAGGAGGTAGTGTTTTAGAGAAGCAATGAGGTCAAGATGGTGGAGTCTTCATGAACGTGCTTTATGCCTTTATAAAAGGGACCCAGAGAGCTCCCTTACTCATTTTTTCCTCACTTTATGAAAATATAACAAAAAACCAGGTCTACAATCTGGAAGAGGGCCTTCATCAGAAGACTGCCATGCTAACACTGTGATTTCGGATGTCCCAGCCTTCAGAACTGTGAAGAAGAAATGTATGCGGTTTATAGATCCTCTGGTCCGTGGTTTTCTGTTATAGTAACCTGAACTGATTAAAAAAAGGGTTGCTTAAAACAAGTTTAGAAACACTATTTTAAATATATGTCATACGTTCTTAGAAGAATCTACAAAAGAAACAGCTAAAGGGAGAAGCAAGGTAACCTGGAAATGAAAGAACCATTCTGAATAATTTTTAAAACCCAGGATAAATTAAAAGAATACTGAGAAAATAATATGGAATAGTTAACTCAGATACCTTAGGATGATGAAAGAGGAAAAACTACTAAGATGTCTTATGTTGGGGTATTGAATAAATGCGTAACAGGATAAAAAATCTTTGTAATATTTTAAAATTTCTCTTGAGATTTCATTAAGATCTGTGTATTATTTAGAAGTGTGTTGTTTAGGGTCACCTGGGTGGCTCAGTTGGTTAAGCAGCCAATTTTAGCCTAGGTCTCGATCTCATGGTTCATAAGTTTGAGCCCCTCACGATCTCATGGTTCATAAGTCCTTTGAGATCCTTTATCACTGACTCCCTCTGCCCTTACCCTGCTTGTGTGCTCTCTGTCTCTCTCTTGAAAATAAATAATATTCAACAACAACAAAAAGAAGTGTGTTGTTTAATCTTTACATATTTGGGATTTTCCAGTTACTTTTCTGTTATTGAGGTCTTGTTTAATTCCATTGTGTTCTAAGAACAGACATTAACTTTTATTTTATTGCACTTAATGAGTTATATGAGTTTTATGCTCCAAATATGTTCCATCTTGGTGAATGACCCATGTGGGCTTGATAAGAATCTGTATTCTACTGTTGTTTGATGAAATAGTCTATATTGTGGATTATATTCAAGTGGTTGATGGCATTGTTTAGTTTATTTCCTTACTGATTTTGTGCCTGCTGAATCTATCCATCTCTGATAGATGAGTGTTGAAGTCTCCAACTCATATAGTGTATCCATCTATTTTTTTTTTAAATTCTATCAGTTTTGGGCTATCATAGATGGACGTTCTGTTAGGTGCATAAGCATTAAGAGCTGTTATGGGTTTTTTGTTTATTTTGTTTTGTTTTGTGTTTGAGAATCTATTCCTTTATCATTATATAATGCCCCCCCCCTTCAATCCCTGACAACTTCCCTTGCTTTAAAATCTGATGTCTGAAATTAATATACCTACCTCTGTTTTCTTTTGATTCATGCTAGCATGGTATATTTTTCTCCATCCATTTACGTTTTGCTTCCTGTGAACAATGCACCACCCCCCCTTTTCTCTTGTGGCAAAACCCAACTACGTACTTTTAATCTCTGTATATCTTTTCATTGAATGTGTGTTTCTTATAGACAACATATATTTGGGTCTTTTTTGATACATTCTGAAAATCTGTATTCTACTCTTTTTTGTATTCTACTCTTTTTCCTACCTTATCAATTTTCAATTCATCATTCAGTGTAATTCTATTTTCTCTCCTTTCTAGCATAGCAGTTTTAATTTTTATTTTACTTTTATTTTAGTAATTGCCCATAGTTTACAATATCTGTTTATATCTAATTCATGTCCAAATTCAAATAATACTTTACTACTTTGTGGGTAGTTAAGTGCCTTATAGTAAGAAAATAATCTTAGTTCCTTTTTCTCCACACTTGAAATATTATGGTCATTAATTTCACTCATATATTACCATTATAAAACTATATATTCACATGCACATAAGCATGATAATCAAATACAATTATGGTATTATTATTTTGAACAAACCATTATCTATTACTTCAATTAAGAATAAGAAAATTAAACATTTTTACTTTACTTTCACTTATTCTTTTTTTGATCCATTTCCTAATTTTATGTGTATGTGAGGTCCTGACCATATAATTTTCTTTCTCTCTAAAGAAATTTTTAAAACTTTTCTTACAAGGCAGGTGTACTGGCAACAAATTTCTTCAATTTTTTTTTTTATCTCAGAAAACATTTCCCCTTTATTTTTGAAGTATAATTTGCTATGTATGGGATTCTAGATAAGTAGTGTTTTTTTTTCTTGCAACACTTTAAATATTTCACTCTACTTTCTTCTCACTTGAATAATTTCTAAAGAGAAGTTGGAAGTTATTCTTACTTTTTATATTTGTCTATTTTTACTTATCTCTTATTGCAAGATTTTTTCTTTACCTTTCATTTTCTGTAGTTTGAAAGCAATATGCCTAGATTTTTTGTTCACTTTTTTTTTTTTTTTTTTTGTCATTTCCCCTGTTTGGTGTTCTCTGAGCTATGGTTTGGTGTTTAACATTAATTTGGTAAAATTCTTAGCTGTTATTGTTTCAAGTATTTCTTCTGTTTCTTCCTTCTTTCTTCCTCTTTTGATATTCTCATTATGCATATGTTACACTTTTTGACATTGCCACATAGTTTTTGGATATTCTGTTCTCTTTTACTGTCTTTGTTTTCATTGCTTTCCAGTTTTGGACATTCTATTGAGAAATTCTCAAGCTTAGAGATTCTTGCTTCAGCCATGCCCAGTCTACTAATAAACCCATCAAAGGAATTCTTCATTCACTTATGTTTTTGATCCCTGGCATATTTAAATTTTTAATGTTTATTTATTTTTGGAGAGAGAGACAGACAGATAGAACACAAGTGGGGGAGGGGCAGAAAGAGAGGAAGACACAGAATCTGTAGCAGGCTCCAGACTCTGAGCCATCTGCACAAAGCTCAACAAGGGGCTTGAACCCATGAATGTGAGATCATGTTCTGAGCTTGTCAGACACTTAACCGACTTTTTTATTTTTCTTATTTCTTTCATAGGATTTCTCTCTCTCTGATTATATTATTTATAATACATTCTTACAAGCTTTTTATCCACTAAAACCATTACCATATTAATCATAGTTGTTTCAACATTCCAATCTGAATATTCCAACATCCCTGCCATGTCTGATTCTGGTGCTTTCTGTGTTTCTTCAAATTGTGTTTCCTTTTTAGGCATGCCTTGTTATTTTTTCTTGATATCTGAACATGTTGTGCTGGATGAAAGAAGCTGCCGTAAATAGGCCTTTGGTAATATGGTGGTAAGGTGTTAGGAGAGAGGAAGCAACTTATAGTCAGACTTTCAGAAGATTGTGGACTTCATAAGAGTTTCTTAGTATTTTTTTTCCCCTCAGGTGGGACAGGATGGCTATAGTGGGTTGGAGCTGTGTATTTCCCTTTCCCCATGTCAATTAGGCTCTGATAATGCCTCAGCAGGTGGAGAATGAATAGTCATGTTGATATTGACAAAGAGTAGGGGTGAGTAGAGCATCTCTTTTAGATTTGTCTTTCTGATTACTGACCAAAGATCACTGAGTATCATGGTTTCCCTTTAGGGTTTTGATTGTAAACTATTCAAATAATAAAAATAGATTGGCAGTATGGTATAATGCATTCAGGTACTCACTCAAGTCAACAGATTTGTATTTATTTTTTGGTAAAAAATGTTGGTCAAATTCCAATTTTTTTGCATGTCTCTTATCATCTGTGAGTTCTCAACGTTCATAAAGAATGCATTATGATAGTGCTAAGTAAGTATCTGTAACTTTAACATTTACTTAGAATGCTGGTTAAGGGGCACCTGGGTGGCTCAGTGGGTTAGGCATCGGGCTTCCTCTCAGGTCATTATCTCATGGTTCGTGGGTTTGTTCCCCACGCCGGGCTCTGTGCTGACAGCCAGGTCAGAGCCTGGAGCCTTTCAGGTTCTGCGTCTCCCTCTGTCTCTGATCCTCACCTGCTCATGCTGTCTCTCTCTCTCTCTCTCTCTCTCTCCTAAATAAATAAAATGTTAAAAAGAATAAAATATTAAAACAAGAACAACAACAACAACAAACCGCTGGTTCAGGGGTGTGCCTGAGTGGCTCAGTCGGTTAAGCATCCAACTTCAGCTCTGGTCATGATGTCCCGTTTCATGAGTTTGAGACCCACGTTGGGTGTTGGGCTGACAGTGAAGAGCCTGGAGCCTACTTCAGATTCTGTGTCCCCCTCACTTTTTGTCCCTCCCCGCTTGCAGTCTGTCTCTCTCTATCTCTCAAAAATAAATAAACATTAAACAAAATTATGTTTAAAAAAACCCATTGGTTCATAGTTTTTAACCTTTAAGAATATTCTCTTGTCACTATGTTGAGGATGGGAAAAGTATAATCATTTAATTAAATATATTTGATGTGTTTTAACTATTGATTTTATAGTTCTGTACATTTTATCATCTTGATCAAAAGCCATGGGATTGGAATTTGACACAGGACATTAAGAGGTAAATAAAAACAACTAGAGAAATTGAGAAATAAAATTTATGATTTTAACAAAAACATTTACAATCATAATCAGTCACACCTGTAATTTAATAAGAATATTTAGAGAGAAATATGACTACAGTCTGAAACATCAAAGAACATTTTATTTGATATTATTTTTATAATTTATATACATTTGTTTACATAAGGTATACATTAGAATTTCTGCTTCTAATTTTACTTTAAAATTAAATTCTCATATCATTCTGATCATCAAAATAGTTATCACTTTACTTTAAAAATTTATGTTAGGTATTTTGTTAAGTCAACAAAAAAATCTTAAGTTCAATAACACTGGTGCTATAAAAAGTACATCCAGTTATCTTTCATTAAGTGTGTTCTAATTAGTTTCCTATTTAGTAGATCTTTCAATCTATGAAAACTGTTTTCTGTGTGTAATTACACTTAGGATTTAGTTTTATACAAAATGTAAGTGCTTCTTTTGTGCATCTTTCTCCTTAATGATTCCCTAGTTACAAATGTTATCAAATCATTGCCCTTTAAGCAACCATGGAATTGTTGGCAACTCTCCAACCTAATTTTGAACGTTTTAATTATTTTCTAATAAGCAAGAGTGCCATAGTCTCAAAGTATAAGGCAATATGGGTTCTACATCCGAAATAGTGAGGCATCTAAACATAAAGTTGAAGCAACCGATAGTGTACAATAAGCTCCCAAACAGGAGAAACCAAAGTGGCAAAGGACAACAGCTCCTTTTTTGAGGACAGAACCCATATTCAATTGTTTTTTTTTCTTCTTAAGACACCTAGGATATGATAATTTTTAAAACACTCGATGTATTGCTATCTGATTGCTTCCTCCCCTTTAATTTGTAAATTGAATTAATCTGGGCTCTCAAGAGACACGGTGTTTTTTTGAGGCATCAGTGCAATTACCTATCAAAGTTTGAAATTATGATATGACATTGCTTAAAGAAGGCAATTCTTTCAAAATTAAATGAGGTCAAGATAACAATAATAACAATCATATCATGGCACAATGGAAGGCCCATTACTTATAACATTCGGGCAAAATAATATCAGGTACAGTAGGAACAGAATTCACCATATTTTTATAGTTAGAAACTCTTAGTGTAATTTTTTCCAGATAGTCATTGAAAAGTAACAAATATATGAAAATTATAATGACTTTAAATATTTGGGAAAATCACACAAGTTTTAAAAATTGGAAATAGTTACTATCCAATTTTATGTATTAATTATATGGCATAGTATTAATTATATGGCATAGTGTCACTGTAATATACATTCTTTAGTTTCACCAGCAACATTATTTAATATTAGTAATCAGATTCTCTAGCTAGTGTTTTTCAAAATTAGAACTTCATTAATTGAACATTTATGAAACACCTGACTTTTTAACTAGACAACATATTTAAGCACTGCAAACTCTTTGTTCATTTATTTTTAGTTTTTTAGAGACACACAGAGAGAGAGAGCACAAGTTGGGGAGAGGGACAAAAAGAAAATCTTAAGCAGGCTACACGCTCAGCATGGACCCTGATGCAGGTTTTGATCATGACTTGAACTGAAATCGAGAGTCAAAAGCTCACCTTACTGAACCACCCACTTGCCCCTAAATTTTTTAATTTTTATATATATGGAATTTTTAAATTTTAATATATGGAACATTTTGACATCATAATTGTATGATTCTTTTATTAGTTTTGATATATTGAAATTTCATGAAAATTATAATTTTCAATATCTAATTACATTTATTTTAAATTTAGTTTTAATTTTAGAAAAGCAATTATTGTCATTTTTATGAAATAATAGAATGATTTTATTAGGCATTCTTTGCAAAATATGTTTTACTTTTTATGTCCTAAATTTCCTCTTTTCTTTTCTTTTTTATTATTTTTATTATTTTAGAGAGAGCGCAAGTAGGGGGCAAGGGCAGAGGGAGAGAGGAAAAGAATCTGAAGCAGGCTCCATAGAGCCTGATGCCGGGCTTAATTCCACATTCTTGGGTTCGTGACTTGAGTCAAAATCAGGAGACCCTTGGATCGTGACCTGAGCTGAAATAAAGAGTTTGATGCTCAGCTTGAACTACCCAGATGCCCTTCTTCTTTTCTTTTCTTTCTTTCTTTCTTTCTTTCTTTCTTTCTTTCTTTCTTTCTTTCTTTCTTTCTTTCTTTCTTTCTTTCTTTCTTTCTTTCCTTTCTTTTTTAAGATTTTTATTTATTTCTAGGAGAGAGAGAGAGAAAGATAGTGTGAGCAGGGGAGGGTCAGAGAGAGAGGGAGTCACAGACTGAAACAGGCTCCAGGCTCTCAGCTGGCAGTCAGCACAGAGCCCGACGCGGGGCTCGAACCCACGAACCGTGAGATCATGACCTAAGCGAAAGTCGGACGCTTAACCGACTAAGCCACCCAGGCGCCCTATTTTTTAATGTTTTATTTATTTCTAGGAGAGAGAGAGAGAGACAGTGCGAGCAGGGGAGGGTCAGAGAGAGAGGGAGCAGACTGAAACGGGCTCCAGGCTCCAAGCTGGCAGTCAGCACAGAGCCCGACGCGGGGCTCGAACCCACGAACCGTGAGATCATGACCTAAGCGAGTCGGACGCTTAACCAACTAAGCCACCCAGGCGCCCCTCTTCTTTTCTTTTAAATTAGACTTGACTGACCTCAGTGAAGCAGGGAAAGCATTCTTAATATGTATTGAAGTCATTATGTCACATTAAGCTCTAAATATTTTAAGGTAGGGCAGAAGGAATTATAATCCTTTCCCCCCCCTTAGAATTGTGAGTTCAGTTGTTGCACAAAGCAACTGGGATATTTTTTAAATTTGACAGCATATTCAACTGCTCTTCCACTTAATTATGGTTTATTCCTCTTTCGAGAAATAGATGGACATCTGAAGGTTTGGGGTCCCTAGTAAAAAGCACCATACTTGGCACAATGTAAGTAAGACCGCAAATCATGCCCACTGAAGAGAAGTCTAAAGTAATTAAAAGAAAGCTTAGAGCTCTACAAAGTATACCTTTATCCCCAGTGCTTCAAAACTTGTAAGAAAAGCCACCAAAGTGATATTCCAACATTAATCATACCTCATGGATCTAATCTACATATACAGGAGTTAGAAGATATGTATCTCAGGTGGAAACATCTGCTCACTACTTGGAAGAAGGTCTCACTTTATTCCACTGAAGTTAGGGTATGGCCTTAATATCTGATGCTCGTAGCTTTTGTTTAGTAAAGTTGTCAGCTGGACAACTAGTGTGCACCTGTATCAGCAATTTGAATATTCATCAGTGTGGAAATAACTGTTCAGTTTTCATAGACTTGAGACCTATGAGCTTATCTCCTGCTTATTTGTCACTTAAGAACAAGCAATCAATCAGAATGCATGTACCAGCTCACTGGATGTAAGACTAAAATGTTTTCTGTGTTGTAACTATTCCATTCTTCTTCATATGATAACTGAATTTCTTTACTTGTGGTTAAATCTATTTAACATAAAATTTACCATTTTAATAATTTTTTTCAGCGTAGATTTTAGAAGCATTAAGCACATTCACACTGCTGTGCAACCATCACCACAATCCATTTGCAGAACTTTTTATCTTACCAAACGGAAACTCTGTACCCATGAAACATGAATTCTCCATCTTTCCTTCCCCCTAGTTCTCGGAAACTACCATTCTACTTTCTGTTGCAATGAACTTGACTTCTCTGTGTACTTCGTAGAAGTGGAACCATATAATATTTGCTCTTCTATGACTTATTTTACTTAATGTCCTCAAGCTTCATCATGTTGTAGCATGTGTCAGAATATCCTTTCATTGTATATACATATCACATTTTGTTTATCCATTCATCCATTGATGGGCCCTTGAGTTGCTTCCATCTTTTGGTATTTGCGAATGTTACTGCTGTAAACATGGGTGTACGAATGCTTGTTTGAGTCCCTGCTCTCAATTCTTTGGAGTATAGAATAAGAAATGAAATTTCTGGATCATGTGGTAATTCTATGTGTTACTTTTTGACCAACTGCCGTTTTGTTTTCCACAGGGGCAAAGCCAATACATTTACATCAGCAATGAATACAGAGGCCTCTCATTTCTCCACATCCTCCCTAACATTTATTACTTTGTTTTTTTAAAAATACGTTCATCCTAGTGGGTATGAGGAGGTATGAGATAATTTTGAATATGATTTTATTCATTCTATTGCTAACAAATATAAAGTTATAAAATCCAAAATAAGTAGGTAGACATAAAATCATTTAAGCAATTAAAAACAAAAGTTTAAATCAACCAAAGTTTAATGGACAAAATACTTGGGACTATGTTGAAGACATTTGTATTATTTCTGTGTGATATGTTAACATAATAATTGCTGTGTAATTATTGCTGCATAATATGTCACATGAGGTTTCTATTCATGATAAAAATAGAAAGTGATGGATCAGAGGATTCAGAAGTAGTTTAGATTGAAAAGGGAATTGTGGTAGGTCTTTTCACATATATGTCCAACATCTCCTATTGCACGTGTCCTTTGTAATGTGACATCAATCTTCTCCTGTCAAGTAGATAATCTCTTTCTTTTGGTCCAGTATAGTTTCTCCAGCTGACCAAAGATTCTCCAAGTAAAATATTGTCACTGAGTAAAGGTTACATCTGTTTTATGTCTATAAACCCCGTTAAGACCTCAGAAAAATATGAGGGGTACCTGGGTGGCTCAGTCAGTTGAACATCCGACTTTGGCTCGGGTCATGATCTTGCAGTTCATGAGTTCAAGCCCTGCATTAAGCTTGCTCCTCTCAGCTCATAATCTGCTTCAGATCTTCTGTCTCTCTCTCTGTCCCTCCCGTGCTTGTTCTCTCTCTCTCTAAAATAAATAAAACATTAAAATAACAACCTCAGAAATATTTGAGATGGTTCCCTGTAGACCTTCTCAGCTAGACATAAGGACTTCTGAAAATCTGGATGACATCTTCCCAAAGTATTGTCATGCATACAAAAGAGAACTCTGCCTTAAGAAAATTAATAGATATTGTTTTTAGGGAATGAAGTGAATCATAATAGTATTTATAGAAAAATCTACACATTTTTAAAGAGCGCTGTATTGTCTAAAACACCATCTGATTGGCAGAAAAGGAACAGAGATAGTTTAAAATGCAAAGAGCTCCCAACTTCTAACAACAAGAAGTAGGCTGAGAGAACTATTCACTGTAAATACTATTTCTTCTAGAAAAGGAAGGATGACTGAAGCAAAGGCAAAAATCTTTGGAAAACAATGTGTTAGGGGCCAGGCCCACAGTCTCCTTGATTTTCAAGTAGGGAAAGCTGGTAACATGTGTCCAACTGTATTTAGAATTTCCATGGACAAATGACACATCGCTGCTTTCCTTAAAGTGCAAGTGTCTGTTGCAATTATTTTATCTGTGCTTCATTAGTGTGCATTGCAGGCAAATGATCTGTCTTTTTATTTCACATGTCTCTGGATCAAAAGCAACTGAACCCAAGCAGCTGCATCCAGGAAACCTCAGGCACATATGGACATAATTTAGATGATAACATTCTGGATTCCGAGGCAATGCCTTAAAGGTGATCAGGCTTCTGGAGGAGAGAGGGGTGCGTTTTGCATGCCTATAAATTGCTGTGGCCACAGGGTAGACAATGGTAATTGTTTCCAAAGATGTGCACACCTATCCCTCTTGTCCAGCATGTCTGTTTGCTATGTGAATTTGCTACTCCTCCCATGAATGAGTGGAATATACTTCCCTTCCCTTTAAATTTATGCAGGCCTTGTGATTTGTTTCTACCAACAGAATACAGTACAAATGATATTGTGCAATTGCTGGCTCTATTATTTAAGAGATCATGCAGCTTCCATTTTTACCCTTTGGTTTTTAACCAGTCTGCTCATCATGTAAACAAACTGCAGCTAGGCTTCATAATGATGATAGGTTGTTGGAGAGAGGAGAGAGTGAGAGAGAGAGAGAGAGAGAGAGAGAGAGAGAGAGAGAGAGAAGAGAGGAGGTGGGGAGATTGATGGACTGATTATGCCCCGGAGAACCTAGAACCTCAGACAACTCTCAGCTGAATGTAGCTGCGTGAGTGACTTCAGTGGATACTATGTGAAGTAAAAAAGTAGGATTCATCAACTAAATACAGCTAAATTTTAGAGTGGTTTTTTTATATAGCAAGAGATAACTGAAAAAAGATTTGTTTAGCTTAATCTTTGGAAGAGATGGTGGGAGTGGTAGGAACATATGTCTTCTTTTATTTATGGCTTGTATTTTCTAAAATAGAAATATTTTCACTTCTGGATGAGAGTAGAAATTTTATGGGCAGTATTATGGAGAAGATTTAAAAGTACCCTTGGCTGGGGCGCCTGGGTGGCTTAGTCGGTTAAGCGTCCGACTTTCGCTTAGGTCATGATCTCGCGGTCCGTGGGTTCGAGCCCTGCGTCGGGCTCTGTGCTGACTGCCAGCTCAGAGCCTGGAGCCTGTTTCAGTCTGTGACTCCCTCTCTCTCTGACCCTCCCCTGCTCACGCTGTCTCTCTCTCTCTCCTGGAAAAAAATAAAAAAACATTAAAAAAAAAATTAAAAGTACCCTTGGACTATGGCATTGTCCTTTCTTTCTTTTCAATTAATTTAATTTATTTTATTTTCAGCAACAAATTAGCTGTACTGTTTTTGACTGCTAAACTTAGTTTTAGTAATTTCTTTGGAATAATATCCACATCTTTTTCTAAATTAGTATACTGATGATTATTCCATTGATATTCCTTAATTCGGGTTCAAAGAACCCAAGAAATTCAATTTTTTGGAGCCAGGACTAAATATTGTTGTTTTATCCAGCTTTTAATTATATATATATAAAGATCATAAAATGTTTTGAAATAATGAATCAATGTGATATCTTATCAGCCTTAAGCTGCAAATTTCCAATAGCCATCCATCTATTCTTAAAGTAATAAGTGATTTAAAAATCACAGAATTATAATTTACAAAGGAACTCAGTAAAATGGAACAGCTTTCCTAACTATATGAAATCCAAAGTTGTTTCACTTGAAATGTATCAAGTTGGTATTTCAGTATAAAAGGGAAATTCTAATGAAATTGAAAAGACAAATTGCAGGAAATACCTGTTTTTTTCCTCATAATATCCGTTTATTTAACCCAGATTCAGTAAACTTCCTTACCTTTTAAAAATATGATCACATATTAACTTACTGGATATGCTCATGAAGAGAAATTAAAAGATACTGAATTTTATAGATTGTCAAATCTCAGTTTAGATGTTGATTTGATATGATGAATAAAAAATATTTCCCTTTTGGGTTGCTACATTTTAATTTAAGATGTATATAATCTCTTGATGCGTCTTTAAAATCTTTTCTAAATGATAACAATTATATACAAAATTACATAATTACATGAAGATTTTTAGATGTTTGACATTCTCATAGATCTTTTAAAAATGAAAAGATACATTGTTAATTTTTAAGTTTATTCATTTTTAGAGAGAGATACAAAGACAACAATTAGCAGGGGGAAGGGCAGAGAGAGAGAGAGAGAGAGAGAAAGAGAGAATCCCAAGGAGGTTCTACACTGTCAGCATTGAGCCCAATGCAGGGCTCGAACACATGAATCATGAGATCATGACCTGAGCCAAAACCAAGAGTCAAATGCTTAACAAACTGAGCCACCCAAGCACCCCAATTGTTAGTTTACAGAAAAAAACAACAACTGTAGATTCTCTTTTTTGAACTTTGTCTTCTATTAAGTATTAAAGTTTTCATCAATAAAGGAGTAATATCTAATGAGATCTTATGGTTTCCTATTACTCTTTAACATCAAAAGTCTTCTTCATTTCTATGTGGTAGGAAAATCATTGCTCCTCAACACATCATTGGTTCTCATCAAATTGAATCTCTGTAAGTTAAATTTTAATTATTATGTATACATGAATTTTTAGAAACATTTTTGATCTTCCTACACTGCTTAAGTGTGACTAGAAGAAATTGAACTGACTAAAAGAGAATGTCTCAACAATGTTGTTATCTGAATGGTAATTGTAGTTATATTAGTAAATTTAGACAAAAGATATCATCCTTTCAAAAGAAGGTGAACATGGCCAATACCTTCTAGGGTAGGGCATTTAATTACTGTACTTTTTGAAAGAGGTGTTATTATAAAAGCTAATGAAGCCTGAGTGGCGCCCCAAGTTCTGACTCTTGATCTCAGCTTAGTAAGTCTTGATCTCAGGGTCATGAGTTCAAGCCCCATCCTGGGTTCTACACTGGGTGTGAAGCCTACTTAAAAAAAAAATAGTAATGAAGAAATACCCTAAAACAAATGCTGACTCTAATTATAAAATAAAAGTATACTAAATATAACTAAACTATAGTTAAAAATAACTAAGCTCAGAGCCAGGAGAAAATACAATTTCCTTAAAGAGGAAATGATATCAGAAAGACAAAGGAGGAGGTTAAAAATGAAAAGATTAATATTATTCTTATAAACAAAGCAAATTAAATAATGTAGGCTGGACGTCACCACAGTAAAGAAAATTCTCAGTTTTGACACAGTGTTGGAAAGAGCCAAAGAAGGGAGTACTTCTCAAATCTGTTTGAATGATAGGCAGTCCTAATACCCCTTAGGCACCACCATCAAAATGGATGTATTTTTTTTCGGGCATGTGAAAATGGAGTTCTTTCA
The DNA here is from genome assembly GCA_017311185.1 of Proteles cristata cristata. Lineage (NCBI taxonomy): Eukaryota > Metazoa > Chordata > Mammalia > Carnivora > Hyaenidae > Proteles > Proteles cristata. The sequence continues at coordinate 350,751 of JAESUZ010003224.1, read as the reverse complement.
CTGTTATGATATGACTACATTAAATACAGTCAAATAAATTCATGACCTAGAGAATATGTTCAAGAAAAAAATCACTAGCTTTTATCTAAGCCTGCTGAATGGTTCAAATTTTTCCATGAATATTTACTTGCTTCTTGTTCATTCTCTTTTGCCATCTGCTAGAACTTGCTATAAGGAAAGTGACAAAAATCAGAAATACTTAAGACAAAAATTTAAATAGAAAAAACTTAAAATTAAGGATATTTTCTTCAATATTTTTCCTGTGGTTTACAAAGAGGGTCCGTATTAGAGCTATTATCAAAATAAATTTAAGTGTTCCACATCTTTTGCTTTATAGCTATCACTAGAGAATACAAGAACTCCTCAATTAACATTCAAAATTCAGCAGATATTCAAATTAATTTGCAACAGCTACTCTAATTTTGTTTTAAAATCATATTAAAAATTCATTGACTTTTAATAATACTGTATGAGTACTGTAAGCAAATGGAGTTGAATTTACATCTTAGGTTTTTTATTAAACATTCTTGGATAATTATTTAACACCTCTGAGATTCTGTTTCCTCATTTATACAATTACCATATTAATACTGATTCTCATGAATTTTGTCACGATCAAATGATTTCAGAGTAGTAGCCTGTAGGTTTGCATAAACTCAACATATCCTGAAAATGATTTACAAATTTTTACCAAAATCTCTATCATAACCATAATCTCAAGAAATGATTCTGAGTGTGGACTGTTCCCAAAGCATAATATCTTTATGATAGTTTTCCTTCGATACATGTTAGGAAGCATTCAAATACTTTCATTTCCTAATAACCAGTGTAATTTTACAATCTAGAATCAATAATACATTGATATTGGTCATACATTCAATTGACTAGTAAATATTTACTAGTTTTAATTTTGTAACAGGTGTTAGGTTTTGGCCCTGTAATCAGAAATATCATACAATTTGGTGCATCTTTCCCAGGAGTTTAGTAATTCAACACATTCCCTTCCTCAGCCCTCATGGTCCAGTTATTTTGTTAGTCCTCTGTATTATTATTTCCTGCTTTGTAGAAGATTAGTTGGCCATATATTTGTGGCTTCATTCTGGGTTCTCCATTCTCTTTTATTGATCTATATATCTGTTTTTGTTCAAGTACCACACTGTCTTGGTGACTACAGCTTTGTAATATGGTTTGAAATCTGAAATTGTGAAGCCTCCGGTTTTTTGTTTTTTTGTTTTTTGTTTTGTTCTGTTTTCAGGATTGATTTGGCAATTTGGGGACTCTTTTTTTCCCATGCAAATTGTATGATTGTTTACTCTAGTTCTGTGAAGAATGCTGGTGGTATTCTGATAGGGATTGCATTAAATGTGTACATGATTTTGAATAGTATAGACATTTTAACATTGTTTTTTTCTTCCAATCCATGAGCATGGAGTGCTTTTCTATTTCTTTATGTCCTCTTCAATTTCTTTCATCATTATTTTATAGTTTTCAGAGAACAGATCCTTTACCCCTTTAGTTGGTTATGTTTATTCCTAGGTATCTTACCGGTTTGGGTGCAGTTGTAAATGGGATTGATTCCTCGATTTCTTTTTTCGCTGCTTTGTTATTGATGTATAGAAATACAACAGATTTCTGCATGCTGATTTTATATCCTGCAACTTTGCTGAATTCATGTGTGAGTTCTAGCAATTTTTTTGGTGAGATAATGGTTTATATTGGTCTCCTTTGTGTTGGGCTCTTCGTCTGGTTTTGGAACAAAGGTAGTGCTAGCTTGCTAGCTTCATAGATAGAGTTTGGAAGCTTTTCTTCCATTTCTATGTCTTGGAACAGGTGGAGAAGGATAGATATCAACTCTTCTTTAAATGTCTGGTAGAATTTTCCTGGGAAGCCATCTGGCCCAGGACTCTTGTAGGTTGGGGGATTTTTGATTACTGATTCAATATCCTTTTGGTTATGGGTCTGTCCGCATTTTCTATTTCTTCCCATTTCAGTTTTGGTAGTTTGTATGTTTCTTGGAATTTGCCCATTTCTTCTAGATTGCCCAATTTGTTGGCATATAATTTTTCATAGTGTTCTCTAACTGTATTTCTGTGGTGTTGGTTGTGATCTCTCTTCTTTCATTGGTGATTTTAACTATTTGGGTCCTTTCTCTTTTCTTTTTGATAAGTCTAGCTAGAGGTTTATCGATTTTGTTTTTTCTTTCAAAGAACCAACTGTTGGTTTTATTGATCTATTCTACTGGTTTGTTTTGTTATATCATTTATGTCTGCTCTAATTTTTATTATTTTCCTTTTCCTGCTGACTTTAGGCTTTAATTGTGCTTCCTCTTCTAAGTCCTTTAGGTGTAGGGTTAGATTTGGAAACTTTCCTGCCTCTTGAGTAGTATGCCTTCCAATATACTTCCTCTGAGGACTGACTTTGCTGCATCTGAAAAGGGTTGGACTGTCATGTTTTCATTTTCATTTGCTTCCATGTATTTTTAATTTCTTATTTAGCTTCCGGGTAACCCGTTCACTCTTTTTATGTAAATGTACTTAAAGAATTATTTATTTTTGAGAAAGGGAGAGAAGACATTGGGGGAGAGAGGGAAGGACAGAGGGAGACACTATCCCAAACAGGCTCTGCATTGTCAGCAGGAAGCCCGATGCAGGGGTTGAACCCATGAACCATGAGTTCATGATTTTGCTGAAATCAAGAGTCAGTTACTTAACCAACTGGGTCACCCAGGTGCCCCTAACCCATTCATACTTTAGTAGAATATTCTTTAACCTCCCTGTATTTGAGGGCTTTCCAACTTTTCTCTTGTGGTTGCCTTCAGGTTTCATAGTGTGGTGATCTGAGAATATGCATGGATAATCTTTATCTTTTTGTACATTTTGAACACTGATTTGTGACCCAGTATGTGATCTATTCTGGAGAATGTTCTACATGTACTCAAGAGTGTGTATTCTGATGCCTTAGGATGAAATGTTTTGAGTATATCTGTGAAGTCCATCTGGTCCAGTGTGTCATTTAATGCCATTGTTTCCTTGTTGATTTTCTGCTTAAATAAATTGTCCATTGCTTTAGTGGAGTGTTAAAGTCCCTTACTATTACCGTATTACTATCAATGGGTTTATTTATATTTGTTATTAATTAATTTATATTTGGGAGCTCCAAGTTTGAGGCATAAATATTTACAATTATTAGATCTTCTTTCTGGATAGATTCCTTAATTTTGATATAATGGCCATCTTCATCTCTTCTTACAGTCTTTAGTTTAAAATCTAGTTTGTCTGATACAAGTATGGTTACCCTGGCTTTCTTTTGACATTCATTATCATGATAGATGGTTCTCTATCCCTTCATTTTCAGTCTGCAGGCATCTTTAGGTCTAAAATGAGTCTCTTGTAGGTAGCATATAGATGGGTATTTTTTAAATCTATTTTGATACCCTATGTCTTTTGATTAGAATCTTTAGTCCATTTACATTTAGACTGATTAGTTAAAGATATGAATTTACTGCCATTGTGTTACCTGTAGAGTTGGTGTTTGTGGTGATGTCTTCTGGTACTGTATAGTCTTTCTTGCTTAGGTCTTTTTTTTTTTTTTCCACTCAAAGAACCCCCCCCTTAAAATTTCTTCAAGGGCTGGTTTAGTGGTCATGAACTCTCAGTTTTTGTTTGTCTGAATGACAACCTTCTATTTTGAATGACAGCCTTGCTGGATAAAGAATTCTTGGCTGTATATTTTTCCCATTTAGCACATAAATATTTCCTACCACTTCCTTCTCGCCTGCCAAGTTTCAGTGGACAGGTCTGCTCCTAATCTTGTGTGTCTACACTTGTAGGTTAAGGACTTTTTGTCCCTACTGCTTTTAGAATTCTTTCTTCATCTTTGTATTTTGCAAGTTCCATTATGATACGTCCTGGTGTTGACCTTTTTTTGTTGAATTTGAGGTGAGTTCTCTATGCTTCTCTGAGTTGAATGCCTGATTCTTTCACCAGATTAGGGAAGTTCTCAGCTATTTGTTCAAATAAACCTTTGCCCCCTTTTCCTGCTCTTCTTCTTCTAGGACTTCTACGATAGGGATATTGTTTTGTTTTATGGAATCACTGAGTTGCCTAAGTCTTCCTTTGCGATGTAATAGTTTTTTTCCTCCTTTTTTTCAGCTTCATTATTTTCCATAATTTTAGCTTTTGTCTTCTCTCCTCTGCTTCTTCAATCCTCTTTGTGACTGTATCCAGTGGACATTTCAACTCACTTACAGCATTTTTTCATTTCAGCATGACTAGTTATTAGGTCATGACTAGTTTTAGGTCAAACCCTTGATCTCTGCAGCAAGGGTTTCTTTCTTTCATTTCTTTTATTCTTTTATTTTTTGTTTCAAGCCAAGCTAGTAGTCTTATAACTGTTGTTCTAAATTCTTGTTCAGATATATTGCTTATATCTGTTTTTCTTATATCTGGCTGTGATTTCTTCTTTAGACATTTATTTTTAAATGTTTATTTATTTCAAGAAACAGAGAGATATAGAGCATGAATGGGGAGAGGCAGAGAAAGAGGGAGACACTGATACTGAAGCAGGCTCCAGGCTCTGAGCCATCAGCACAGAGCCCGATGCGAGGCTCAAACCCACAGACTAGGAGATCATGACCTGAGCTGAAGTCGGATGCTTAACCAACTGAGCCACCCAGGCGCCCCTGACTGTGATTTCTTCTTGATCTTTCTTTTGGGGTGAATTCTTTTGTCTTGTCATTTTGGCTAAGTTTCAATATGTTGTGTGTATTGAGAGTTTGTTATGTTTCTTGTACCTGAGAGTAATGCTATAATGAAAATAGTTCATACACTGTCCGGGATCTGGCACTTCTGGAAGAGTTTCTGGTGTGTGCTGTATGCATTCTTCTGTTGCATTTTGGCTGCTCTTTCCCATTGTTCAGTCCTCTGCAGAGCTCCTCCTTGCTTGAGGTGGGGAGTGTTTTGACCTTTGACTAGGTGTGCTTTGACTTATTAGTTCAGATAAGCCTGGAAAAAAAGATAAGGACAAAAAGCTTGATCCCCAAAAAAAGAGAAAAGGAAAAGAAATGAGGAAAATCACACAGACAACAACAACAACAACAACAACAACAACAACAACAAACCTACAAGCATGATTCCAAAGAAAAAGATGGGGAAAAAAAAAGAACAAATAAAGAAATAGAAAAGAAAAAAAAAAAGAAAGCCTAGGGAAAAGGAAATGAAAAAAAAAAAACAAACTAATAAATAAAAAACTATGAGCCTGATTCCAAAAGAAAAAAAGTCGATAAAGAATAAAAAAGAAGTACACCTGGTCCTATTTCAACCAGAGCTTCAGGGGTCGCTTTGAAGCACTCTTTTTTCAGTACACTTGGTGCCTGCGGGGTGCTGCCTGTGCTGGCCTTCTGGATGAGAGGCCTGCTGTACTGGCTCAGAGTCAGTCTTGCCCCAGCAAATAAGCAATTGCCAGGCCGAGAGGGCCAGACTTTGGTGTAAGCCATTCTGCCTCCTCTGGGGACCTCTGTGTTGCTCTCTGCAGTGCCACTGTGTTGGTATTTGGGGACATGGCTCTGCCTCAAACCTCTGGACAGAGGATATCACATCCCCTGCTGTTCAGGCAGCTCCCATAGAATAACAGGGACAGCCACTTGCCTGCACCATAGTTTCGTGTTCTTTCTTTGGTGCAAAGCTGGGATTCAAAACCCAAAACATTGAAGGACTTGACTGCACAGTGACCTACCACCCCCCTCCTCCAGTGAGAAGATTCTCCACTCTGTGTCTGATGTCTTTTCGCCCAGAAAAAGTCCCACACCCGCCAAGTGTTTGGAATCTATGGTGTAGCATCACTAAAATCAGCAACAGGGTTATATGTCTTCTGCCTGCACTCCTTGCATTATCTTTTTAAAAACATTCTTGTTAATGTTTTGTTCTATTTTTGAAAACTCTCTTAACTGATTTGCATGGGTTATTTGTGTTTTGATTTCTTAGGTTATATGCATTTTCAATATTTTCTCCCTTTGTTGGACTTCTTTCTACACTCCCTAAATGGTGTAAAAGAAAATTCCCCATGGCATTTCTATACATCTAGAATTCAAGAATGTATAGGACACAGCTTTGGAAAATAGAGATGGTGCTTCACTTTACAGCAGAAGGAAGCTTTATTTCTTGATTTAGAATAAAAACGATAATGTCTCCTTATGGGAAAAGTTTGACCACAATAGTATCAACTTTCTTAGAAGACCAGGATTTTTCTTAGCTTGGATTCCACTCCTATAATGCATCCCATTGCTTTACAGGCATCTCCTAGTGAGTCACATTGTTCTCTGGGCTCTGGGGCTTAGGGAACTGATACAGGTGATACGGTGCTGTGTATTGCTACTGTGTTGGGTAATAAACTATCCTTTGTATTTGACCTTGGAGCCTATGACATCTACAAGTATCCTTAAAGCTCTAATAATTTGTAATTTATATATTTTGAGACCATGTTAATTATTATATTTTATGTTGAATATGTTCTAAGTTGATTAATACTTTTATTATTTTAAAAATCGATGCTTTTATGTTTCATAAGGTCCATTGTGTTGTTTATTCTAACATTTATATCAACATACAGTTGATTCTTTTTAATCAAACATGATTTAAATTTTTTTTACTGTTTATTTATTTTTGAGAGAGAGAGTGTGTGTGAGCATAAGCAGGGGAAGGGCAGAGAGAGAGGGAGACACAGTATCCAAAAGGCTCCAGGCTTTGAGCTGTCATTACAGAGCCTGATGTGGGACTCAAACTCATGAACCATGAAATCATGATCTGAGCTGAAGTTGGACACTTAAGTGACTGAGCCACCCAGGTGCCCCCAAACATGATTAAAAAAAATAGTACATTGTCTTGTTTACACTTAATATACATACTGATGGATTTGTATTTATATTTATTATCTATTTGGTTTTTGTTTGTTTGAAATTCTGCTTTTCTGCCTTTCTGTCTTCTTTTCAGTTTTTTAAGGATTACTACATATTTGTTTCAACAATCCACTCTGACACTTTCTATTTTTTAATTTTTTATTTAGTATATTTCCTCCTCAATTTGTGTTTAAATCTACCATCTGATTATTTGTACTGTATTTTTCCACCTGCTTTATATTTCCGTCTCTTCATTTTGTTCATTCTTTGGATAAATTAAGCATTTTTGATATTCATCCTTTCATCTGTCATGTTTTCAAAATATTGTTTGAGTGGTTACATGGGACATTGCTATATGTATTATTGATTTATCAAAGCCTGATTTAACTTAATGCTTTTAACACTCCCTTGAGAATGCAAGGACTTTAAAATATTTTAATTCCATTTATCTCCTCCTGAACTGTCTGCTATGTTTGTCAGTTACTTTAATTATTCATAATTTTAAATGAACTCAAGACAGTAATGTTGTTACATGCAATCAATGTTCATTTAGATATATCTACATATTTAATTTTTTAAGTCTTTATTTCTTTCTGAACTTTGGCTTTCACATGAAATCATTTTCCCTCCACCTTAAGTATTTTTTAAGTATTTTCATTAGTGGATCTGATGGTGATACATTTTCCTAAATTTTATATATTTGGAAAGGTCTTTACCTTCATTTAAAGACCATATTTTCTCTGTGAATAACATTCCATTTTAGTGCATTTTTCCAACTGTGTCTTCTTCTGTTTTTATCATTTCAATAGAAAAGTCACCTTCCTGTCAGTTCTATTGCTCTTATTTTAGGTAATGGGTCTTTGTTTATCCTATGATTTGCCTCGAGGTTGTTTTACTTCTGTTTATTTTGCATAAGCTTCATTGTACTTTTTGAATCTGTGTTTAATATACTTAATCATCTTTGAAAGATAATTTGCTTTGTTCTTTCAAATATTGCTGTGTACTCTTCTCTTTGACTTTCCATCTGAGACTCTATTCACAAGTTATATTAGGTATTTTAACATATCCCATTTGTCTCTTAAGTGCTTTAGTGTATTTTCCATCCCACTTCCCCTACACCATCTCTCTCTCTGTGCTTCAGTCTGGATCTAATGAACTATCTTCCACTTCATTAATCTTTTTTCTTTTGTTTCCTTGAAGTGAAAACACTGTGGCTAGTCTGTCATTGAACTTATCTGTTGTATTCTTTAAAAATTTTTTAAATGTTTGTTTATTTATTTATTTGTTTGAGACACAGAGAGAGACAGAATGTGAGCTGGGGAGGAGCAGAGAGAGAGAGGAGTCACAGAATCCAGAGCAGGCTCCAGGCTCCGAGGTGTGAGCACAGAGCAGGGCTCAAACCCACAAACCGTAAGATCATACCTGAGCCGAAGTCGGACGCTCAACCAATTGAGCCAGCCAGGATCCGCTATTGTATTCTTCTTTTTAGTCATTATATTTTCAGATCTGTAATTTCTATTTGTTTTCCTTTTATATATTTTGTTGAAATGTTCCAGTTCCTTCAACACAGTTACTAATATAATTATAAAGGGTGTATCTGATATTCTAATACCTAGATCAACTTTGGATTTCTATGATCAGTTTCTATTATCAATTTTCTCTCTTTTTCCATGTCACCTTTAATCCTCTACTGAGTACTTTATCGGTTTTAACTGAAAAACTAGGCTATTTCCAAGGTCCTCATCTTTGGGATCATGAACTCCACTTTTTGCCTTTCAAATGTGTAGAGTTGTCAAAAGTCTGTCAGTTTCACAGCCATAGCTAAGGCAAAGGCAAATATTCATATTAAAGTCAATAACTGAGGTGATTCAGTGACAGGTTTTTGTCTGTAAGGGTATTCTATTTCCTGTTTGTTTCTCCTCCTTTGAAGGACCCATCTTAAACCCAGGGCTCATGACCAAAGTGCCTGTATGTTGGTGGGTCCTGAACTCCAACTCTTGCTTTTGCAGTTCTGTGAGACGGCCACATGCACTGCCCAGACTCTCAGATGCCGATTCTGCCATGTGTCGATTGGCAAATGCTTTGAGAGAAAAGGTCATCCCAAATACTGGTCTCACAAATCTGCACTTCGCTTCTCTTCAGGATCTTGGCATTTTTGAATATGGCTAAGTTGGCTTTCTCTGACACCTTCAATCAGATAACCTCTAGCTTTTTAAAATTTTTGGTGATGGGGTTGATCGAAGGAAAGCTAATTTACCTTAATTAAAAGCCCTTATATTTAAAACTAATAATATTGTGAAAATAATATCTTAATTTCTTGAAAAAGTTTTGGTTTTCTCATTTTAGTTTTGAATTAAATGTGAAGCATGTTTTACATGGTATATGGATATACTTTAATCTCTCTTCAAATGGACCTAAAATTAAACAAACACAATATATTAAATAGTTTATTATTTTTTCCACTGATATTGTAATGCTTCTTCTGTCACACACAAAGTTTTTATTAAAGTATGGTTTTGTATCTCTTTTCTTTATTTAGTTTCATTGATCTAATTATCTCTTACACACTCTTTTTTTTTTCCTTTAATTTCTAGGATAGAGAGAGACAGCGTGAACAGGGGAGGGTCAGAGAGAGAGGGAGACACAGACTCTGAAACAGGCTCCAGGCTCTGAGCTGGCAGTCAGCACAGAGGCCGACGCGGGGCTCGAACCCACGAACCGCGAGATCATGACCTAAGCGAAAGCCGGACGCTTAACCGACTAAGCCACCCAGGCGCCCCAACACACTCTTTGAAATACTATGTTTTGTCTTGAAATACAGTAGAGACAACTTTTGTTCTTAAAAATCTGTTGGCTCTTATTGACTCTGCCATATAAAATTTAGGCAGATCTTTTCAATTTTGTGGAAAACACTGAATTTTATTGAACTGTAGTGAATGAATACTATAATCTTCAGAGAACCTAAGAGAGTGAATGTTTCAATCTATAAGCACTGTAGCAAATTTACCATTTATTTGATTTAATAAATGTAAACAATTTTGTTCTTATGTTTAATTTTTGTTAGACTTACTATTAGGTAATGCTTTTAAAATGAGATATATTTTTCATTTTGGGTTCATTTTTGTGTATGAAAGGAGGAAGGGTCCAACTTTATTTTACATGTTAATATCCATTGTCCTAGCATTGTTTGTTGAAAAAATTATTCTTTCTGACTATTCTATTCTAGAATTTTCTAGAGAATTTTCTTGAGACTCATCAAAATTGAACTGGCCATTAACATAAGATTTTATTTTGGAACTCTTTAGTTCTATTCCATATATATGTCAGCACCACATATTCTTAGTTATTCTAGATTTGTTGTAAGTTTTCAAATTGAGAAGTGTAAGTCCTCCAACTCAATTCTTTTTCAACACCATTTTAGGTTCTTAAAGATTGTTTTGCATTTCATTATAAGTTTTAGGATCAGCCCGTCAATTTCTGCAAAACAAAAAACAAAAACAAAACAAAACAACAAAAAACCCTGCTGGGATACTGTGTTTACTTTATAAATCAAATTGGGAAATATTGCCATTTTAACAATATTAAGTTTCCAGATTCATGAACATAGGCTTTTTATCTACTTATTTAATTCTTTAACCTCCTTCATCAATATATTATAATTTTCATGTCATAAACTTTGTATTTGTTAAGTTCATTCCTAAATACTTTATTTCTGGATGTTATTGTATTGTTACGGAATTGCTTCTTGGTTTCATTTTGTGATTTCTCACTGATTGTGTGGAAAAATGATTGACTTTTAAATATTGATCTTCTATTCTGCATCTCTGATAAGCTTGTTTATTAGTTCTAAAAATTTTCAGTGAGTCCTTAAAGTATTTTACATACAAGATCATATTATCTGTAATGAAGATAGTTTCATTACCTCCATTATTTGCACTATAGGGTAGAAAAGAATGAGAATTATAGGACTCATATGTGTATGAACAAGTTGCCCAACTGTTCAATACATCCATGGTATGTATGTATTACATTTTGTTTATCCATCCATTCATCATTGAACACTTAAGTTGCTTTCACCTTTTGGTTATTGCCAGTAATATTGCTATAAACATGGGTGTACAAATACTTCTTTGAGATATTACTTTCAAGTTTTTATGGTAAATATTTAGAAATAGATTTGTTATATGGTAATTATATTAACTTTTTAAATTTATTTCTAGGAGAGAGAGAGAGAGAGAGAGAGAGAGAGAGAGACAACGTGAGCAGGAGAGGGTCAGAGAGAGAGGGAGATACAGACTCTGAAATAAGCTCCAGGCTCTGAGCTGGCAGTCAGCACAGAGCCCGACGCGGGGCCCGAACCCACGAACCGCGAGATTATGACCTAAGCAAAAGTCAGACTCTCAACCGACTAAGCCACCCAGGCACCCCTATATGGTAATTATATTAAGACTATTGTAACAGTGCTATATATAGAAAAGAGACTGGGTCATTCAAAATGCAGCATTATTTTCTTTAGTTCCAAAGCCAGGAGCAGTTCTTTAGGGTAGACTTCTATAATGTTATATAAAGTTGAGAGATATGAAATTTAAAGAAGTATTTGTTTTTAACCTAGTGTATTTAACTACATTTCAGTAGGGCACCTTATGGACAAATATGTCTTAACATACATGTTGAGGGACTTGACAGTAGTGATGTTTGTAATCTTTCTACTCAGGGCATAGGAAAACTGCATTAGATTCTCAATAAGTATTTGCTGAAGTAATGAATGACAAATAGATGTAAAGCATGAAATGATAACCACTAAAGTGTCAGGCAACATGATTTTTGAAAGGAAAATTAACAAAGTTAACTACCACATAGTACTATTCTTGGTGGCCTTGCCATATCTTGGTCAATTCGTTTTTAGTTAGTGACTATGTGTCAAATGTAACAACATAACTTCTATGAAAAATTAAGTTGCATTAGTGAGTAAAAACCATGTTTTTCCCACAAACTGTTTAGTGAAAATGTATTGAAGAATAATAATATCTTTCATTGTATTAACAAAAATATTTGACATTAACCAAAAAAAAAAAACTAATAAAGAATCATCAGTGTAATCTGAAACACATATTCAAGAAACATGATAGGCTCAGATGCAGTTAGTAGAACCAGCAGTAACTTCCAATGACAGGTTCATTTAAAAGTAGACACAAACAAAACTAAAGCATACTTTTTTTGACTTTGTTTGTGGGGTGGCCTTATTATTCTTTTACAATTTAACAAGGAAAGCTGAATCAATAGCTTTGTTATCTTCACGAACAGAGAAATCTATATGCCATAGTTACCAAGATTTCAAAAGAACTTCTCCACTGAAATCTGCAGTGCAGTATGAAGAGACTGTATTTTTTTGGGCAAAGGTTGTTTCTCTAATGAGTTCTTCTTGCATATTTCAGAGGGCTGTATAGTAGAAAGCACACAAGTATATTCTGGCTGTGGCCAATCCATTACTATCTTTGTGAATGTATGAAATAAGAAAGGAATTATATGATCTTTGTTGTACCTTCAGAACTGTATTCCTATTGTCTTGTTTTTGTGATGTGCAGCATACGTATGTTTCATGCACATGTGTGTGTATGTGTGCCTATGTGTTACTTACAGATTGACCAGTGAGGACTATAGAATGGATATTTTCATTACAAACGTAAAGAGACTTCCCAAACAATAGTGCTTTTTTTAAAAAATATTTTTATTTATTTCTAGGAGAGAGAGAGAGAGACAACGTGAGCAGGGGAGGGTCAGAGAGAGAGGGAGTCACAGACTGAAACAGGCTCCAGGCTCTGAGCTGGCAGTCAGCACAGAGCCCGACGCTGGGCTCGAACCCACGAACCGCGAGATCATGACCTAAGCGAAAGTCGGACGCTTAACCGACTAAGCCACCCAGGAGCCCCCAAACAATAGTGCTTTGTACTGGGAGTAAATGCCTGTGTCCTTGCTCTCATTTTTGCCCTTCAACTTTGCCCTTCTCCTATCTCCCTTTTTTCTACCTCAAAAAGAATCTTAAGGGCTGGTAATCAGAGAAAGGACATCCAAAGAAGACCAGGAGAACATAAAGCTCTGGTACTAGATATTTAACAGTGCTTCAGTTATAATTTCCTAAATTCTATACATGTTAGGAAGGTTTAAAAAATATCATATTACATAAAATGTACTATATTAAGAACAAATACCAGTGAATATGTTTAGATATACTCACAACAGTTAACAATATGGTGTGATGTTAAGGATGGATGAAATATTAAAAACTATGCAGAAAAATAATGATTTACTTATAAGAAAATCACTCTATTGGTTACATTTAAATATTGAGAAATTATAAGTAATAGTAATAATGGAAATGTAGACTACAAAGAAAACATCAAGACACTTTGATCACACTTACAAATAAACTGCTTTCTTTTCCCACACTCTCCTGAGGCCTAAGGCATAACTGTAAGCAGCGTTATAATTGTGCTGATATGTAATTACTTGCTTTTTTGGAGACAAGTGAGGAGGAAGGGAAAGAATCACTTTTAAGACAATATTTTGAATAATCTTAAAACTTTTAAAATTACTTTCTAATTAAAAAATCAAGCTACATGCTAGCCCGTTAATCTGATGAAAAGAAAGTATAAATGAAAAAACATGATCACAATTTTTATTGATAGTATCAGCCTGTTGGTATTTATTTAATTCACATGGCCATTTGACTGCAGCCTGAGCATGCGTATAAACACTGTAGCTTCACAATTGATATTGATCCTGGAAAGACCAATTTAGCTACAGCGATTTGTACTGACTACTAAAATAGCCAAAATGCCTGTGCCAGTCATGATTCTGGTTGATTTGGCCTCTGCATGGGCATGAAAATGATGAGCTCTTGAGTGTTTCTGAAATAATGAAATCCAATCACATCTTTATGCTTTGGGATAATAATACATAATATTTTAAAATACTATGTTAGTCACATTTTAGTTCTCAATTGCCACTTTTACCGCATTACTTCTTGGGGGGCGGGGTCATAGTTTCTATTATACAATGATGTGATAATCACTCTAGTGTCATAAAAATGCTAACGAGCTGAAATTTCAACTCTAGTTAGAAAATGTTAATCTTAGAAGATCCTCTTGGTATATACGTACTTCTTGGTGTGTGCATCATTTTCAGGAGTCATGTGGAATAAGAAAAGCTCCTCTTCTACATGAAAATCTGTGTGATGGTGGGGATCCTAAAAATGTGAAATCCTGCCTGATGCTGAAGCTTTAAAAAAGGTGATCATTATTCTTCTGCCCTGTCTACCCCAGGAGGCTTTTCAGCGGGGATAGAACACTTCAGGAAGTAGAAATAGTAACAAGCTTTAAGGTCCCAGAAGGATGATACAGAAAAGAATACTAATAGAGCTAGAGGAATCTAAGGCTAAAGATCTCATGGAGCTTCAGGATGCCATCTTATCAACATGATTACAAGTCCAAAATAGTCATCGTTTTCGGTAAAATTCTGATACCATTCTGAAACTTTAATAACTTTTTTTCTACTTCATAGCAGTGTGTAACTGTAAAAACCTTTCTAGAAATACTAAATTAGTGCTGGAGATTAGCTGGGAATTGCCTACAATTTCAGTCTTTCTAGGGAAAGGGTTCAGCTTTTAGGTATAGATAAATAATAAAACTCTACAGTATGGGTGAAGCAAAAATGATAAGACCATCTGCCCACCTTGAACAAAAGTATGTAAGTCTAGGAAGAAAAGAGGAAGGAAAAAACAGTAAAAATAAACAAAAGCAAAGAATTCAAATTGGCAGTGAAATTGCAAAATGAGAGGGTAGCAAATCATAACCTCAAGAAAATTTTGCCAGATACAAAATGCTTCTGATAAATTGATGAAGACACTAGGAGTTTATGCATGATTTCCTTTCCTGGGAAATAATTACAGGTTTTCAGGAAATAAATTGAAGAAAGTTTGGCATGTTCTGTCAACATTCCCTGTTTTGGAGAAATTAATGAGACGCCTGGCTACACTATAAATTAAATGAGATATGTCATACACTTAGTTCCTTCCCTCACTATGAAGAAACAGCATTTAATGGTTCAAAGAGAGGTCTAAAGCACAGACTTGCCTCTAGCCATTTGTCTCTAAGCCAGTTTGATAAAAGTGGCAGGGATTTACTCCAGCACGAGACAGCTCTGCCTAGTCTTGAAGACCTAGGTCTGGAGGCAGGAGTACACCACTGAGAAGGTGGCTCATTTGGGCTATTTCTAAAAGGGAGGAGACAAAGCACGGAGAAACTACAGTCAATTTCACTAAAAATGACTTACAGTCCATGGGAAATTTTTTTCTACCTAACATCATTATTTCCTATGTCATGACATTTGCATTAAGGAAGAGCATTGTGGGGCGCCTGGGTGGCTCAGTCAGTTAAGCCTTCAGCTTTGGCTCATGTCATGATCTCAGCTTGTGAGTTGGAGCCCCTCATAAGGCTCTGTACTGACAGCTCAGAGTCTGGAGCCTGCTTCAGATTCTGTATCTCCCTCTCTTTCTGCCTTACCCCTGATCACACTCTGCCTTTTTCTCTCTCAAAAATAAATAAACATAAAGCAAAATTTTTAAAAAAGGAAGAGCATTGAAGTAAAACTATTCAAACGAATAAAATACTTCAGGATTGTGGTAATATAAAAACATTAATACTATAAAAAATTATCATCAACTTGCTTAAGATAATATTGAAATAATTATTTTGGATAGCAGTAATGATAGTGATATAGCTGGGAATACATTCTTTAAAAATGTACAAGATTTACACAAAGAGTGAACCATACTATTCTACCAAGCATTTTATTGAGCTTTTGACATATAACTAGTATGACTGAAGAAACAACTTTAAATTGTATTTATATTTGAATAACCCCTCAAGGCTAGTTGCTACCCTACTGGACAGTGCAATTATAAAGTTGTAAATGAAATGCAGGCCTTTCCACATATGATAAAGAAAAGAGTTAAACATCAAATTTTTCAAGAAATCTGGTCATACGCACCTCATTTTCCAAGCATTTTCTCTATGACCTAAATACTACATATGTAATATTTTACTGTAGGAAAACAGTAATTAGTAAACAGTAATTAGTAATTAGTGATAATTAGTTCATTACCATTAATCAATCCTTACAAGAAATGTTAAAGGGACTTTTTTAAGGGAGAAGAAAAAGGCCAGAATTAGAAGTAAGATCACTATGTTGCACACTTGAAACTAATATAACATTGTATGCCAACTATACTTTAACAATAATTTTTTTCATTAGGAAAAAGAAAAAACTAAATACATAAAATGTATACATAAAATATTTATGGAATTAAAAAAATGAAGATTATATAAATGCCTAAAAATCAAGAAAAAAATTAAATAGATTTGGTGCATTCAGTTACCACATCCTCCATGTAACATAACTTAATATTGCTTCTGTTTTATGGTCACTGTTCTCTGGAATTTCAGATACAATGAGACATAATAATTAAAGAGCAGTATGACCAATGCCTGGAAAAACTCTATTATCCCTTATCTTATTCTAAAGACCACTCTGCTATTATGACTTCTCAGGGAATTTTAGTTCTGTATGAATGGCTCATCATACTCATTTTTCATATTGATTTTACTAATTACCAAAACTCTTAAGCTTTTTCTAGACACAATAAAGCAGTGAAGTTTAGAATCTCATGCATGCCATAACATTGAATTGAACTTTCTTTTCTGATCCTCCACTGTTAAATTATAAACTCACCAAAAGGGGAATGTTTCTTAGTCAATAACATTCACCAGTGTTAGCAGACACATATTAACCACACAATAAATATGTATTGAATTAATTAAATAGATGGCTTCTATTCCCTTGGGGACCTGCCCATTGAAATGGGGCAAAACATTTCTTTGTGTTTGAAGAGTTATTTCCTCAAAGGTTTTCTGTTGTAGATAAGCAATAAATTCAAATTTCTGATCAAGTCATTGCCCAATTCTGAATCTTGGTCTGTGTATCTATCATCTATCATCTCCTGATGGAGATGACTCTTCCATCGATGAATTCCTTTTAACAATTTGATGATGATTATAAGTACACAAATTACTCAAAAATGAATAAGACTAGGATTATATAAACTTGAATAATTGCCCTTACCTGATAACTTACCACTAATCACTTGTATGTTTTTATTAGGGAAGCCATAACTCACCCAAACAAATTTTATTCCTTGATATTTAAGCAATAGGTTATCCATTATTAACACAAATAATGCATCTCTTACAAGTTTATTTTTCTCTTTTTTATGGAAATATTTGTGGAAAATGAGTTTAATTTTAGATTTTTTAATGTGTATTTATTTTTTAGAGAGAGAGAGAGAGAGAGACAGAGTGTGACTGAGGTAAAGGCAGAGAGAGAGGGAGACCCAGAATTTGAAGCGGGCTCCAGAATTTGAGCTGTTAGCACAGAGCCTTATGCAGGGCTCAAAGCCACCAACTGTGAGATCATTACCTGAGCCAGAGTATTCCTCTTAGCCGACTGAGCCACCCAGGCACCTTAAAATGAGTTTAATTTTAAGTTTAAGAATACTTTGTTTTCTTTTTTAATCTACTGATATTTTAATGGTACAGGCATCATATTTGTAATAACATAGAATTCATCAGAGAAATATGGGATGTTTCATATGGGAAAAACACAAGAAACAAACCAAAATTAAAATGTAAGAAAAATGGAAAGGAAATAAGTTGAATTAGTTTAGAACAGCTACCACTGAACACAGAACAGAGAAAGCTTCTTCTGAGGGAGATTTAGCCCATTTTGTTCATCTCTGCTTTTTCTTTATTTATATATTTTCAACAACAGATGGATTAGGACTGGCTGAGTCCCCACACATGAATGTTTTATATAGGTATGTGGTGCTTATGTTGGCTAGGTATGGCTGAATACTTTCTACTTCACCTGCTAGGTGTTCTTTAAAGAGACTTTTAAGCTTGGCTTTTAGGTTGTCCTATTCTTGCCTGTAATCGGAATCTAGAGTTATGAAAGAAAAAAAAATCATCCCTCTGAAATTCAGTCTTGCTCTTGAATTCACTGTTTGAAACATGTGGTTACCAGGGATTTAGGCTCTTGGGGGTCTTGTTTTCTTAACTTTTAAGTATTAACTCTATAAAAACCAGCATCACCACTTCATATAAATCAAGCTGTTCCAAGTACATACTGTGATTTTCCTTCTAAACATATGTATTTTTGGCCACAAATGCAGCAAATATTTTATATTTTTTAAACAGCATGTTTTACAGTGAATTCCCTTACAAGTAACTTTTATAATCTTATAAATTTATAAGCTTTCATAAATACCTCAAGGGCATGAACAGACCTCATAGTACTATTGTTTTGTTTAATCATTACTTGAAACACCGCATTCTACATGTTCTTTATTTACTAGAATTTCTCTGCATTTGGAGGAGGTTTCTTATATCTTTGGAAAAGTCTGTCTTTATAACCACAGTCCTGTTTATATTTTAACTGTAAGCATTCTAGATCCAAACTGCTTGAGTTCAAATCCCAAATCAAATACCTACTTGTTGTGTGAACTCAAGCAAATTATATAACCTCATCTTGCTCATAATCTGCAAAATTGGGGTAATATTTATACCATCCTAATAAAATTGTCTAAAGATTTATTTACTTATTTATTTATTATTTATTTATTTATCTTTATATATATCTTTATAGATTGTCTAGAGATTTAAAGTAGTTCCATATGTCATGGGCTTAGGAGGATTCCTGGTGCATACTATACACTTTCCATGTTAACTATTATTAGCAGTGCTAATCATAAATAATAATTATGATTTTAAGCCCATTATTATTTAACTGTATACTGCTTGATCACAAGTGACTCATCAGCCATTTTATTGCAGTTTTAGGGTTCCTCATTAGGCAATTTTCTATGCAATCCCATCTGTAAATATGTTGCTTTTCTTTTCTGATTATGATGTTGCTAGTCAAAGGTATCGATATCTCTTTATACCCAACTTTCCTCCTTAGGTGCTCATTTGCCATTTAATGTGGAGAAAAGGAAGGGGTCAATAGCAATGAGAGGGAAACATCCAGAAATCTCTTTTCATGTAGCTGAAAATTGATAGCCTTTATTTATAGAATCATTGGCTATAAAATCAAATATATTTCATTGGCTATGTATTCAAATGTATAAATGCATTTAGCATACAGTAGATATATTCTAAATCATAATGGACTAATATTTTAATTTATGGAATTGTATTAAATCTTCCTTAAAAAATAATTTTTTTCAGGCTGTTGTCCACAAATCTCAGCATGCCCTGGAGTTGGCCTCACACAGTGCCTGTCTAGCCTTCCCTAACAGCTGTTTTTTATTAGTATTTTTACAAACTTTTTTTCTAGCTGTGCTGGTCTGCTCACCTGGTTTAACTGGGGTGGCCTGTATTTGCACTTATTTTCCTGGTGTGATAGTTAACAGTGTCCTTTTTTTTATTCTCAAAAGTGTACGAGTTAGGATGGTATTTATTTAGTTGTGCTAGTCAAAGGCAAATCTCCATATTACTAACTTCCTCCTTGATCATAACTTACTAGGATGTCTGGCAGGATTTTATTACATTTCTCCAGCTGAATTTAAAAATTTTAAATATTTATTCATGACTTTTTTCTCCCCAGGACTTGTAAGCCAATGTCATTTTCTTACTTGACTACAACACTGTCTTTACTTTGGAAAGATCTCTGCCTTATTAACTACAGGAAACAGCATCAACATTCCAAATCTAGTTTTAGGGACATGTATGAATTTTTTAAAAATACCTACAAATATTGGCACTATTTGGCACTGGTTTGGTTACTGTTCAGTTCTTGAAATAGTCTTAAGATAGTCTTGCAAATATTTTCCCTTGGAAACTAATGATCTAAATTTGATGGCTGTTATTTTAAAAGTATGATGTTTTCTGAGACCCCTGGGTAGCTCACTTGGTTGAATGCCTGACTTTGGCTCAGGTTATGATCTCACAGTTTGTGAGTTTGAGCTCTCTGCTGTCAGCGCAGAGCCCACTTTGGATCATTTGACCCTCTCTATCTCTTTCAAGACATAAATAAACATCAAAAATAATAAAATAAAATAAAGTTATGAGATTTTAATCATAGATGTATCTATAGGAATTTTTAAAGTAAAGGTATTTTCCTAGTTTGCTAAATAATAGATTTGAAACTTTACTTTGTAATTATGATTTAAAAAACAATTAAAGTTGAATCAATCATAGGGCCAATTTCTTATGTTTTCATAATACTGTCACAGAAAATATTAGAATAAGCCTTTTCTGTCTAAAAATGGAAGAGCTGAGTAATTATTAAAATAGAAGACACCACAGCAGCAAAATTAAATAGGTTGGAAGTTTTGTTAATGAAGAAAGTAAGTTTTATGGAAGTTTATTTTTTATAGTTAAAAATAACTGAGGAATAATGTTATAAAAATGATTGATGCTATGCCATTGGAAGAGATAAAATTTTAACAGTCCCCAAAATTAAAAAAAAATTAAAACTAATACTTAAGACCAAAGAATGGGAAGTCTGTTTGATTTTATAGCTAATAGTTCTGTCGAACACTTGTAGAATCGGTTTCAGGGGAGACATTAACTTTTTTTCTACCTTGTAGTTTGAAATGACTTCATCAGTTAGCCATGTGATGATTATTCTTTCATAAGATGCATTCAAAAATAGTAGGTATTGCAAAAATATGAGAACCAGTCATGGAGTGTGCAGTCCAAAACACAGCAGTTCCAGCTTTCATGCTCAGCTCTTATAATGAATTCTATTCCCTAAAAAATGAGTATGCATTTAAGATTTAGGCATCAATTGAAAGTAGTGTAACAAATAGTGAGAAAATTGATCATTTCACATGTTCATAAAAATATATCAATGATTATGTTAAGTTAGCAATATTAATAGATTTCGCATTAAGCAAACACAATAGTCTCCACCTAGTTACTCATTGCAAATAGACAAGACTCAAAATGACAGAAGGAGGTAGAGTCTATATTTGAACTTAAAATATACAGCCCAGGAGAACATCCTGTCAAATATAAGATGACAGTTAATTTCTCTTCCACCATGTACATGAAGTAATGAGTTTAAATCTGACTGAAATAGGACCATATCCCAAAATAGTTATAAAATCTGTAACAAGAAATAAGGGCAGCAATAATATATGATACCTGCTATGTAAGGGAGAATTGGATCTACAATGTTATACTAATGAACTACTAAATCTCTTCCTTATTTTTTAAGTATTAATTTTATAGATATATACCCTATAGATTTATAGTTTGCTTAACCACAAAGAGAATAATTTTGAGAAGAAATACCAGAAAAAGATCCAAAATATTTATTTGAATGTAAGAGTTAGATATATCCTTTGTTATTTCTTCCTATTTGAAATTACTAAAATCTCTCATATGTCTACCAAAAGAAAGGGTACTCTCAATGAAGAGCATTTTCAGTCACCATCTGTAAATGATTCTTTTTAAATATAGTAGTTCCATGTATTTAGTTGAGTTTTTTCAATTTTCACTTCTTTTTAAAGTAACATTATTTGTATTTAAGCTGTGCATCATGATGATTTGATATACGTATACATAATGAAATGATTACTACAGTCTAGCTAATTAACAGTTCCATCTCCTCACTTAATTACCACTGTGTGTGTGTGTGTGCGTGTGTGTGCACGCGTGCACTCGTGTGTTTGTATGTGTGGTGAAAGCCCCTAAGATCTAGTAATGATCCATATTTCCACTATGTGATCCAGTATTATTAACTTCAGTCAACATGTTTTACATTGAATCTCTAGAAGGTATTTAGTAGAATTTTAATGAAAGTTAGCTCTTATGCCAATAAACATCAGGTTCTTATTCTTAGGAAACCCCTTTAAAGGGCCATTATGTAAATTTCTATAAGGACAAATTGATTATACTTTTCTTTTTTGATAAGTAATGAGTTTACATTATTGGATGAGCTACATTACAGTAAATATAAAATCTTAGCTATATAAATAATTCTAAGAATTTTTTGTTTGGTATTAACTCAGTTCCTTCCCACTAGATGCCTACTTGAGCCTTATTCAGAAAAGAGAGCAAGAATATTTGTCTTCTGCTTTCATTTGGATCCCTTTCTTGTTAATCATGCTGGTTTGGTCTCATTCTTGTCCTTTCTTTTACTCCATGTTGGCCCATGTCCATTCATCTTGAGATGACGCTCTTCTTATATTAGATTTGATAGATTATTTGGAGATTTCTTAGTGTCTCTAGCTGTAATTTATCAATATTTAGAAATTAGGGGTTAGAGTATTCATCGGTTGTTTTTGTTTAGAAATAGTTTATTATTTCTATTTGCTTTTTAAAAATAGAGCCATGAAATCGCTGGAGGTTAGGAAGATGCAGGCTGTCAACCATCATGTGCATTTTAATTATGTGTGCTGCAGCTGTTTGGGAATGCATTCATCGCTAGGCTTCATCATTGTCTGAGGGCTAAGTAATTTGGCATTTGTTGCAGAGAAGACAATATCTGACCTGAGTGGTATTTAACGGATCTTCATGCATTATGAAATATAAAACAATGATAATAAAATCCAGTCTACTCTGTTTATTTCCTGTGTTAATTAGAAACATCTTTTTAATGTAACAACACTTGCCTTTAACATTATATACCATCTCTAGTTGCATAAAATAGGGTCTCTCCGTGTTTAATATGGTTACCATAATTAATCCCTGGAAGCAAAAATTGGTCATTAGGGATCAAAAGAACAGAGTGAATCTACTGCCACTTTTCTTAACACAGACTTAATAATCACAACTATTAATTGAGTACCAGATATATGATAGAACTTATTCATCTATTGTGACTAATCTTAAGATTATTTTTTCAAGATTTGTATTATTCTTCTTTAATGTGTAAGGGAACTGAGAGTCAGAGTGATTAAGTGACTTTAACTCCTTAATTGACTAAATAAATATCTATTGATGACCTACTATCAATTATCTCATTTGCATTGGGCATATTGCCAGCTACTAGGTATATGGTAGTGGAATGAACAGGCATGTCCCTTGCCACTATGGAGCTTAAAAGATGACACATTGTTTGGCAACATCAGGAAGACTGAGCCGGCACTCTTGCTCCTTTCTACTTGTTGTTGTGTGCCACTTTCTAGTGGTGTGCAATTAAGAGGCGGCTAAATTTCTTGTTTAATAATCATCAGTTTATTTCATGTATAACATGAGGATTACAATAATGTTTTCATTATAGTTTTTATGAGGCTTTACTAGGTTAATAATAAGTGGTGGTTGTTTAATAACATGATGAGCACATTTTAGTGCTCAACAAAAATTACATTAATGCATTTATAAAATCTTATACAGTGCCAGAGACTATGAACTAGATAGTGCATGGATGTTATTCCTAAAGCCAAATAATGTCCCAAGATGGATGCTGAAGCATCAGTACTTTCATGTACATTTCAACCAGCAGGAAGAATAGAAGAAGCTCATGGTCTCTGCTTATAAGGACATATCTTGAAGGTTTTAAGACACTTTTGCTCAAACCCAGTAGTGAGGAGTTAGTCATGTGGCCGGCACTTAACTGAATGTGACCAAATGGCAAAGTATCTGAAACTTGCCTCTATTTGCAAGTGAACCATTTAGCCTGCTATAGTTGCTTGGTGCTGGTAGAAGCCATGAGGTTCTGGGGAGAAGGCAAAGGACTGGATTAAACACAGCAGAGCAATCAGCAATAGCTTTATGTGTGATTTGGCTCCTGTCACTCCTGTCTCCTATGGGAGAAGACACTTGTGGGCCCACATAGATGGCATGCACACACTGGATCTATGTCACAACCGAGGAACCCTGTGTGAAGGACACCCCAACCATATAAGGGCACATTTAGAAAACTTGTTCAAACTTTGCCCCAGAGGAATGCATTATTTTTATTATCTGGGTGGGAAACAAATCTGTCTGTTGGCTTTGAGGGATAGCTTACATCCATCTTCCAAGGCTATATGCTGCACGAACATCTTTGAAGTGAGAGCCTGGAACAAATAATGTACACCAACATGGGAGACCTGTGAACGGTCTCCTAACGTATTCTGGGGAATGATGTGCTCAAATAGAAATCAGGAGGTCAGACTGATGGAAAGGAAGAATGAGGAAATAGTTACTGGGGAAAGCTGATAGCAAATGCCGTATCCCATCCGGATTAATGGGGAGGTTTAAATCACGTCCCTACTACTCTGTTTCAGAGAAACTGATCTTGTCATCTCATGCATTCCTAGCCCTCTGCATCCGTTCTTATTCCATGTTCTTAACTTGGAGCTTCAATCTAAGGAGCATGTACAAGAACCTGCCAAGTTCCCAGCATCAGATGAGGTCTAGGAAAATCATAATACTAAATGAAACATAGCTTCATCTTTCTGTGGCGTACAACTTACCCAACACAGTTTGCTCAGTGACACAATTATAAATTATCTTAATTGTGGTCTCTCCAATTCTGGCCTATTCTCATCTCTGCTTGACTTCTCTGTCATTTGGCTGTTGGCCATTTTTACAGTCAAGATCTACACATCTCATTTCTTATTTTGCTCTCAAACCACATTGAATGTGCCACCTCCTGCTGAAATCCATTCTTATCTCTGCCTGCTCCTGACCAAGTTTGGACAAACCTAGCCCTTGCACATGCATAGCTGAATCAGCTGCCTACAAGCAGCAGAAGAAGGAGGTTGTAGGCTCCCTTTGGAAGAGGTTTAAATATTGAATCCCGTTTCTTTCATGTGTACATATGGTACTTCATTTTGCATTTAATATTTAACTTACTGACAAAAAGTCTTGTTTCCCCATCTATATCATGTGTTATACGTTCTGGTTTCCATGACTTTTCCTAGATGACATTTTATGGCTTTAACCTTTTCTGTGGAAATAGCTTAGTGCTTCTGACTGTGGATTCTGCTTCTGCCTGTAACTGCTCTGCTGGCCACATGAACTCACAGCTTTTTGGAGTTTTGAAAAAGTAACCAACGATGAGGAATAATAGGAAAGCCTTTTACCTGCTCTTCCCTCCATTTCTCTTTTCAAGTTTTACATTTCCAGAGAAGATAAGTCATGTACAAATGCTATATGAATATTTAGTAGACAAAAGTTTGAAGGTGGACTTAGCAGTTCAGAGAAAAAAAAAACACACTCTCTGAAATATTTTTGGCAGACCAGGAATATGAATATCCAAGAGAAAGATAAGCCTATAGCTTATCTGTGGGCTTCGTGGTACATGGACTATTGGGAGTAAGTTCGCTAGGCCTAGAAATGAGTGTGTGACATGGTCACTGGGAGGGAAGTGAGGCTACTCCCTCTATTTTTTTTACTGTTAACTTCAAGCATCTCTCTCTCCCTGAGCCCTGGAGTGAGGCTTGGAGCTGTATGCTTCACAAGAGAACAGGGAACTGGAAAAGAAATGGAAGTCTTAAATTACTTCAATAGGAAAAAAAAATGTTTCAGTTTGTCCTCCACTTCCCAAAGTAATTTTGTTGTACCTTACATGTGTAAGTCAATAAATTAGTCATGGTCGTCATTCAAAATGAAGGGAGTTGTGCTGGGAATGCCATATCACTCACTGAAAGAAGATCTATGGCCATATATATATGGGTCCAATACTGAGTTCTATATTCTATTCCATTGGTCTATGTATCTGTTTTTGTGCCAAAACCATACTGTCTTGATGATTATAGCTTTGTAGTAGAGGCTTGTAGTAGAGGCTTTGTAGTAGAGGCTAAAGTCTGGAATTGTGACTCCTCCCGTTTTGGTTTTCTTCTTCAATATTACTTTGGCTATTTGGGGTCTTTTGTGGCTCCATACAAATTTTAGGATAGTTTGTTCTAGCTTTGAGAAGAATGCTGGTGCAATTTTGATTTGGATTGCTTTGAATGTGTAGACTGCTTTGGGTAGTCTTTGACAAAGCAGGAAAGAGTATCTAGTGGAAAAAAGACAGTCTCTTTAACAGATGGTGCTGGGAGAACTAGACAGCAACGTGCAGAAGAATGAAACTAGATCACTCTCTTACACCATACACAAAAATAAATTCAAAATGGGTAAAGGACCTAAATTTGAGACAAAAAATTATTAAAACCCTAGAGAGGAAAGCAGGAAACAACGTCCTTGACCTCAACTGCAGCAATTTCTTATTTGACACATCCCAAAAGGCAAGGGAATCAAAAGCAAAAGTGAACTATTGGGACCTCATCAAGATAAAAAACTCTGTACAGCAAAGGAAACAATCAATAAAACTAATAGGCAACCAACGGAATGGGTAAAGATAGTTGCAAATAACATATCAGATAAAGGGCTAGATCCAAAATCTATAAGGAACTCACCAAACTCTACATTTGAGAAACTAATAATCCAGTGAAAAAATGAGCAGAAGACATGAAAAGATACTTCTCCAAAGAGGACATCCAGATGGCAAATAGACACATGAAATGATGCTCAGCATCCCTCATCATCAAGGAAATACAAATCAAAACCACACAGAGATACCACCTCATGCCGGTAAGAGTGGTTACAATGAACAAATCAGGAGACTATAGATGCTGTCGAGGATGTGGAGAAACAGGCACCCTCCTACACTGTTGGTGGGAATGTAAACTGATGCAGCCCCTCTGGAAAACAGTGTGGAGGTTGCTCAAAAAATTAACAATAGAACTCCCTTATGACCCATCAATAGCACTACTAGGAATTTACCCAAGGGATACAGGAGTGCTGATGCATGTTCATAGCAGCACTTTCAACAGTAGCCAAAACATGGAAAGAGCCTAGATGTCCATCAACAGATGAATGGATCAAGAAGATGTGGTTTATCTATACAATGGAATACTACATGGCAATGAGAAAGAATGAAATCTGGCCATTTGTAGCAACGTGGATGGAACTCGAGGGTTTTAGGCTGAGAAAAATAAAGTCAGGCAGAGAAAGACAGATACCATATGTTTTCACTTATAAGTGGAACAGGAGAAACTTAACAGAAGACCATGTGGGAGAAGAAGGGGAAAAAAATAGTTGAGAAGAGGGAGGGAGGCAAACCACGAGAGACTTTTGAAGACTGAGAACAAACTGAAGGCTGATAGGGGTGGGGAAGAGGGGAAGGGGGGTGATTGACATGGAGGAAGGCACTTGTTGGGATGAGCCCTGGGTGTTATATGGAAACCAAGTTGACAATAAACTATAAAAGAAAAAACATACTGAAAGAAGATCTATGTGTTTTTGAAACAGGGTATGTTGTCAAGAAGTTTATTACTAAGAACAAACTACAGGAATTAAAAAAAAAAAAGAGCAAACTATAGGAATGAGTACAACCTATGGGCAACCAGCTAGAATAGTTTTTCATTGAGGGTTGAATCAATGGAAGTCAGGGATTGATCTGAAATTTTTATTGATTGGTTGTCATTTGTAAAAAGGAGAAAGCAAGTCACAAAACATGTCTCACTAATGGAATATTAAGGACAGGTTTTGTGTGTTAATAGTTCGTGGCTTAAAACCAATTGGATTAGTGCTTAAAAACACCATGTGTATTTCTGGATCTATAATACATGTTTGAAGAAGGTATATGTACATTCTCAAAATTGATCCCAGATATGTTGCATTAATTTTTTTTTAATTTTAAATCTTTATTTTTGAGAGAGAGAAGGAGAGAGAGAGAGAGAGAGAGAGCGAGGGAGCATGAGTTGGGGGAGACTGCTGGTGAGGGGCAGAGAGAAGGAAGGAGACACAGTATCTGAAACAGGCTCCAGGCTCTGAGCTGTCAGCACAGAGCCATTCATAAAGCTCAAACTCATGGACTGAGAGATCATGACCTGAACCAAAGCGGACACACAACTTACTGAGCCACCCAGGTGACCAGGTACCTTGCATTTTAAACAGAAAAATAGTTTATTCTTTGGGACTAGAAATTTTCTTGCTCCAGATTGCCTGGTCCTCTCTAACTTTTGTAAGCTTCCTGAACCACCTCTCTCTCATGTGAACACATGTTCCCCTTGATGGGACAATCAGACCCTGGGCAACAGACTAGTCTAATGGCTCTGAGAATCTGAATTGCTCTCAGTCACACTACTTTTTGCTTTTGTTTAATTTGGCTCAGAGAAACCCCCAGTTAATTTCCCTTTAGGTTTAAGTAAAAAGTTGCCTTGGTAAGCTTTTGGCTGGTGGTTATTATTTTGCATTTTAAAATTTATAATTATATTTAGAAAGAAAGTGTGTGTATTAATATGTCTCATAAAAGTCAAACAAACTGAAACCTTTTTTCCCCAGTAACCAAAGTATGTTTCAAAATAAAAATACTAAGAGAATTATTGAAATGGAAGTATTCATTTATTGACACCAAAATTAAAAGTGGATTTTTGTTGTAGTTTTACAAAATGGTTATAAGATAATTAGATAATTATAGAATTGAAATTTTGAGGTGGTAAACATATTAATAATAAATTATTAAGACTTTTTTAACTGAGATCTTGTATGTTGCTATAATGTCTATGCATTTGGAACCAACGCATATATATATTCTTCTTAGATAACTCACAGTATGTTGGTTATTTTCTGAATACTGCAGAGTCTTTTATACACGTAATGTATATTACTTTAAATACTAAGCTTCAATATGATTAAAATTGGACCCAATCTTAATCTATAATTTGTCCATGTTATCACATTTTTCCATTAGTGAGCTAATTATTTCATTTCTAGTGACTAGTCAGGAATAGATATATAAATTCTTAGCTAGAGGGTGGAAATTAGATTTTTCATTTTATTTACTTTATATTTCTACTAATTAAACAAGTTCCTTCTTTGAAATCCTTTGAGAGTGTCCTCACAAGGAAATTCACTCCAAATGACATTTCATCTACAAAATTAATTTAATATCTTTCTCCTCTAGTAAAAAGACTGCGCCAAAGACAAAAATCCAAAATTACTTTTTCATTGGCATACAAGGATTCTTCATTTTGACACTGCATTGGCTCAGGAGGCTTGAAGCAGAGAAGATAACTTCTTTTAGTCTGCATTAGCAATCTTTATTAATCACTCTTGATTAAACAATGAGTGGGGTACCTCTGTAATTCTTTGATCAAAAGCACCTCCAGCCAGGGCTAGATGTATCAGCTAGATCCAATAAAGCCAGTGTCTTGCTTGGAAGGTTTAAATTCAGTGATAGCCCAATGACTTTCCTAGAGCAATGTTGTATATATTTCTGTTTACTACCTACTAGTCATACAGTTACACCATGAAGGAGAAGTTAATTTTTTTTCTCTGGAGGAATATTTGTGGACTTATAAGCATTGTGTCATCATGCTTGTCCGTTTGAGTCAGCATTACTGACAGTGTACTAGCATCTGGGGGTCTGAGTTCTTCCTCCTTCCCTCCTTCCCTCCCTCCCCATCTTATTCTCCTTCCTTCCTTTCCATTCTCCCCACCTCTTCCTATCCATCTCTTTTTCTCCTTCCTTTCCTCTTTCTCTTCCTCTCTTCCTTTGTTTTTTCTTTCCCATATAAAACAAACAAAATAACCATTAATCAAAAACATTTATCAAACATTTACTATGTTCCATGATAGACACTGGAGATACACCAATGAATACAATATGGCACTTCCTGTGTACAGTGTAGTGGGGAAGAAAAACAAATTAAACAATTATAAGATATTCATTTTTCTTATCCACCAAGTGACTATTCTACTTAATAAATTAAGGCCCTTTGTAAGTGTTAATGTACTAGCTAGATATGAGAAAGAAGCCCATTGTGCTGCTTTTGTGTTGAAAGTAGACTCATAATTCAACAGGGACACTTTTTTAAGGATAACACAAGTCCTGCCTTAATAACAGACCTTCAGCAATGGCGATGTGGCAGCACATGGCGGCTACTCTTGTTTCGCCAGAGCTATATTCCACTCCACAACATGATCTTCAACTAAACCCTTATGCTATCTTCCAGTCACATATATATATATATATATAAGAGAGACCAGGACCTTAATTTCCTAAAACTCATTATTCAGACTCAAAAACCTTTCTACTACTGAAAAATAACTCTTAGGTCTAATGTGGAAGTGTGGCTAAAAAATGCAGAGCACTATTTACATTTTAATTTTACTGAGATGTACATTAAATATAAGAATTCTAAGACGCTACCAGGTATGATGAGGTGGAGTAGGTATGTGGACAATATAAATAGTCAACCTCAATCACTCATGCTGAAATATTTTCTTTTTCTTTCAATGGAAGAAAAATTTTCTTCTGAAGTTAGGTAGATAAATTTAACTTTGAATTTCACTTTGCTTACTTAGATATAGCTATGCTTCTAAAACCCTGACAGTTTTTGAAAAGCAACATCATATCTTCCTTTTATTAATATTTTTAACTTTTAGCATGACAGCCATTTCCACAAGGAGAATATTTAATAAAAATATATTCTTCTGAATCCAAATCCTATGAAGCCAAGTGTAGCAAAAGGTAAAAAGAGTCAGCTGTTCCAAATGTCTTACTAATTTGTGTGCTGTCACTTGCTTCTATTGTTTCTTCAGGATTTCAGCACCCACTAAACTAGCAAGGCAAAAAAAATAAATAAATAAATAAAAATTACAGCATCTGGGCATTCAACCAAAGCTCACATGCTGTCATTAAAACTGAACCACCTTGTGAAAAAGATTTGCTTAAATGATTTTATTTTTCCTAGTGCAGGTGCCTAAATTTGTCAAGCTTTCTTTTTAGTTTGGTTGATTATTTCAACTCTTGAAAATGAATTTTTAACAATATGTACAATCATTAACACTGTGAGGTCACCTATTTATTGTTGTTTTTTCACAAGGTAGAGACGAAGTATCCTTACTGAGTAAGGTGATCACATTTTTCTACTGAATTGACCGCTTTACCATAACTTATGTAACAGTTTCAGAATGATTTTTCTTTCTTGATCTTTAAGCTTAACCATGAAACCAATTTTCTTAAGGGGGAGAAGAAAGTAATCAGTAAAACTGTAAATCTGCCAACTTTGTATGAGCTAAATTTCTTTTCCAATTAAAACGCAGTGCCTCTTACATTTCTTCAGATGAGAAAAGTGTTAGGAATAAGCACCACTTACAAGTAAAATTGAGAAAATATGACTTAATTACCAAGGCATTTTTCACCCTGAGAATCCTTATCTAGTGTCAGAAACCAATACAATGATGACATAGTATGTAGTATATTTTATATTGGAATAAATATTAACACACTAATACTTTAGGTCTTCTTAGTGCAAAACATAGATCAGCTTCTGAGTTGGGGGCTAGAGATTAAGACAGAGAGAGAGAGAGAGAGAGAGAGATTTCTTAAAGAATTATGAGTTTGTTGTGTACCCCCCAAAATTTTCAGACATTCACTTTTGTCAACTTTAACTTCTCAAGTTACTGTCTCCTTACTTAGAAGAAATATTCTACTGCTTTGTAATACTACAAAAATTATATTATTTTCCTCATAAATCATAATGAAATCTTACTGACAATTTAACAATTTTAGGAGTTCATGTTAAGATAAAATTCTTTAGACTGACTTATATGCTATTTTCATCACTAGAAAATAAGTCTCCTGTCACTGTTATAGATGGACACAACCTATTTGGAGAATCATTCTCTCTTTTGAATGTTTGATATACTTTATTTTTTGACTCTGTAAAAATGAATAACTAACAACACTATATTCTAATTAAGTGAAATTCCAAAGGCTAGCCCATGGACCAAATGAATGTTTGAGGCTTTAGTGCCTTATCCATTTTTTTGTAATCCTCTAAGCAGTATCTATTTTCTCTGTTTTCTTTATCCTGCTCTTCCACTTTGTAAATCTTATTTAAGGCAATAGCTACCCTTTTGGTTATACAGGATCTTGTAATAATCACTCAGTAGTACTACTGTGCCCGGTTCGTTCTGTCTTATTTTTTTGAATTACTGATAAATTTTTAAGACTTAATCAGCTTTTTCTTAACTTGTCTATTTGACTACATATGAAGAAACATTGCTACTTAACTGCACAATTAAATTACATTTTTCATTATATGGCATCTTTTCATATTCTTAAACGCAACAAGTAATGGGATTTATATTGTTTTTATTCTGGAAAAAAAGGCATTATAGTCCCCATTTATTTCATAATTATCTTATTCTTGGTTTTCTTTTTTAACTACACAACATTTTTGTAATTTATGATTTATTGAGCAAGCTGCTCATTTGAGATTCACAAATAATTAAAATGAATAAGTGAAATTTGGAAATGTTAATCTTTTACGATTAGTAAATAGTTTACAAAGCAGAAAAACTACAGTCTTCTATTTACTGAATCATTCTAGAACATCATAGACAATGTTATATCTTAGGGGCCAAAATAAAATCATTTTCAATATAAAAATACAGACCTGTCTCTTTACTATCCTTTGTTGACTGCAGTATGTGATCTTAATTTGAATTGGAGACACCTGTCTACCATGTTCCTCTTAAGATTTTAGTTTTTGAGAAGACAAAAAAAGTACAAGTAAAATGAAGGAAGACTTTTTTGCCATTTTTTGTTATATGGACATTATTCTGTTATCTATAACATAATGAAAACCAATAAAATGTCACAAAGAATATGAAGCAAGTGTGCTTGGTAACTATATATTCTACATAGTCTTATCTATGTTGCCTGCAATATACAAGACACTGTATATATCCTTACACTAGGGAATTGTGATTAGTGTCATAAGTGAATCTTCTGTCTCATGCTTATTTCAGGAAAACCAAGATCCTCATTTTATTTTAAAGAACCTCAAATAATAGCCATTTTCCCTAGAATGACCACTGGTGTAGGTTGGTGAACATACCATGTGAGGAACCTGGGTGATAACAGAAGTATAAGAACTGGAAAAAGATGTGAGCAATGGAGGCAAAGTTGATGGTGAAGAACACATTTCCAACCATTTAACAATTTTACCAGAATCTACCATGGATTACATCATGGCGGTGTCTCTTGAACCACTAATTTCTCAATTCTAATAGATCATGGGTGAGAAAGAGAACTTTTCTACAAGACTGCTAGAGAAGGCAGGTTCTCCTAGCTCTGTAGCTTCCCACCTGAGTGCTTTTGTTTGCTTTTGCTTAATATCACTGTGGTTCAAACCTTTATCTACTAAATGGTAGTTCAACTGAGAGTACCCACTTGGTGAATTTTGAAAGGACTGAATAAGATAATACATACATAGTTCCTAGCAAATAGAGGACCTTGAGATTATTGCTTAATGTATGGGTCCAAATTAGAAATAAACGGTTTTTGTTATATTTCAGTTTAAGGAGAGAAAATGACAAAATTCCACCAGAAATTATAATAGTACTATCAGCCCAGAGTTTACACGATGTTTTTTTTTTCCTTTCCTTTCCTTTCCTTTCCTTTCCTTTCCTTTCCTTTCCTTTCCTTTCCTTTCCTCCCCTCCCCTCCCCTCCCCTCTTCTCCCCTCCCCTCCCCTCCTCTCCTTTCCCTTTTCTTTCTTTTTCTTTCTTTTCTCTTTTCTTTTCCTTCCCTTCCCTTCTCTTTTCTTTTCTTTTTTCTTTTCTCTTCTTCCTTCTTTCTTTCCTTCCTTTCCTGTTATTGCATATTTGTTCACTGTGCCTGTATGTGCTGAATTCTTTTTCTCTTCCTTTGCTTTAGACCAAATGTGCAAGTGGGTGAGAGGGGCAGAGGGAGAAAGAAAGAGTGAGAATCTTAAGCAGGCTCCATGTTCAGTGTGGAGACCAGTGAAGGTTTGATCCCATGACCCAACCTGAGCCGAAATACTCAACTGACTCAGCCATCTAGGCACCCTGTGCTGAATTTTTAAAGATACAACATGTTAGTAATGTTTTTAACAAATAAAATACTAGTATTTAGATAAAATCTTAGAAGCATAAATAAATATTTGCAAATATTCTTTCATATTTTGGGCTGAATTAGTTAAATACATTTTACAAAAAGTTGCATATACATATATACATATATGTATTTACATATACATATGTTTTTATAGATACCTCTACAAACTTACTTTTACTAACTTGATTTACTAATTATGTATGCTTTTATGAATTTAATTTCTTTCTAATATATGCTGCTTAAATAAGATATACTTAAATATAGTAAAAGGAAAGCAAAGATCAAATAGGAGAAGAAAGAGACATTATGGATAGCAGAATAAGAGTACATGTATTTCAGTGCAGATTTGAGAGAGATAAAAGAAAGTAAAAAAGTGCACCTGGGATTAAGAAGTACAGTAGAATTCAGTGTACCTTTGTTCACTGAGAATTCTAGAGGATCTTCATAACACCTTCCTCCTGTCTTCCTCCCCTCCATTCTCGACTCCTCTCTAAGGGTAAGGCAAGACCAGAGGTAATTAACTGCTCTACTTAAAAGGAAGGGAGTTGCTCAAAGAAGAAATCACAAGAAAGTTAAATAGGGTTTTGAGATAAAATATGAACAAAATGAAGAAACAATGTAAAAAAAAACCTATAGAAAACAGATAAAAGAGTGTTTAGAAGTAAATTTTTGGCATTAGGCATCTATATTAGAAAAGAAGAGAGATCTCCAAGCAACAACTTAAACTTCTATCTTAAGATAATAGAAATGGAAAACAAACTAAACTCAAAACAAGCAGAAGTAAAGGAAAAAAAAAAGATTAGAGTAGAAATTAATGAAACAAGGAATAGGTAAAAAATAGAATTTTCAAAAGTTGTTTTTTTTTAAATATTAAAAAATTGGCAAATCTTTATATAGACTGGCCAAGGAAAAAGACAGTAAACTCAAATTATGAATATCAGGAAAGAAAAGGGAGAGATTACTGCTAGCCATACAGAGTTAAAAAGGATTATAATACTATAAAGAGGTGGGTAGTAACTAATTAGATGACTCAAAAGATAGGGACAAATTCCTAGGAAGACACAAACTACTAAAACTTACTCAAGGTGAATTAGAATATTTGAATGGACTTATAAAAGATATGGAGTTTGGAATTTAAAACCTTTTGCAAAGAGAAGCTCAGGCCCAGATGGCTTATCTGCTAAATTCCACCAAACATTTATATGAGAATTTCTTCCAACTTTTCTTATACACCTCAAAAAAGTAAAATAGAAAGGAATACTTCCTAACTCGTTCTATGCGGTCGATGTTACTCTTTAATAGGAAACCATTTCAAATTCTACCTATAGAGCTACAGTATTCAAAGCAATGTATTCTTTCATAACACTTAGACATATAGACCAATGAGATATATTAGGGAATTTAGAAACAAGCCCTTCTACTTATGCTGAATGGGTGCTACGATAATTCAATGGGTATTCAACAGAAGATATTCGGACAACTGAATATATGTATATCTATGTATATTTGTATATATTTACATATCTGCATATATATGCATATACAAAATAATTAAGTGGGGCTCTCCCTCACATTATGCACAAAAATTAAAGAAAAATGAATCACAGTGATGCCCGGGTGACTCAGTCAGTTAAGCATATGACTTCAGCTCAGGTCGTGATCTCCTGGCTCGTGGGATGGAGCACCATGTTGGGCTCTGTGCTGACAGCCAGCTCAGAGCCTAGAGACTGTTTCGGATTCTGTATCTCCCTCTCTCTCTGACCCTTTCCTGCTCATGCTTTCTCTCTCTCTCTCAGAAATAAATAAAAAAAGAAAAGAAAAGAAAAATGAATCACAGACCTAAATGTAAGGGTTAAAATCTATAAAACTCTTAGAAGAAAATAAAGCAGTCAATTTTTGTGACTAGATTCGGCAAAGCCTTCTTAGATATAGCACCAGAAGTGCAAACAAATGAAGGAAAAATAGATAAATTGATCTTTATAAAAATTTTAAAGTTTGGTCTTCTAAGGATACATCAAGAAAATATAAAGACAGTGTAAACAAAGGAGAAAATATTTGCAAATCATGTCTCATACAGAAAAATTTTATAAAGAACTCCTACAACTCTATGATAAAATACAAATAAATCTATTAAAAATAGGAAGAGGACTATATATACATATCTCCAGAGAAGATTTACAAATGGCCAATAAGCATGCAAAGAGTGTTCCATGTTATTAGCTATCAAGGAATGCAAATGAAAACCACGATGAGATACCACTTATTATACATTATGATGGTTATAGTAACACAAAAAAAGCCATCAAGAAACCAAACAAACATGTGATAAATGTTGGTGAGAACATTGCACATTGGAATGTAAAGTTGTGTGGTTGCTTTGGAAAACATCCTGGCAATTTCTTGAAAAGTTCAACAGTTACCATTTGACCTAGCAATTCCAGAAAACTTGAGAGAAATGAGAACTTATGTCCACAGAAAAACTGATACACGAATGTTCCTACCAGCATTATTCATTACAGTCAAAAAGCAGACAGAACCCAATGTCCATCTGTCAATGTACTGATAAACAAAATCTGGTATGTCTATATGATGGAATATTATCCAGCATTTAAAAGGAATGAAGTACTGACATGTGTTTAAACATGGGTAAATCTTGAAAAAATTATACTATACTTTTAAAAAAGCCACATACTGTATGATTCCACTGATATGAAATGCCCAGAACCGACAAACATTCAGAGACAGGAAGCAGGTTAGTGTTTGCCAACGGCTGACAGTGGAGGGTGGGGAATGGGAGACATTATTAGGAAGTTTATTTTTAGGGAGGCAAAAATCTTTGAAAATTAGATTGTGAAGATGGTGGCATAAGTCTCAGGTTGCCAAAAAACACGGAATTGTAATCTTTAGATGTCTCAATTTTATCTTATGGGAGTGATATCTCAATAAGTCTGTTAAAAATATAAAATGATTAAACTTCTAAATGACATTCTAATTTTTGTTGACTGTGTAAAATCACTGAATATAGTATGAAAGCATCATATTCTAATTTCATTGCTAAGCTTTCCCACCAATACAATGTTAGAACCATAGACCCCTGTATAGAAGAAAACATAAGCATGACTTGATGACTCACAAAGAAATTATTTGTGCATTATTTTTATATTCTTCAGTGATAAAATTACTGTGGAAACTCTGATATGATCTTACTGTTCACATAGAAAGGGAGCTACACTCACTTAAAATGGCAAGAAAAGCCAGGAAAATAAATGAAGACTTTTTTTCACTCAGAGGTTGGATATAAGGGTAGTTGCTTGATTATTGGATAAAGGATTTGTTGCTGTTCCCGTTGTGTTATGAGTCTTTAAAAGAAGAAAGCTACCTATTTTTTGTTTGGTGGATTCTGTTTTTAATTTTAAAAATGTTTTTATTTGTTTTTGAGAGAGAGAGAGAGAGAGAGAGAGAGAGAGACAGAAGGTGGGGGAAGGTGGTCAGAGAGAGAGGGAGACACAAAATCTGTATCCAGGCTCTGAGCTGTGAGCACAGAGCCCACACAAGTGCTCGAACCCACAAACTGTGAGATTGCAGTTGGCCACCTAACTGACTGAGCCACCCAGGTGCCCCTTGTTTGGTGGATTCTTGAGAAGGGAACAAGGACATTGATGCTCCAACGCTGGTCGGAATTATTCCAGCAAGTGCTGACTGTTTTCCTGTGCCAACTTTCACCTCGAGAGGGTACACTGTAGAATCTAAATATGCTTTACAAAAAAACCTGTTACCTTGGGAAGTCAACCATGGGACTCTAGACTTATGTCAGTGCTGAGAGAGGGGAATGTTTGAGAAACTTTGAGACTTGTTCATGGATGTGAGTGATTAGGAATTAGAGTAGCACTGTGTGCCCCTGCTTAAGCAGGACCAAGTTTCCATGGTGACATCATATAAGAGGGACAATGGCTTTGTTGGAGCCTGGTTGGACTTGAGGGCTCACTCTGGTACTTAGGTGTGGTAGCTGCTCTATACTTCCTGGCTCTTTGCCATTACAGTGTGTGGGGTGTTGGTAGGTTAATTGTTAAAATGTCTGAGTGCTGACTGTGTTTATACCCAACGGAGTTATTCGCACCAGTTATATGAACAAAACAGTTTTTTAAAATTTGAATTTGAGGGGCGCCTGGGTGGCTTAGTCTGTTAAGCGTCCGGCTTTCACTTAGGTCATGATCTCGCGGTTCGTGGGTTCGAGCCCCGCGTCGGGCTCTGTGCTGACTGCCAGCTCGGAGCCTGGAGCCTGTTTCAGTCTGTGACTCCCTCTCTCTCTGACCCTCCCCTGTTCACGCTGTCTGTCTCTCTCTCTCCTAGAAATTAAAAACAAAAACAAAAACAAAAAGACATTAAAACTTGAATTTGAATTTAAATAAAATAATGGATGTAAACTAAGTTGCAAAGAGTGGGTAACTATTTTAGCAAGAGGGAGTTTAAAAGGCATTATTCTCTCTTTACTGGACACAAAACCTATTTGAAATTTCACTTCTACTATTAATCATGTTCTTTTTCATCTTTTTCACATAGTATAAAGATAGACAATGACTCACTTTCACCTTGACCAATAATAATGCAAAATTGGCTTTAGCTTGCAATGAATGTAGACTATATTTAGAGGGGCTAAACCACTTCTCTTTGCTCTCAGGAGGTATCTTGAACAGGAAAGGAGGGCAATATATTTCGACCTTTTAATTTTCTTTTTAGAAACTTTGAGTTCTTTCATTCTTACAGAAGTGCTTCCTTATTCAATGAAATCTGATAAATAATGTGGGTATTTGGGCTGTTCCAAAAGGAAGTTTTAGTGATAACCTTAAATCCTTCTAAAGAAAGCAATGTAATAAAAACAATGGAAAAAGTGATGTGGGCAAGTTCTTGAAACCGTAAGGGTATGTGGAAGCAAAGCAAGAATTTATAAAAGTTATTGACAGCTACAACAAGTCTCTGTAACTTAAGACCTAATTATTTTCTTTAAACTTTTCCATACAGTTTTCCCACCTACTTCTCTCATGCTTGGGCTCTTTAAATGTAGTATTTTCACCTCGAGACACTGAAATAGGAACAGATTGCATAAGTGAATACATTTTCATGGAAAAATTCTCAATTGAAGTAGATCTAGTTTACAATATGATGGCCTTAGTCAATAATACTTTATTGTATACTGGAAATTCTCTGAGAGATTTCAGGTACTCTCATCATAGTGAAAGGTAAATATGTGAGGATGTGGAATGTTAATTAGCTGGAGTATAGTAAGCACTTCACTATGTATATATATCTATATCTATATACATAGTGCTATATATATATATATATATATACATATATATATATATATATCAGAACATCACATGTATATATAAATGTATGTACAACTTTTTTTGAAAAAATAATTTTAAGGCTACCTGGGTGGCTCAGTCAGTTGACTGTCCAATGGTTTTTAAAAAAATTTTAGTATTTATTTATTTTTTTAGAGAGATAGAGAGTGAGTGGGGTATAGTCAGAGAGAGAGGAAGACACAGAATCACAAGCAGGCTCCAGGCTGCAGGCTATGAGCTGTCAGCACAGAGCAGGATGCAGGGCTCGAACCCATAAACCATGAGATCATAGCCTGAGCTGAAGTCAGATATTTAACTGACTGAGTGACCCAGGTGACCCAAAAGTCTAACTCTTGATTTACGCTCAGGTTATGATCTCATGGTTGGGTGAGTTTAAGCCCCATGTCTGGCTCTGAGCTAACAACACAGAGTCTGCCCTCTCTCTCCTCCTCTCTATCCACCCCGACTAACTTTATCTCTAAATAAATCACTAGATAAATAACAAAAAAACCATTATTTTTTAAATAAAAAATTGAAAAAATTAAAAAGAAAAAAGATTTTTTTGAAGAAATTAGTGAGGGAATTGTTGAATCATTGGCTAACAGAGGTTCATATTATATAATAAATCCAAATTATAAGTTGCCTGAGATATTGTGGGAAATTTGGGTTGAACATTTTTGTTGTTATCAAATGAGTTAAACATGCATAAAACATTTCCATGGATGTACAAATTTTTGACAGAACACCCAAACTTAAAGTGGGTTGTAAGCTGGCAAATAGTCACAACCATTATCAAACTGCTGAAGTTGGATCACATAGACTTCCAAATATGAGCAAATACATTAATGTAGGTATAACAGTACATTAATATAAATGCTGTATTTTTCTCTCTCAGGTACATAAGTGAATCAGAATGAGAGTCTGAGAAAAAATGACTTTGAATTTGATCTAGTCCAAAAAGTTTCACTAAAGTGTTTTATTTTTCTTAATGTATTTTAAAAAATGTATTTCTGAGAGAGAGACAGCATGAGCGGGGGAGGGTCAGAGAGAGGGGAAGATACAGAATCTGAATTAGGCTCCAGGCTTGGAGCTAGCTGTCAGCACAGAGCTCGACGCAGGGCAAGAACCCATGAACTGTGAGATCATGACTGCAGCCGAAGTTTGGATGCTTAACCAACTGAGGCCCTCACTAAAGTATTTTAAGCCTTTTAGAATTTAACTGTTTTAAGATTCCAAACTTCATCATAGACCTATTAGCTGTCACTCCTTATTCCATCCCAATTCCATAGAAACACTAATCTACTATCTGTCTCAAAAAATGCCTATTCCAAACACTTCATACTAGAGGAATTATACAATATGTGGTATTTTATGACTAGTTCCTTTCATTTAGCATAATATTCCCAAGTTTTATCTATGCTGAGCCATGTATTAGTGCTTCTTTCTTCATGAATAGGTAATATTCCATTGTATCCATTTCAGGTAACTGATTAATCTTCCTCTAACTTCTGCGCTATGTCACTCTTTACCTTTACAAAAAAAAAAATTATATAAGAGCCTACTTTCTGTTTTTTAAGAGCCTAGTTTCTTGATCTTGATTTTCTTCTTTCATTTATTTAACACACTGATATATAGTCTTCTTTTCCAATATTTCACTAAAACTATCCTCATGAAGGAAAGTACTGTTCTGCCAGTTGTAAAATTTTGTGATCCTTTCTTTCTTTATTTTTTTTAAGTTTTTTTAAACGTTTATTTTTGAGAGACAGAGAGAGAGAGCGTGAGCAGGGGAGGAAGTTTTTTGTTTAAATATTTATTTTTGAGAGAGAGAGGGAGACACAGAATCCAAAGCAGGTCTAGCTCTGAGCTGTCAGTACAGAGCCCAATATGGGGTTCCAACTCACAATCCAAGAGATTATGACCTGAGACAAAGTCAAACCCTTAACTGACTGAGCCACCCAGGTGCCCCTGTGAACCTTTCTTTTTTTTTATATTTGCAGAACTTTTCTATATTCCCCTTTAATATTCTTTACCACTGATGTAATTTGGAACAATCGTGAGAGATGGAGTCTACTTTTCTGAACTAGTTTGGTAATACTGTATTCGATATCAGATGTAAGGAACCACTGTTGGCTAATTGCATGTTTGGGTGCCAGTTCCCAGAATATTCTTTATTGCCCACACTAAAGTCTAAACTTATATTTTCAGCTTTTAGCCATAGTTTGCGATTTTAAAGGGTCTTTGAAATTGGGTACATTTTCCTCCAGAAAAACCACACACTAAATAAAGTCGTTTCAGCTGCAAATTACTTTTCATGAATGAATGAATGCACCCTTTTGAGTCAATGATGAATACCATAGAAAACCAAATTTCTGAGTAAGAATATTTGCTTTAAACAGAACTCAAGCATTGCTGTCAAATTACATGTGTATAGACAATATTTTTTCATAACTAATTAACTTTTCTATAGTTAACATTTTAATCTTGGTAGGGATTAATGCCTGATTTTCCTTTTATACATGGGTTCCAATGAAGAGATGGGTGTCTGTTTCATTATCTTAAAAATTATATCATTTCATAGTTAAAGATTAATGAATTCTGTTTTATATCTCAAAAGGTCATAAGTCTATTCAGTCCTAACA
Organism: Proteles cristata cristata; assembly: GCA_017311185.1. NCBI lineage: Eukaryota > Metazoa > Chordata > Mammalia > Carnivora > Hyaenidae > Proteles > Proteles cristata. The sequence goes on along the minus strand of JAESUZ010003224.1, from coordinate 308,905 downwards.
TTGATTTTTCAATGATTTGGACTTTGCAGATATTTTAAACTCTCATATTTCTTTTCTATGATTTTATAGAATGCATGGAGGATTGATATATTATTTGCAATATAAATATACATAGAGGGAGAGCATTATTGATGGAGAGGGGCAGGAGAAAGAAAGAGAATCTTAATCAGGCTCCATATTTAACATGGAGCTCAATGTGGGGGTCAATCACATGACTCTGGGATTATGACCAGAGGTGACATCAAGAGCTGGATACTCAACCGACTGAACCACACAGGCACCCCATTATTTGCAATATTAGTTCTATTTTGACATGGACTAAAATACTATTAAAATGATAATGCTTTCTTTTAAGGGACAAATGAAGCAGTGAATTGCAAAAATTTTTAGTAATTTTACAAGAGAGAAAATAGTTGGAAATATTGAAGTTTTAATATCCAGTAAAATTGTAAAGCCATGCATATGTTGAAAATGAGTTTCAGGGGCGTCTGGGTGGCTCAGGTCATGATCCCATGGTTAGTGGGTTCAAGCCCTGCGTCAGGCTCTATGCTGACAGCTAGCTTAGAGCCTGGAGCCTGTCTTCGGATTCTGAGTCTCCCTCTGTCTCTGACCCTCCCCTGCTCATGCTGTGTCTGTCTCTCTCTCAAAAATAAATAAAACATTAAAATATTAAAAAAAAGAAAAGAAATTTCAGAGACAGATGTTTTTCTTTTGAGTCTGTTTTATACTAGTAAAGAAAAGAGGGGATTTTGACAATAGATTGTCTGAATTCTAACAGTCCTCTCAACTGTTAGGTCTGTAATTATTTTGGCCAATTTAATTGATAACTGTCTTCCTGAGACTTTTAATTTTTAAAATAAGAAGACAAGTACTTGTCTTATTGTGATTTTTAAAGATAAGCAATAGAAATATTTTAAAATGAGCATCTTCAGGGAAAAACAACATACACACACATCCATGTACCTACATACATAATTTAAAAATAATAATTTCATCCAACTATCTCTCAACTTTTCTTAAAAATGTTGGAAATCCATTACAATAAACCCAAGGAGACCTTATAAAACTCTTTAATAGATTTGTGCCCTGAAAATTTGAACCTAGAAAATGGAGCCAGCAGACAATTTAAATGAGTATATGATCTAAAGCAAACTGCCTTATTTCTTTCTGTTTAAAAAATAATGTTTATTTTAGAGAGAGAGAGAGAGAGAGAGCTGAGGAGGGGCAGAGAGAGAAGGAGACATAGAATTTGAAGCAGGCTCCATGCCCTGAGCTGTCAGCACAGAGCCTGATGTGGTGCTGGAACTCATTAACTGTGAGATCATGACCTGAGCCTAATTTGGATGCTCAACCAACTGGGTTACCCGGGTGCCCCTCTTTCCATTTTAACTTTTAATTTCTTTTTGCTGTTTTTGAAGATCAAGCATTCGAGAGTTCTGCCATCCCATTTTCTGATACATACATTTATATGCATGATGCATTTCATTTTTTAATCTTAAACTTGCTATTCCTCTTCCCTACTTGTCTTCTCTTGAATTATTTTGCCTTTTTCTTTCCAGAAAGATGATATTTTATCTTTGCTTTTACACCTTATGGCTTTCATGTGTTCTTATATTCACTTTTTTTTTTTTAGCATATTCTGTTTTATTCTATTGCTGTTAAAGCACACTCATTCCTCAAGGCTGATGAATAGCTAGAGGAATTGAAGAAGAGGGGAAATTCATTAATGACACCTTTAACAAATGTTGACATTCACCCAAAGTTAGAAAAAAACTTATTTTCCCTTGTGGAGAAAACATCCTTATAATTGTTATGCAAAATATTAACTTTCTAACTTATTTATATATTTTCAATGATAGAAATTAATATTTAAGACATAGAAATTAATATTTAAAAATTGATACTAAATCTTTATAAGGTATATAGAACCTTGAAATAAGTAAAATAAATCAGGAGTACTACATACTATAGTTAGGTATAGACCTTGTTCTCAGTGGAAATTTAAATATAGGCCCCTTGTATTTGTTTTGTTAGATGAATGTCATTAAATTAAAATTAGTAAAGTCCAACAGTACAGAACTTAATAGCCTATATAGATTGTATAGAACAACCTATTAGACAAAAATCAGCAAGTTAATACCTGTTTCTTGAATAACGGAAACCTTTGTACAAGTGGCACTTCATCTTTTCTGATTTATTGTCTTTTAAATGATCTCAACAGCAAGTATTGTGTGATGAAATGATGGCTTGTGTACTTATATGTATGGCCTACAGGGTGTTCAATTTTTTCCTGAGAATTCCCTTTTGCTAACAGAAAGATTTTCCTTAAGATCCAGGAAGAGTCTCAAACCCAGTCTCTCAGAAGACCATATTAGCAGGAACATTATAGGAATCAATGCCTTCTTGGGAGAAAATCTAGAGGTAGTTTATATTTTGCAAAACAAAGAGCCAAACAAATGCAAATGTGTGAAAAGACAGTCTAGGCTATTTTTAAATATTTGATTGATAGTCTTTCCGACTAGGTTATACATTTCTTGAGGATAGGTATTAAATCTGCCCATTAAATACAGTTAGTTCTCAGTAACTGTTGAAGTAACGAATACATGAATAAGAAATTAAATATATGTGTAACCATAATGCCAGTTATGAAGGAATCAATAAGCTGTACCTCTTACTGCTAAAAAATCTTCAAAATCTGCATTCAGACTGTTCAAAAGCAAGAAGTTGAGAATGGAGCTGAGCTCTAATGACCTCTGTAGGAACTATGGTATAATATATTTAAATCCTTAGTTTTGGTGACTGACTGAAACGTGTACTTATGCTGAAACATAAGTATCTGCTCAAAACCCAAGAGTGCAAAATCTACTTTTGATGTGTACTGGCTATGGTAGAAATTGCATTCTATATTTGTATCTACAACAATTTTAGCATGTTATTCAGTATATACCCTTAAAATTCAGACCTTATTGCAAGTTTTTGTGGAAATGTACAATAAAAAAACTTTTCTGCAATCTTACCTAAAGAACTCGATCCACGATCTTTAGTATCTTATTAATGGCTCCTGCTATTTTTTCTTAATTCCACTTATAGTAGCTAATAATAACAATTGGTCATTATTACTACACATCAGGCACCTTCATTGTCTATTTAAATCTCTACATTAATCCTTCCCAGGACATTACAGTTATGGTCTTCACATCACCCAAGCATCAGCTGCCTGAGTGTCTTGGGTGCTGCTTTTCAAGTAATAGTCACTTTTACTGCCTTGACTTTGTATTTTACAGCTGTCATCCGATGCTAGTTCTGAAGAGGCTGGGAGTGGGGTTCGGGTGGTGCTACATCCCCTGTGCTTTCGTATTCATGTTGAATCTTCTCTCTCTCTTTTCTCTCACATAATATGACTTCTCCTGTTACCTCTTTCTCACTGAGTCCCCTGAAGTAGCACTCTCAGAGGACAGCTGTGTGTAGCAGGACTTGACTGAGGGCATTAGGGAGAAACAAAGGAGAGACTTCTTCCCAGAACTACAAACAATTTAAATTTGATCGCTTGCCATGCCTGTTCTTCAAAGTCCTTCTGTCCTCCTTACCCCCAGCACTTTCTTACCAGCCATTGTTCTCTTTAGGTTCCATGCTCCTGGCAGGGTTCTGGACCTTCTCTCCATTTTCCTCTGACTTTGCTTCTTTTTCTCCTGTTTAAGACATTCCTCCCATCATCTATCCTTAAAGGAAATAACAAAATACTTTTTATTTATGACGCAAAAGGTTTTTGCTTTTGCTTGGTTCTTTTCAAGGTCTCCCAGCACTGGGGTTTATGTATCTATAATCTAAATGTCCCAATCAAGACATGGGGGTTAATAAAACAAGATTCTTACTTGGGGAAAATGCTGCTATTATTTTTTTTAAATATATGTTTTTTTTTTCCATTTTAACAAGATCAATACTGCTTAAGACTCAACAGCTAGTAAGTGGGAAAGACAGGATTTGAACCAGCCAGTTCCCCATGCTTAGTGTGTGTTTCTGGAAGTGCTCATCTTTGATATGTAATAGTGGAAGATGCTTGGCAACCTGAAAGCTAATCTTTCAGCTTTATGTCTAACCAAGACTGCCTAAATATTTGCCTCATCTTGACTAAATTTTACACAGGTTTCTTCCTGACTGTCGGCTCCTGACCTCCCTTTTCTTAGACCACTTACTTTAATAAATTTCAGTTATAAATTCTCTCCCTGTCCCTTTGTGATACAAATCTTCCAGTTCTTTGACAGTTTTATATCCTAGAAATATCTTTCTCAAGGATCTGGGAACCATCCCATTAAAAGGTAATCATTGAAGGAGAGACGTTTGTCCATCCTCCTTTCTCCCAATCTCTGTGAATTTAGGAGCCTAACTTTGATAAATGACAATTAGCAAACACAGATGACCTAATCACACTGACGAGTCTCCCACTTAACATTCTCCAGTACTTTTGCACTAGTCATCCAGTGCTAAAATTTCTCCCGCCTTTTGGTTTGGTACAGTTGGGTTCAATCTCTCTTCCCTATTGCACTATTCTTGAATGAAGTAGCCCTTATCTGTTTAACTCTCTACAGTGCATTTTTCTCTGACATGTGTCATGCCCAAATATTTGTGCACTGAACGGAAGGCACATGCCTGCTATCATAAACACCTTCAAATGCTTTTTGTTCCTTGAAAATTGTACTGCATTTGTAAAAGTACTTGGTTGGTTAGCCAGGTCAAAGCTACTCTCCTGTTCTTGTGGAAAGGATACCCTTTGGGGATTGTTTTTTAAATGAGGATGAATAGGTCTTTCCTTGGCTAAACTACCACATGATGTCATTATTAAGACTTGGGTGAGGACAAATATAGCTGCCTTTTATTTAACTAATTAAATTGATGGCTCTTTTTTTTTTTTAATGTTTTATTTATTTTCTAGGAGAGAGAGACAGCGTGAGCAGGGGAGGGTCAGAGAGAGAGGGAGTCACAGACTGAAACAGGCTCCAGGCTCTGAGCTGGCAGTCAGCACAGCCTGACGCGGGGCTCGAACCCACGAACCGCGAGATCATGACCTAAGCGAAAGTCGGACGCTTAACCGACTAAGCCACCCAGGCGCCCCTGATGGCTCTTTTTTTAAAAGGTGTCTTCACACACATGACACTTACGTTAGGTTGCAAACTGCTGAAATGGTTACCAAGTTATTTGTATTGAGTTTTCAGGTAATTCATGCTGCATTTACCAAATATTCAATTTTCATTTTTTTTTCTATAATTGAATCTGTGACCTAATATGTTATAAATTAACTTTTATAAAGAATTATCTACGCTAGATTCTCTCAGAGAAGGGTGCTGAATTCTTTCTTTATAACCTAAAATATAAGCCATAACAATCTCTATTATCCAGACACTTCTGAGATGGCTTCTGACAGCAGTAACAAAAACAAGCAAAACATTCTCCTTTTCTTTTGAATTAAAACTATTTCTGAAGATATGCTTTCTGTATGGAATAAGCTATCAATCTATCAGTTTATCCATAGGGAGTTTTGCTCTCAAAGTCAGTGCCAGCCAATAGAATCCAAAGCTCTATGCTAATGGTTTCTTTAGCAAAACTCTGTCTACCTGCAGTGCTAACCTCTAGTATTTGGTATTTTTTTCTGTCCCTCTTTTTTCCTTCTCTTTCTTTTTATTTTAACAATGTGATGGTAAGATATAACTAATCCTGTATGACAATATGCCTTAATATCTACTTAGTTTTGATCAGCTTCTTTGAAATCATGTTTCACAGCAGTCTTATTTAATTTCTGAAAATGATTTTAGTCCCCAGTTAATGAACCCTCCCAATACCAGAATGTAATTTAGAATCTAGCTTTATCACTCTGGGTATATATGTATATTTGTGTCTAGTTTTGTGCATTGCTAGTTATCTGTAGAGCAATATACACATATGAGGATAGGTATAATTATATTTATTTGTATAGAATAGTTTCTTCATGGATTGATTAGTGTGGATCAATATTAAATAATTTTTAGAGGAATTTCTTTTTTTATTAACTTTTTTTGATGTTTATTTACTTTTGAGAGAGAGAGAGAGAGAGAGAGAGAGAGAGAGACAGAGTTTGAGCGGGAGAGGGTCAGAGAGACAGGGAGAGACAGAATCTGAAGCAGGTTCCAGGCTTTGAGCTGTTAGCATAGAGCCCAATGTGGGGCTCGAACTCACAAACTGTGAGATCATGACCTGAGCCAAAGGCAGCTGCTTAACCAACTGAGCCACTCAGTCACCCTCTTTAGAAGTATTTTCTAAACATGAACCTGAATTGCTTGATAAAAATATAACTTTATTTTCAGTGTTTTGAAATATTAAAATATACTTTAAAGTCATTTAATTTTAATAAAATTTGATGTGCTGATATCATATCCTTTTAATATCTTAATCTCTCTGTATCAGACACTGTATCAGAGGCTCAAGTTTCCAAGACAAATAAAACATGCTCTTATTCTTGAGGCCTAATAGTGGTGTTTCTTCACCCTGTGTGCATTTTAAATCTCTTGGAGAGCTATAAAACCTTATGGGCCCACTCCCAGTAGAGAGTGATTGTCTTAATTTAAAAATAATACTAATTTTAATATGCATCAACTATTAGATCCATTGTGTTATAGTGTCTAACTACACATAAACAGATACTCACGGCCATGTGGTAGGAACATTGACTAGACTTGCACAGGAGCCCTGGGAGGTGCAGGGGGTTAGAGGAAGCCGTTGGAGTTGTTTCGTGGGATGTCCTATTGGGGGAGAGGGGCAGAGAGGAAAGTGGTACCATGATTCCTGAGTTGAAGTTTGAACATAGAACTGTTCAAGCAGTGGGGGGAACAGTGGGGAGCAGTGTGAAGCATCAAGTGAAGGAAATGCAGACAGAGAAAACTATCTATCTACAAAAAGAGTCATATAACAGCAGCCTGGTGTTTCAGAACTACTTACCCCTTAGCATTTAACAACTCTCAGGTGTACATCTGGGAGTGGCAGGCATGGAACTAGACTAGAGATCAATGACAGTCATTAAGCCTTACACTAGTTTTTAAAAATGTTTATTTATATTTGAGACAGAGAGACTGAGAAGGGGAGTGGCAGAGAGAGAGAGGGAGACAGAGGATCCAAAGCAGGTTCTGCAGTGTCAGAGCAGAGCCCAACATGGGGCTCAAACTCATGAACTGTAAGATCATGACCTGAGCCAAAATTGGACGTTTAACCGCTCAGCCTCCCAGGCTCCCTTAAACCTTATACTATTTTATAATGCATATTCAAATCCACATTTAACAAAGGGAAAAGCAGGGTAAAGAATAAAGACAGGTAGATCCTAAATACTCAAGTTTGAAAGCTGCCTATATAGACATCAGTTATATAATCCTAATGTACCCTGGTGGTCATCAACAAAAGGAACTATGCTACAGCAGATTTTAGTCACGCATGGAAATATTGCTTTTGATATACTATAGAAGACATAGTGCCTTAAACATGTGCAAAATGAAAAGAAACTCGTTCCTTACTAATTTGCTTTACTTAGTCTAAAATAAGATTGAAAAATTATTAAACCCCTAATAGATGCAACATAACTATCAAGGATTTGTGATGTTCTAGGCACTCTAGATCTATCTTGGCCTGTAAGGCTGAGTCATGTATTTTGCCAAAATATCTTTCTTCCACTCCAGGAATGTCAATTAAATCATCATTCATTTTATTTTTACCATTTAAAAAATTATTAATGAAAATTGTGTATTTCTGGATGAATGTGAAAAAAAATATATTTCTTTCTTCCCTCCTGAGATGCCACCAAAATGGTATTAATGGAATAAAAAGGATTCAAATTCACAAAGCCGAAGAAAAGGAGTTGATTACCAAGGGGAAAAAAAATTCAACATTCCTAAGATATACCAATAGAAAATGAGGAATAGTTACTGGTGAAATCAAAGCTGCAGGCTAGGATGAGTGAATAGGAACCTATCGCGAAGAGGATAGCAGATTTTGTGGATCCTGGGGTGGTGGAAGGGGTTTGGCATGCTAAATAAAGATGGGCATGAAATGTGCCTGGGTGGCTCAGTTGCTTAAATGTCTGACTGTTGACTTTGGCTCAGGTCATGATCTCACTGTTCATGATCTCACTGTTCATGAGATCAATCCCTGAGTCGGGTTCTGTGTTGACAGTGTGGAGCCTGTTTGGGATTCTCTCTCTTCCCCTTTCTCTCTCTGCCCCTACTCTGCTCACATGCTCTTTTATTCTCTCTCTCTCTCCCTCTCTCAAAATAAATAAAATAAACATTAAAACAAAAGAATGGGGACAAAAATGGGGATGGGGATTAATTATAAATCAATAGGTGGAATGATTGACTAATCACCTTTCTCCATTCCAGACATTTAACACCACTCACTCATCACTAAATAAACTGAATGAACTCTTTGATGAAAACTAAGATCATTAGGATGGACATGATCGGAACATTTTGTTCCGACATTTTGTTCCAACAACATTTTGTTGTGGAGTCCCAAAGTATGAGGTCCTCATCCTCTTGAGAATAACAGTCACACTCAGAAGTCACACTCTGCTTTTTACTGTCTCATTCTTACAACTGAAAATCTCCGGGTTTTAGACAAAATTTTGTAAAATGAAAGAAGCATGCAAGATGAATTTGGTGTAGTAGTGCTAATTTAGGGACCAAAGGAAAATTTTTTTAAATCTAAATTTTACATTTGTAGCCATGGAGAGATTGAGGAAGATATTGTATCTCCACCAAGCAAAACAAAACACAGCAAGAATAAGAGTAAGATGCGACAACAAGGAAATAATTAGAACATAGGAAGAATTGTTTAAATACATTAAACAACAAAAATCAACTAAGTAAATTTAGAAATTAATTATATTTATTCAAGAATTCATGAATTGGGCAGAATTGGGCAGCATCCTACTGGGGAAGAGGAAGGAGCTCTGGTAAGATAAAGAAAAGGAGAGGTTCTTAGAGGCAGAAAGGGAGTGTAAAATGGAAATTATTAGGAAGCATACATTGTTTCAGTCAAGGTCCCCCCTTAAGGGGAACTGAATAGGTCTATGGAGTGAATTATCTCATTAGTGTTGATCAAGTAATCTCAGCTTGACCAGTTAAGTTACATTCCTGGGAGAGGCTGAAGATGCATTTAGGTTAGGTATTAAGTCTCACTTTTTTGACATGGGGCTTAACACAGTGACTCCATTTGGGACTGTTGTCTCTTTTTTTTAAACAAATGTTAAGTATGAGGGTTGAAATAAAATTAAATGGAATCGTTGGAAGAAGAGGATAAAGAAATATCCCAGAAATATATATGACAAAGAAAATCAAGAAATATTATTAGAAAATTAGAAATGCAGATAATTAAAGCAGGAGGTCAAATTTCCATCTAAACTGGTATCTGAGAAAGAAAGAATAGGTAAAAATTTTCCACACTGAAGAGCACAATGCTTTAGATTAAAAGACCTATTTAGACTAAAACACTCATTCACAATATTGGGAAAGTAAGGAAAACCAAGGCTAAACAAAAGATTCTAGGTGTGCCTGGATGATTCAGTTGGTTAAGCATCCGACTTCAGCTCAGGTCACAGTCTCAAGATTCTTGAGTTCGAGCCCTGTATTTTATTTACCCTTTTGGTGTTCACTATACATGATTCTGCATAATGACTCCCAAAACTATAAAGTCTGACTTACTCAAAATTATTCTCCTCTGTATAAAATTAAACTCTACACCTCTATTTGAATAACCCATTAGCATCGTCAACTCAAAGCATCATGAACTTAAAACTATTCTTCCTCTACCTGTCCCATTGCATCAACCTACTGTTTTTTTTTTAATTTTTTAAACATTTATTCATTTTTGAGAGACAGAGTACAAGTAGGGGAAGGGCAGAGAGAGAGAGAGGGAGACACAGAAGCTGAAGCAGCCTCCAGGCTCTGAGCTGTCAGTGCAAGAGCCCAACTAGGGGCTCGAACCCACGAGCCATGAGATCATGCCCTGAACTGAAGTTGCACGTTAAACTGACTGAGCCACCCAGGTGTCCCTCTACTGTTTCACTTGAAATACACTTGTTACATATTTGTTTTATCACCATTTAAGAATAACACTCTGGGGGTGATCATTGGGTACACCTTCTTTACTGATCTTTTTTTTCTGTCACCAAACCTTGTTGATCTCTCCTGTGTAATAACATCAGAATAAAGTCTCCTTTACATTCATATTGGTTTAGGAGTCACCCCCTTTATAAAAATCTTCAGTAGCCTCCATATCTTTCATTCTTCCTCTTTACAGATGGTCTGTCCTAGCTAAAGAAGGTCTTTGAGTTTCCCTAAAACTGTAATGGTCATGTTATTTTCAAGTTCTTTCTTTCAAAAAAGCTGTTATCTCTTACTTTGTTTGTCTATACCCTACCCAATCTTCAAATAGAGCTTAATTCTATTCCCTCCATAAAATCTTACTCACTCTTCCTGTACTTGGAGATTGGTTATTACTTTGAAATTTGTGGAATTTTCCATCCATACCAAATACTTGACATTGAAGCTGTTCTGTGACTTAGGTCATAACATTTTTCCCCTTGAACAGTGATTTTTTTTCTACCCACAAAGATGCTAGGGATTTCTTAAGGACAAAATCTATCATATATCATATCAAATCCCTAGCATTTAACATTGTTTACTACACATATTATATTCTTATGGTATATTTTTGATGAGAGAAATATAAAATCTTTGAAAAATACATTTTGGTGTTTTTCCACATCATTTATACATTTAGATAACTGCAGTAATACACTAACTTTTATGGAAAAATGATTTTATTACATATTGTATCCTTATGCACTAGAATCAAAATACTAACAGGTATACCTTACTGATTATGAGAAGATTAATATGATTATCTGATTAAGATGTCCTAAAAATATCCCTCTACAAACTATGGCTGTTACCATGTCTCAAATTATATTTTTAGATTAGCAAAACAACATATATTATTGAATAATATATCTTTCTAGGTTTCCACTGGAAAAAAAAATGGCTGGTGATCATTTAAATGTTCTTTGCTCTCTGTAAAGATCGTCCTAATTATTTGTTTTATGGGATGCATGGGTCAGGTATTTAGCCAAGTTTTGCCTATGGGAATATGTGGGTAAAGTTAAAATGAGATTTTTAGAAAGGTCAAATAAACAATGAAAAAGAATGGGAAGACATGTGGAGGAAAAGAGTTCTCTGAATCTTTTTCATGCTAAAATTGTCCATGTAGCCATGATCAGCTGAGTATCAAACATAAGAGAGACAAAACTGGAAAGTGAAATATGCATCTTGATATTCTATCTGTGTTCTTCTCAAGGCTGAATCCTTAATTCACATCTGGAACGGATAATTCCCTCCTCGAATACTGGGTTTTGATTACTTCATGCATTTGTAATACAGCTTAGTTTATGTTGCAATTAATAAATAACCCCACAATCTTAACGTCTTACAAAGAATATTTGCTTTTCACTCCTACTGATCCATGCTTCCTGTAGTATTGCTGCTCATAGCTTCATTCTAAATCCTCTGCTGTTATAGCAGTCTAAGTAAGATAGTGCTTTTGTTTGTGACAGAAGGAAAAGGAAGTGTGGTAGTACCACATGATGGATCTTTAAGCTTCTGTTTAGAAATGATGTTTGCTGCTTGTACTCATTCCAATAACTAAAGCAAATTCATGACCCATCATCCACTGGGAAAGGACAGTAAATAACTTGAACAATAATATATTTTCCCGCAATTTATTCTCATCATCGCATATATTCATTTACCTTCCTTCTGCATATAAAATATCCCCACTTCCTTCCCAAGAGAGATAACTTAAAAGTCTTATCCATCACAGCACCAGGCTTAAAGTCCAAGGTCTCAGAATAGTCTCTGCATTGGTTTTGGATGAGGATTCTCCTGATCTAGAGATTTATGAACTAAAATGACAAGTTACATCATCTGGACACCCAATTTGTAATGCTGGGAAGGTAACTGCAATAAATATTCCTATTAAAATAAGGAAGAATGAGGCACCTGGGAGGCTCAGTCAGTTGAATGTCCAACTCTTGAGTTTGGCTTAGCTCATGATAGGATGGTTTGTGAGTTTGAGCCTTGCATTGGGCTCTATACTGACAGTGCAATCTATGTCTCTCACTCTGCCTTTTCCCCTGAGCTCTTTCTCTCAAAAATAAATAAATAAACATGTTAAAAAGTAATAAATAAATAAATAAATAAATAAATAAATAAAGAGGGAAGAATGGGCAATGCCTTGTAGTCATCTATTTGTTACATATCCACTGAAGGCCAACTGTGGATCAGCTCCATGTGTTTTCACTTCGGGGCTCAGGCAGCTGGATTAGTCTCTGTCTGGGCCATTCTTGATCTCTGGGAAGAAAGAGTAAAGAGTAGGCTTGAAACACAATGACTCTTAAGGTTCTTCTTGGGAACACACTCATAACTGCCACTCACATATTATGGCCCAAGGAAAGCCACATAGTAAAAACTGACTTTCAAGAGTTCAGGAATAGGCACAACATATTTTGAAAAATAATGCGATGTATCTCATTACAAGTTCAAGTATAGTGGGAGATTTGTATATATAGATCTGTTAAATACATACACCACAGAAAGAGCAAGAATACCTTCAGTTTTTCAATATAGTATATGACGGAGACTAGTTTCCTTTAAGCAGGGAGAAATATTCAGAAGTAAATCAAATTTTCTCTAGTGTATTTCTTCATGAATTCCTGGCTTCTTAGATACATGTGATGATTAAAGAATAATATCTTTGCCCAAGATGATATGCCTCCATTATTTATAATTGCTCTATGTTATCTAATTCAAAATCAGCTAATTGAAGTCCAAACTCATCTCTCACTTATCTTCCTTCATGGAGAAACTTGCATATACAATACATAAGAAAATGTATTGAATAAAATGTATTAAATAAAACATTGCTTGCCAAAATAACTTATTATTGTTCAAACAAACCCAAATTGTATTTTTATGCTGATTCTAACATTCATGATCATGTCAAGAACAAGGAGGACATATAGAAAGGGGAATTTTAGTGAATGTTTTTAAATTTGAGAAGTTCACATGCAATGACACAGTATTGCTCTGAGTGGTATTGATTATATTTTTTCTGGCACACTGATCAATAGTCTGTCCGAAAAGCAACAGGGTGAGAATAACTGATATTAACTGAGTATTCAGTGGTTCAGATATCATAACGAACTACTTTTGAGACTCACCAACAGCTGAAATGACAAGAGTCATTCTGTGACAGTTTTGTTATCTTATTTGTAGCTTCACTTTTGGTCTCTAGTAACAGTATCTACTCAGAGTGAAACAAAATGATTTGGCCTTAAAATACAATATATTTCAAATATATAAACCAGTTTGGGTAACAAATATTCTTAGAGTACAAGAACATTATGATAATTTAAAAAATAGCAGTAACCAAAATTAGCTACAAACATTTGTCTGACAATGCTGACATATTTTGGGAAGCCTCTAATTTATCTTAAAGAGATCAGCTATTATTTACCTTGTCATTGAGTTCTATTGGGGATGAAAGTAAAGTATAAAAAAATTCTAAAAATACAGAGAATGAGACTCAATAGAGAAATTGTAATACAATGTATTATGAAACTTTCATGCTGTATATTACATAAAATTGAATCATTAAGTCTGGTGCCACAGAGGAAGATAGATTTTTTGGGGGGGTCCATTATCATCAATTTGTGATTGCATTACTAGGATTGTTTTCTCTGTAAGCAACAACTACCTCAAAAATAATGAATTAAACAATAAAGAAGTTAATTTTTCTTTATTTATAAGTACATTTTCTCTTGTGTATAATAGTGACATAAAGAACATTGCAACCAAATTAGTAGAATTCTCATTTTTTTAAAAATTTTTTAATGTTTTATTTATTTTGAGGAGAGAGAGAGACAGCATGAGCAGGGGAGGGTCAGAGAGAGAGGGAGTCACAGACTGAAACAGGCTCCAGGCTCTGAGCTGGCAGTCAGCACAGAGCCCGACGCGGGGCTCGAACCCACGAACCGCGAGATCATGACCTAAGCGAAAGTCGGACGCTTAACCGACTAAGCCACCCAGGCGCCCCTGAATTCTCATTTGTTTTAATCATACATGCAACTTTTTAATTTAAAAATACTGCATTCAAAATTATTAAGCCAGCTTCCATATATTTCATATTTTCTGAACATAATTTATTTAGAAATTTACAATAAATGAACTACAAGAAAAAGTACATATGTTTGGAAATAACAAAAACAAACACTTCTAAATAACTAATGGATTAAAGATATTGAAATAGAAAATATTCAAGTAGACAATTGTTAAACTCACATCTCAGTGTGAGTGAAGCTTCTTAAGTAGTACTTGAGGGAAAATGTATAATATTGAATATTCATATAAAATATAAAGGTTGAATGTTAATAAACTAAACATTTAATTTATTTAAAGAATAAGAAAAAAACCAACAGAGAAAATAAAAGAATATAAAATAAACAGAATAATAAACATAAATATTAATGAGGTTAGAAACAGACATACTATAGAATGTATATGCCAAACCAAAGATTGTTTTTTTTTCAAAGATTGGTTTTTGAAAGAACTAATGAAAGACACTTTACTAGCTCAAATTAATCAAGGAAAATAATAAGCAAGAGAATAAGATTACAAATTACTTATCTAAGGGACAAAAAAGGGGGAAGAATTTTGGATGTATCAGCAACTAAACGTATATTTAAGGCATGCATAATTTTATGACAATAAACTTGAAATTTTACATGTACTGGATAATTCCCTAGGGAAAGTAAATTTCAAAAGCCATCTCAAGATGGAATAAAATTAAGGAAAATTTATATAACAACCAAATAAATTAAATAGGGAGTTCAAAATATTTCCTCAGAAACACTAACTTCAGATAGCTTAGTAGGTTTGTTATTCTAAAAAGTGATATCTCAGATATTTCCTATTTTTACAGTCTCCTCCAGGGAACAGAAAGGAGAGGACACCTGTCTCTTGCTGAATATGAAGTCAGAGAACAGGAAAAAAATTGAAATTATAAACCAATCTCAATGATAAGCGTAGATACAAAATTCCTGAACAATAGATTTAAGAAAGGACAATCACATTAAGTATATGTAACAGATATAATATTCTGCTACATTTCAGAAGTGCTAAAATATGACAAATGTATATCTTAGAATTTAAACAATATAACATTTAATATTGGCAAGTTCTATGCAAAACTGGGTGGAGAGAAAAGGAAGATACATAGCAGTGTTCCAAATGATATCATTTTATACGTAGATAACCCAAGAAGGCTAATTAAAAACCCATGAGACTTAGTGAGGTATCAGTAAAAATGAAAACACATATTTGTAAAAGTATAAACACCTACAATAACTATTACTCAACTGATAAAATAACATTTAAAATTCATTCATTCAGTTTATACACTCTACCATGATTATTTATCCATACGTTCTATATGATACAATGCATTGTTAATCATTCATGAAGAATTAGATTTGATACTATATAACTCAGTAAAATCACCACAACTCTTTGGAGTCTATAAAAATGACATTGTTTGATCTTTATGTATTTGGTTGTTATCTTCCTTTAAAGAGCAATAAACATTTCCATACTAGGTATGTTTAAAATTGTTACATAATAGTATGACTGTAAAAAAAAATGCCAGAATTGTAATAGAAGTTAACTTTATACTATAATAGTGTGTTATGTTTTATCATTAAAAGATCATCTTCAAGATGAGAGAGTAAAATATTTGTAGTTGAATATGGTCATAACCAAAACCCACTTGCATGTGCGTACAATGGCTAGAAAAATAGTCACATTTTAGAAGGCATTTCTGAGTTGGAAATGTGCCCAACATTTCTTTTTTAATTAATACTTTCAGATGTGTGTTTTAATTTCCTTTTCTTTGGCATGGGAGTCACTAAATTTATGAAAAAGGAAAGAAACGATCAGGATATTGAAAATAGGATTTTTTTTTTACAAATTTCTATAAAATTAAACATAGACTATGATAAATTCCATATTCTTTGTCAGAAGTCATATAATTCAGTGCAAATGCAGCCAGAATAAAGATGAGATAATTTAGGCAATAACAAGTCACATATGCCCACGTAAAAATATAAAATCTTAGGGATTATTTCTTCAAACAGATGAGCTTAGGAAAATTCATAATAGAAACTAATGATTTTCATAAGTAACATTCATATGAATATTCTAGTTTTTCAGTTTGACACAACTTTGAGCACAAATTCTATACGGTTTTTTATTTTTAATTTTTGGCAGTAACAGCAGTGTGAATAAAATGTACTAATTTATTTTAACAGTTGTAATAAGGGAAGTGCAATTAGTTTGTATGATTTTGATGAGTTGTTTAGGAAGAAAATCAAAATATATAAAATGTTCCAGAAATTTAGTATTTTGTTATATTTGAGAATATAAATATAATAAATATATTATAAATTTGCTTTGAGCAAAGTATCCTGAACTATTTATGTAGTGGAAAATATTTTGAAAATACTTCCTAGGAGACTCCTATGTGTTATCTATTAAGTGATGATTTTTTTCCCTTAAATTTTGTGGTGTCTTGGCATTTTGGAGGAAGTGTCATAAATATTCTTTAATGGGAAGTAATTACTAAATTATACTAAGTAAATGATTTAACGCAGTGGATGACATAATAGGGAAAAGGTGTAAAGGTAGGATTTAGAATTATTAAATTTTATTTGCTAATTCTCACTATTTCTTAAACCATTCTCTTAATAGACATTTCTGTGTTGGTATCAGAGCTTCCCAGTCTTTATCCTTTTTTATCATAACAAATTCTTTTCTCTCTGAGATATTCTCATGTACACTGAGGTGTGACTGATAAAAGATCTCTTTCTTAACAATAAGTGTCATTTGATCAAATAACTTAGAGATGATATATACCAAAAATAAATATTTCGAGGACTAAAATTTCTATGCTGTTAAGTTTCAAAGATATTTCAATACCATCTTGACCATTCAACATGAATTAACAGAGCATAGAGTCTAGAAAGTAGCTCTGGTAATTTTCATGTATCTGTATGTCTCCATCTTTGCACAGTTCTCCCCTCCCTGCCCCATTCCAAAAAAATAAAGCATCATTGTACCTGTGGTTTGGCACAGTGAACATCCAATGTACTGAAAACAAATCATGCTTTCATGGTAAATGTACTTTGTATATTTTAGGTTAAATTGCAGAGATTCCACACACAATCTATTTATGGCATAATGAGCAAATATCAACCTGGAGTTGTCATTGAATTTATTTATATTTTGATTTAATTTGACATGTTGGGAGCCAAGTCTCAACACATGTTACCTTGTAATACATTAAGCAGTGTTAACGGAATCTAAATGTAATTTTATAAAATTACGAAAAACCTTGACTACGTATGAGAACTTAAATACTGTCGCAATTATCCCATTTTTGGTTCAGTGGCAAATTAAAGCTGACAAAGTAGAAACGAAATTAACATACTTTGAAATGGAAACATGTTCACTCTAATGGATTAATTTCTGCTTTCACCTGCCATCTTTCTGTTTCAGCAATAATAAGGGGGTAAAAACTTAATAAAGTTAGATGAACCTGTAAACTTCAATACAAAGTGAGTTCACTGATGTGATTATGGCTTCATGATTTCCTCTGTTAGAAGGGCTGGTTTTTAAAGATATGTACATTTTTGCTGAGGATTCTTTATAGATCAGAATTTCATCTAGAGCCCCAATTCAGCAATGGCATAAAATGTATTACATTTAACTATTCTCCATTTTCATCTAAAGACATTTTTTTCCCTCTGTGTACAAATCTAAAGTAATATCAACTTCTTGAGTTTTATTTGTGTCTCAAAATGACTCACTTTGTATCTAAAGAAAATTTTTTAAGCAGAGATTTTTTTTTTACCTCTATCTTTAATTGTCATATTTAGAAAACAGGTGATATAATGTTAATACTTTGTTGATGTTTCATGGACCATTCAATTTTCTGCGAACGTTATTTATTATTAGAAACACTCTAATGTATTCCAAAACAGGAAAATCCACACATCAAAATTTTAAATTATTTTAATCTTTGACTTAATCTATTATTAAAATTGGAACTTAGTTCCCATATTATTAGCATAATCTTTTTTTGGTAATACTACACACCTTATTTAATTGCCATTAAAGTCACAGACATCTGGAAGTGCTACCAGGAAAAAAGAATGCTACAATTAAGCCCTAAAATATCCCTTATGCCAATGCCATAGTTGCTAAAATGTGAAACAATGCACGATGGAATCCAGAGCCTTGATTTTATGGTTCGCTGCTGTCTGCCTGTGAGGGCATGGATGTGACATGATGCCTTGAGCCAGTGTTGCCGGCGGAGCTGACAGCAGCTGGACGCAGCAAGTGCAGAAAACACTAACAAACGACCCAGTGTTGGCCTTTGAACACCCATGTCCCCACCTACAGCTTGTTATTTCCCCCACCAGGCCTTGGGCAAGGGGCTCTTGAGGCATTCAGCAGCCAGGCCTTGCTCCTGAGGGAAGGACACACTCTGTGGTGGGCAGAAGGGCAAACTGCCTCCCTCATGAGTTATCTCCTGGGTCCCCAGTGAGCCATGACAAGGCCAAGGCTCTGTACTGGCCTGTGGTGGCCTCCAGGGCACAG
Source organism: Proteles cristata cristata (assembly GCA_017311185.1). Classification (NCBI taxonomy): domain Eukaryota; kingdom Metazoa; phylum Chordata; class Mammalia; order Carnivora; family Hyaenidae; genus Proteles; species Proteles cristata. The sequence goes on along the minus strand of JAESUZ010003224.1, from coordinate 290,120 downwards.
AGAGGCAGGTGGGGCAGCACAGCAGCTTCTACATCATAGCAGCTGGGACACTCAGCTGCTTAGAGCCCTCAGATGAAGGATGGGGTGCTGGGTGTGGCACGCAGCAGCCAACTTTGTGGTCAGATTCAAGTCTTACCTGGCCCAGGTGAAGGCTTGCCTTCCTCCCCCACTGCCCGGGCAATGCCCACTAGGGAGGCTGCTATCCCTAAATTAGTGCTAAGACCCTTCTCTGATGAACAGGCTGTGCTTTCACAGCCAGCATGTACCAGTGAGGCAGGACTCACCCAAGGTCCAGAAGGAAGACAACCAGCCAGGCAGAGCAGCCCACATTAGCACCGTGGTCAGGAAGTGTCTTCATTGTGGGAAGGGTGGAGGGGGCTCTAGGGTTGGGACACCATGGACAGACACAGAGACAGAGCTGCTATGAACACATAGACACATGCAGTCCATCCAGGGGTTGGGTTAAGAGCACAGGTGCAGCTTTCTGCTGGGCCCCCCTCGGAGCCCTCCTCCCTGAACATCCAGGACAGGGAGGCCTCAGGAGTATTAGCATAGTTCTTAAGGTGATAAGTTTAAGAAGCGATTGACTAATGTTTTTATTAGCTTTTTTTCTCCCAGAAAAAAATATAGTTCAAAAAAATTCAAAAAAATTAGTTCAAAAAATATATATTCAAAATAGACACACACACACACACACACACACACACACACACAGTAGGACTGATATCAATGCCTAGCTAAGGAACTTGGTTGTGTCACTAACACACAGAACATGCTGGAAACAAAATGTATCAAAGTACCAAGCTTTTGAGGGAATTTTATTGCCAAATAAAATGGGCTTTGCCTAAAAGCCTGTGACTGTTCAGATTTTAAATCTGTTCTTATGCAACCAATCTCCCAACAGCAAACAGAATTAGAAAAGCAGTATGGTCCTCGAGGAGGATATATGCCTACATGCTCCTTTCAGATATGGCCATGTGGTATCACAGACAAGAATTATAGGGCAAAGTTGAGAGTCAAAGGGCGTGTAAAAGACCAGAGTGGTAACAGGGGTTATATGGCACTGTAAATAGCTTAGCTTCTACTCCAAGTGAACTGGGAATATTTGCAGGATCTTGAGCTTATCAGTGAAACAGTATCAATCAAAATGTTAACTCTTTTGGAGGGATGATTCTGGCTGGTGTATTGAGAATAGGCTATTAGTGGCAACCTAGAAATGGTGAGATTGTTTAAGAAGTTATTGAAATACTGTAGACCATAGATGGTGGTGGATGAGACCAGGTGGAGATGAGCAGAAGTGATGAGAAATGCTAGGATTTTGTATTTTTTCAGGTAGAATCAAACATACATTTTCTTGTTTTGATGTGGTATGTGAAAGTGAAAAATATCAAAAATTTATTTTATCTTATTTTTTCATTTAATTTAATTTAATTTAATTTAATTTAATTTTTAATTTAATTTTATTTTTTGTCCTTAGCAGTTTGAAGGATGAAGTTCTCAACATCTGAGCTGGTGAAAACAGAAGATATTTGGAGGAGCAGGTTTATGAAGGGAGAGCATGAGTTAAATTTTGGACATGTTAACTTTGAGATATACATTATGTAACCAAGAGAAGATGTACATTATGTATTTCTTCTTGGATAAAAACTAGATGGAATTCTTGACAAAGATCTGAGTTGGAAAGTTTTGAGAGTTGCCATCAAATATCATATATAAAACCACACAAAAGACTGAGGGTTACAGATAGAGAAGACAGTAGATAAAGGGGGGGCGGGTCCTGGACAATTCTAACATTAAGAGGTCTAAGAGAAGAAAAAAGTGTAGGAGACTGAGAAAGAATAGGAACACTGAGAAAGAATTAGGTAGGAACACATTCAAGAGAGTATGGAGGGACGCCTGGATGGCTCAGTTGGTTAAACATCCGACTTCAGGTCAGGTCATGATCTCAGTTTGTGGGTTAGAGCCCTACATCGGGCTCTGTACTGATGGCGCAGAACCTGGAGTCTGCTTTGAGTTCTGTGTCTCCCTCTCTCTCTCTGCCCCTCCCCCATTTGCACTCTGTCTTTCTCTCAAAAACAAACATTAAAAAAAAGAGAGAGAGAGAGAGTATGGAATCCTAAAAGTCACATGAAGAAAGTTGATGAGGGAGAAGGACTATGTTATTGGTGCCAGGAGCTGCTAAAAGGCCAAGTAAAATAATGTCTAGGAAGACCTTTCCCAGTACTCTATTCGGTTATATTCTTTCCAGTGGAACATGAAGAGAAGTCTTGGAATTAAAGAAGCCTAGGCCACTGAATCAGCCTGTGGAAGAGAGGCACAAACAAATTGACACTAGCTGTCCTGAACTCTTATGTCAGCAAACAGTAAAATTCTTTAGTGATTATATTTTCAGAATTGACTTTTACAGCTATTTAGGCTACCCTGATTAATAAAGTAAGTTAGCATAACTATCTCAATTTCTTAATCTGTAAAGAAAGTACACCTTCACCACTTAGTAAAATCATTTATTGACATGTTTACACACAGTTTTACATGTTTAGTAAGGAAATCAATGCCTATCCTATTGTATTTTAGATAAGATTAATGGCTACATAGAGATCAGTATATTGCTTATAAGGGACACTAATTTTCCATTCAATGATTCTATACCGCTTAATAATTTAAAAAGGAAAAAATTGAAGTTATGAGTGGATTTAACAAGATCATATATGATCTCATATATGAGGTGCTTTATTTTACTTTCTCTCATATTTTGTTTCCCTATATGCCTTTTCTCTATTTTTCATTTTACTTGATTTTTTGCTTGTTTCCTATATAATCTCTCTTCTACTTTTTTGCTCACTCTTTCCCCCTCATTCATTTTTACTTTTCCATTCTTTTTCCTTGTTTTTATCACTTGTTTCCGTAGTATATCACCTCCATCTTGTTTTGTATACAAGAAACAAGGGAATCAATCCAGGTTCATGACTGAAATGCGGGTAGAGTATACATTGATTTGTTTTGGGTAGCCTACAGCAAAGAGGGTAGAGGCAATCAACCAAAGCCGCAGCTACCGATATATATTGTTGTTACGGTTTCTATGGAATGAAGAGCCCCTGATGATTTAGAATAGATTCCTTCCTTATTCTGTTTGAGTATTCATTCTGCAACCTAATAAGTATATCTTCCCAGAAGGTCTGATAATTTCCTCTTACAAATATGTAGAAAAACAATGACAAACAAAAATATTTTTAAGGTAGATGTTATTTGTTTTGTAGTGTCTCCTAAGATATCACTGTCTCCTGAAAAGAGTAAGATTATGAAAAGTCACTCTCACATCCTGAGAGGACAAAGGACGTTTTTTATCTCTATGATTTCAGATGTTTTGCTATGCGCCACTTCTGATTTTCACTTCACCTTGTACCTCCTAATCCCACACTCTCCTGCGGTAATGTTTCATCCTCCTCCAATGAAGTGCTATTGTTCACTTCAACCAGTACTTGTTGCAAACTTACTATGTGCCACTCTGCCAAGGCTAGGAATACTAAGATTTCTTAGGTTCTGAATAGATAAAAACATTAAGTAGAAAATGCAGTCGGTACCTAATTTGTGAGTTCAGAGGAATATTTAAGAACAGGTTTCAGGCTTGAATATGATGGATTTGATTTGTTGCTATATTATTTGTACCCCTAATTACTCCCAAAGCACCTCTTGATGCCTTAATACTTGCTGACCATACCCTGAATGTCTAAATTTGAATTATGTTTATAGAACCTTAATTCTGTACACCCTTAAATTCTTCCAGTCTTTGGGACCTACTTACTCCAAAGAAAGAAGTAAAGACTTGCTCTCTCAGAGTTTTGGTTTTCAGTCCCTCCTTGAAATCAACTACACCTCTGAATTGCTAGTCATGTGACATGTATCCTGTTTATAAGTGTTTCGTGTAAAAAGAGGGTTCATAGCTCTTTTTTTTCCCCCTATTTCTTCTGTGATCGGTTTCATTGCCCAAATCCTTTAGGCCAATATTAAAAACACAGTCTCCATTATCATCCTAGTTTACCAGGAGAAGCCAGAACTGATTCAGCTTTCTTATTTAAGAGGGAAGCTGTGCTCCACAATTTGGCCTAATTCTTCAACGTTGATGAAGCAAAATAAATATGCTCAATTATCTTTCAAATTAATATTTAAAGAGATGCTTCTACCCTTCTTTGATCTCTTTGTTCCCATGTCCCTGTAATGTTGGCCTGCAATTTTCTTTCCTTGTAATGGTCTTTGTTTGACTTTGGGATTGGGGTAATGCTGGTCATGTGAAATGAGTTTAGAAGTACTCCCTCTTCTGGGTTTTGGAAGAGTTTGAGAAGGACTGGTAATTTTTTTTTTTTAAATGTTTGGTAGAATTCACTGGTGAATCCATCTGGTTCTTTTTTTTCTTGGGAGGTTGTGATTACTGATTCAATATCCTTACTAGTAATTGTTCTGTTTAGATTTTCTCTTTCTTCATGGCTCAGTCTTAGTAGGTTGTATGTTGCCAGGAATTCATCCATTTCTTCTAGATTATTTAGTTTGTTGGCAGATGATGTTTCATAAAAGTTTCTTATGATCCTTAGTATTTCTTTTGTTTTGATGCTTATTTATTTATTTTTGAAGCAGAGAGGGGCAGAGAGAGGAGAGAAAAAAATCCCAAGAGAGAATCTGAGCAGTCAGTGCAGAGCCCACTGGAGGGCTCCATCTCACAAACCATGAGATCATGACCTGAGCAAAAATCGAGTCAGATGCTTATCTGACTGAGTGACAGAGCCACTCAGGAACCCTATGATACTTAGTATTGCTGCATTATCAGTTATAAGGTTTCCTTTTTTATTTTTCATTTTATTTATATGAGTTTTCTCTATTTTTTCCTCAGTCTAGCTCTGAGTCTTTTTATTTTTATTGGACAAAATAGATTTTATTTTATTTTTTTGTGAGATTTCTGAACTTTATTTATTTTTTAATAATTTATTGTCAAGTTGGTTTCCATATAATACCCAGTGCTCATCCCCACAAGTGCCCTCCTCCATGCCCATCACCCCCCTTCCCCTCTCCCCCACCCCTATCAGCCCTCAGTTTGTTCTCAGCATTCAAGAGCCTCTCATGGTTTGCCTCCCTCCCTCTCCCCAACTATTTTTCCCCTTCTTCACCCACATGGTCCCCCATTAAGTTCCTCCTTATCCACCTATACATGCAAACATGTGGTATCTGTCCTTCTCTGCTTGACTTATTTTGCTCAGCATAACATCCTCAAGTTCCCTCCATGTTGCTACACATGGCCAGATTTCATTCTTTCTGATTGCCATGTAGTGTTCCATTGTATAGATAAATCACATCTTCTTGATCCATTCGTCCATTGATGGACACTTAGGCTCTTTCCATGTTTTGCTATTGTTGAGAGTTCTGCTATAAACATTGGGGTCCATGTGCCCCTAGGCCTCAGCACTCCTATATCCCTTGGGTAAATTCCAGTAGTGCTATTGCTGGGTCATAGGAGAGTTCTATTGTTAATTTTTTTTGAGGATTCTCTACACTTTTTTCCAAGGGGGCTGCATCAATTTACACTCCCACCAACAGTGTAGGAGGGTGCTCGTTTCTCCACATCCTCGCCAGCATCTATAGTATCTAAATTTGTAATCCCAATCAAAACTGCACCATCATTCTTCTCAAAACTAGAACAAACTATCTTAAAATTTGTATGGAACCACAAAAGACCCTGAATACCCAAAGTAATATTGCAGAAGAAAACCAAAACGGAAGGCGTCACAATCCCAGACTTTAGCCTCTACTACAAAGCTGTAATCATCAAGACAGTATGGTATTGGCACAAAACATGACACATAGACCAATAGAATAGAATAGAGAACTCAGAATTGGCCCCACAAATGTATGGCCAACTAATCTTTGATAAAGCAGGAAAAAGTATCCAATGGAAAAAAAATAGCCTCTTAACAGATGGTGCTGGGAGAACTGGACAGCAACATGCAGAAGAAGGAAACTAGATAATTTTCTCACACCATACACAAAAATAAACTCAAAATGGATAAAGGACCTGAATGTGAGACAGGAAACCATCAAAATCCTAGAGGAGAAAGTAGGTAACAACCTCTTTGACCTCAACCACAGCAATTTCTTACTTGACACATCCTCAAATGCAAGAGAATCAAGAACAAAAATGAACTACTGGGAACTCATCAAGATAAAAAGCTTCTGCACAGCAAAGGAAACAATCCATAAAACTAATAGGCAACTGATGGAATGGGAAAAGATAGTTACAAATGACATATCAGATAAAGGGCTAGTATCCAAAATCTATAAGGCACTCACCAAACTCCACACTTGGAAAAACAAATAATCCAGTGAAGAAATGAGCAGAAGATATGAACAGACACTTCTCTAAAGAGGACATCCAGATGGCCAACAGACACATGAAACGATGCTCAGCATCCCTCATCATCAGGGAAATACAAATCAAATCTACACTGAGATACCACCTCACACTGGTCAGAGTGGCTAAAATGAACAAATCAGGAGACTATGGGTTTTTTATCTTTTCAAAGCAAAAACAAATACAAAAACAAAAACAAAAACTCTTAATTTTCATTGATCTTTTCTTTCTTTTTTTTTTGTCTGTTTCACTTTGTTTCTCTTTGATCTTTGTTATTCCCTTCCTTCTGCTAAATGTGACCTTATTTTGTTTTTCTTTTCCTAGTTTCTTGAGCTGCAAAGTTAGGTTGTTTACTTGTGATGCTTCTTTTTTTTTTTTTTATCATACAGACATTGCCATAAAATCCCGCTTTAGCACTACTTTTGTTATATTCTGTAAATTTTGGTATGTTAGGTTTCCATTTTCATTTGTCTCAAGAAATTTTTTGATTTTCCTCTTAATTGCTTCTTTGATCCATTAGTTGTGGAACGTGCTGCCTAATATTGTGAATTTTCCAATATTCCTCTTGTAAATGATTTCTAAAGTCGTATCATGGTGATTGAAAAAGATGCTTGATATGATTTGAATTTTCTTAATTTATTAAGATTTGTTTTATGGCCTAACATATGTTCAATTCTGGAGAATGTTTCACACTCACTTGAAAATAATGTGAAGGAGCACCTGAGTGGCTCAGTCAATTAAGTGTCCAACTTCAGTTCAATCATGGTCTTATGGTCTGTGCACACCTAGTGCTCTGTGCTAACAGCTCAGAACCTGGAACATGCTTCAGATTCTGTGTCTTTCTCTTTCTCTGCCCCACCCCCATGCTCTGTCTCTCTCCATCTTTCAAAAATAAATATATCTTTAAAAATTTTAAAAAGAAAAGAAAAACTGTATATTGTTTGGCTGCTGCATTGAATTTTATGTATATATCTGTTAGTTCCATCTAGCGTAATGTGTAAGTTAAGTCCAATGTTTCTGAATTGATTTTCTGTCTGAAAGATCTATCTGTTATTCAAAGTGGAGTATTGAAATCCCCTACTATAATTGTATTGCTGTCTGTTTCTCCCTTCAGATCTGTTAATATTTGTCCTGTATATATTTAGGTGTTCTAATGTGGGGTATATAAATATTTAAAAGTATTCTCCCCTCTTGTTGTAATGACCCCTTTATTATTATATAATGGCCTCCTTTGTCTCTTAAAGTTTTTGGCATAAAGTCTATTTTGTCTCACATAAATAATGCACCAGACATGTGTACTTCCAGAGAGATACGATGGCCTGGCTTTATTGTTGAAGTGAGTCAGATGGATAATGTGGGTGAGTTCCCACCAGCTTCCTCAGTCTCTGGGGAGGATTGTGGCTGACCCCTACATAAATTACTAAATTAGAAATCAAAACCTTATGTGGTAGCTTGTAAGTATGCAGTCAAACCTCTTTTAGGGAAATAACTGGGAGATGGACATTTTTGCCTTTTCCTTCTGAAATTGAGCCTTGGGGAGGTAGCCACAGCAAATACTTGAAGGCATGTTAAGAAATCCTTCTTTGTTACAATCCTTTGTGTCTCATGGATGTAATGCTTATTGGCTTTCAGAGAAAAATATTTTGGGGACCCAGCGTTTGGATGAGAATTTTAAAAGTTGGGTGACTAGATATTTTGTCCATACTCTTTGCTTCTCATGCAGAAGCTATGAGTTGTGAATTACTTTTGGTTGTATGGTGCTGTGCTGGGCATGGGGTTTATGGTGAGAGTGCATATCAGCCTTTTCTACCTTTTCAATGTGGGTATTTTCTCATATACTTGATATATAAGAATCATTCAGTTAGTTTCTGGATTTCTCTCAGAGATCATTGTTCCATATGTAGCTATACATTCAGTATGTCTGTAGAAGGAAGAAGGTTCAGGAGTCTCCAAGTCATTCCATTTTGGTCCCTCCTCTCACCATATACTGTTAAATGTATGTATTTATTATTCATCCTTATAAGATACTTACAACAGTCATCAATTTAGAGAGGAGGAAACTTACTTTCTTGTCTCAAGGTATTCTATCTGTGACTGAAATGTGCAGATTTGATCTGAAGAAAGGTGATTTCAAATTAGTAACTACTAGGAAAGCATAGCTTTATCAATGTACTGAGAACAGAGAGAGAGAAAGGACACTTCCTTCCCCAGATTAGTCAATGACCTTGCCCATCAATGGAAGGAAGGGTATCACACTCTGTTGTATTTCCTACCTGGCACATGTTATAAAAACCGATGTGAAATAATAATATTCAATTGCCTAAGCAGGTAAAAGGTAGAAAACTCATTTCTTTTCTTTCATGGCATTGCAGGCTTCTATGAATATGATTGTCAAAAATTATAGAGGTCTTCCCAAACTAGGTGTTGTAGAATCAGGACCAGGACAAGGTGTGGAAGTAAAGAATGTCAGGAAAAATGCAAAGCAACCTCCAACATAGGAACCCCAACCTAAATTTTAAAAAAAGAACAACTAATAGGTAAAACGTATATAAAACAGATACTTCCCTCTGAAGTTGGAAATGTCAAATAATTTGTCGTTATGGAGTCGCAAATTTAACTTGAATTGTTGAAACTTGATTCAATGGCATACAGATCCATGATGAGGCAGATGTGTTTTATAACACAATTTATCAAATGCACCATGTCCTTGTTATTCAAGATTGTCTGTAAATGGAGTAGTAGAATAAACTGTACCTAAGAGCAAATAGATACTCAGGTTCCAACTGAGCCTTACTGAATCAGAATCTGCATTTAAAAAAATGTTTTTTAGCATTTATTCATTGTTGAGAGAGAGAGAGTGGGGGAGGGGCAGATAGGGAGACACACATTCCGAAGGATGTTCTAGGCTCTGAGATGTCAGCACAAAGCCTGACACAGGGCTTGAATCCACAAAGTGAGATCATGACTTGAGCTGAAGTCGGAGGCTTAATGGACTGAGCCACTCAGGAACCCTGACTCAGGATCTGTATTTCAATCATTCACAGGTTATTGGAATTTGCATTCACATTTATATGCACAATAAAGAAAACAAAGCATATTCATTTTTATCACAGATACTATGTCTTCTAAACTATGCCTTCTAAACAATACATCCTAATGTACGGAGTCTAGCTATATTGTTCACACCATTCTTTCTGCCTATAATGGAAGTTTCCCCCTTATTTTATTGATGGATTTCATTCATCTCATTAAGCCTGGATTCAACATTTCCTCTTTGGGAAGACATTTGCGACTCTGGTCAAAGTTAGTTGTTCTCTTGTTATGTGTCCGTAAAACTTAGTATAGGAGGTAGCTCTAGCAATGTGATTGCATTTTGTTGTGATTATTTGTGTGTTCATCTTCTATCCCAAATACTTATTCATCTTTTGAAGATCTCAATATTGTGATTGTTTTCCTGGGGCTTAGTACAATTAAATGGTGATCAGTATATAGGTTTAGATGTAAATTAATGAATATTTTCTTTTTTAAAAAATATATATTTAATATGATGTAGTTATTAAGTTTCCTACAACTGACGTGTGATTTAATTGATTATGCCATTATTTCTACAACACACACATTATTTATAAATAAGGAATTCTGGTAGAATATTAAGTTTTGTTCTATTATTTAATGAACCCACATGATTCAAGCTTTACTTTGAAGGAACAGGACATATATTGGGTGATTTTGTGGATACTTTGGAGACATTTGTGTCTTGCTATGGATGTGGCTAGTACATATCTTAAAAAGTACATAGAATATAGGCTTGGGTAAATAACTCAGACATCACTGATAAGTATTAAAATGGAAAGTGAGGGAGTTACATCTTCTGTCCCCATTAACCTAGTTCTATATCCAAGAGGTAACTATTAACAGTTTGGCGTGTATCTTTTCTCACTTTTTTATATGCATCGATAAATATAAGTCAACATACAGAATGTTATTATTACTGAAGTAATTGTGCTTATTTTTGATATCTCTATTATATATTTCTGCAAGTCTTATGTTTGTCTTTCACATTTTATTTTTTTTATTTTTATTTATTTCTAGGAGAGAGAGAGAGAGAGATAGCATGAGCGGGGGAGGGTCAGAGAGAGAGGGAGTCACAGACTGAAACAGGCTCCAGGCTCTGAGCTGGCAGTCAGCACAGAGCCCAACGCGGGGCTCGAACCCACGAACCGCGAGATCATGACCTAAGTGGAAGTCGGATGCTCAACCGACTAAGCCACCCAGGCGCCCCTGTCTTTTACATTTTAAGAGCTTTTTTTGCAATATGGAATTCGAAAATTTTTAGGTATTAAATTAAGTTAATATTTATCTTTATGGCATCTGGTTTGATTTTTTTTGTGTCTTTGATTCTGACTGACAAATTTTGCCCCACCGGACTATAACGACAAGGATGACATCTATTTTGTTTAATACTCATTTAAAATCACCTGGTACATAAGAAGGACTTAGTAGACATTCTGGACTGACTGACTCTACATTTTTAATAAATGAGTTTCACCAACTGAGCTCACTTTAAATTCTATACCAAATCTTACTCTTTGAAATTCCATGGAGTCTTGAAATATTAATAACACTTGAAATGATTAAGCAAAACCTCTATAATTAAGGTAAGTTTTATTATCCATCATTTTGAAAATTATATCTTAATCCATATCAGAGCAAATTTATCCTTCTGGCTTGAAAGCTTGATTCTGTTCTGAGTGAGCTTATTATCAGAGTTCTTAAACGACAAGCCAGATAACTACACAAGACTATTTACAGCATAACTCTCATGCTGTGAAATAAAATTATAATGTAAGACTGATTTCTTTTCTTGCATTTGTTAATTTTTAAGGAAACCCATAATTTTTTAAATATAAGAGGATTAATAGCTAATGCTATTATTGAAACATAATATGAAAACCAATAGCTATCATTTAAACATTATTCTTAAATTATCATATAAATATTACTTAAACACAAACCTTTGTTTTTACCACTGCTGAATATCATGATACATTGCTCTGTCTACTACTGTTGAAGGTAAGCACTGCTATTCAATGGTAAATCGAAGGTGGAGATTGAGGTTGTGTGTGAAGTATGGGAAAGACTTCTCTGTACTGACTAAGAAACTTTCTCATCCATATTTATTACTCTGAAATTATAATTTTTCTGTTTTTAGATGGTACAGTACACCATTTACTGTATTCACATTCAGAGCTATAACACTATTAAACTGCTACATTTGGCAGCTACCACACTTGGCAGGCTCCGTATATGCCAGCTCATTAATCTTTACAACAAACTTAAGTGATAAGTGTTTCCATATCATTTGACATTTGAAGAAACTGTGGTTTAAAGATATTAGGCAACTTGCCCAAGGTTACATGGTGAGTAAATAGAAGACCAATAGAAGTTGAGTGAAACTCAACTGTGTTTTATTGCAAAATCCATACTCTTTGCTTTATACTCCCATGAGTTTCTGTTCTCCCTGTAGTGGTGCATTTAATTCTTTGCAAATCCAGAATCAAGACAGGTCTGGGGGTTTTGAAGTGGCTACTTGTATCATATGCTGTGGTGTGGCACGGGGTTGATGCACAGGAGGAGACCTAGTGATGTGTGGTAGAATCTAGTGTGGTGAATGTCACGTCTTTCCACCTCAAAGTCATAAACTTGTAATCAAACAAACGTTTAAAAAAATGACATATTGGGTGGTAATTAATACCTATTGTTTAATTTATTGAATTATGCAACAAGTTGCTGTGGGCATTTATTTAATAAGATTAAGTAATCTAAGCAATTTGAGCCAATGAAAAAGCAGAAGTTGTGAATAAAAATATTTATAAAGTACTATACTCCCCCAGGTTTTGAAATTGTGGATTTGAAGCAAGATTTTCTAAATCATTAAGATTCCAAGAAGCCCCAATATGTTTTTAGATCACATGTAACAACATGTATTTGCCTCTGGACAGAAAGAAAAGCAATGAGATCATTTCATAAGTAATGAGTGTTGACTGACTATTAGGCTAAAGCATTATGGTCACCTCTGGAGGTGAGTGGTGACTGAGGTGGGCACAGGTCCAGGACTCTAGTACTAAGTCATATTAAATGAGAAAAAAAAAGAAAATGATAGTAACCATAATAAGAGTGCAATTGTAGAGTGTTTTCAGAACACATCACATTTATTCCATTGTAAGAAGCCAAAAAGTGTCTGAAAAAACAGTTGATTTAATAATATTCAAAACTTTTGGAGTATAGAAAAAGTACTACATTGAATGCACATGTCTTTTGGAAGATAAGTCTAGATTTCAGTGATGTTTGAATGTATCTAAGAATTGAGAACATCAGGGAAGACTTCCCTAGGAACTGATATTTAATTGAAGACAAGGGATGAGTATGAGCTAAGAGGGCAAAGAATTGAGAAAGGAATGCAGCAGGAAGAAGCAATGATTTAGGTAATATTCCTAAGGTCAGAAGGGCAGTGAAATCACTGACACCAAAGGACAGGCAACTCCCAGCACTGGTCATAAATAGCAATTCAAGTAAGGCTGGCTAGCATGTGAGAGCTCAGTATATAAAAGGCTTGTAAATCATGATATGGACTTCAGACCATAAATCCACCAAAAGGTTTCAAGGAGGAGAATGACATGATCTAACATCTATTGAAAATATTCTGACTCCAGTGTGAAGAAAAACTGGACTGGGACAAAAATCAGTGTAGGGAAATATCCATTACTACAGCTTTATAACTGTCCCAGGGAGAGTAGATGTGTGCCAAGTGTGTTGTAGGGTTACAGAAATTAGACACATCTAAAATACACAAAGGTTTTGAATCCTCTTGGGAAGACATTTCTGATTGAAAGATTTGTTAGACAGTATCTAAAACACATAAAGGATTTGGAATCAGCTAAGGAAGAAATTTCTTAGTGAAAGTTATGTTAGAGAACAGATTCATGTACAGGAATGTTTGAGAATCCCTTTCAGCGGAGTGCTTTACAAAGCACACTGTGTAGAGAGCAGCTGGGCAGCCTAGTTCACAGATCTCTGTAGAGCTCAACATCAATAAGTGAATATACCCCACACTTTGTGCAACCAGCTCTGTTTTGGTTGATGGGAAGAAAAACAAAATGCAGAAGGTAAAGTCAATCACTATATCTTTTTGATTCCTATAATACAGAAGTTGAGAAAACAAGAAGGTTTAATAAATTTTGAACAAGAATGGTTGTAATTTTAAGAAGTACAGGATTAAATTGGGCATGGAAATAACAGGTTGTAAAGTGGCTTATGCAGTGTTTGAGGCATTCTGTATGGGAACAACCATCTGAGCAAAAGAAGAGTGGAAAGAGACCCAGTGTGTGAGTGAGACAGTAAGTTGATGTGAGTGCAGCAAAAGTTATATAATTGGGCATTGATCCTGGTGCCACATAAAATCATTTGCATGATCACAAAGACCTATAAATTCTGCTTCCAGAATATCTCTCAAATCCATACTTTCTTTTGAGTGTGTTTTTCAAAATTGCATAAATGATCATAGTTTTCATGTGCTTAGCACTATTTAATCTTTCCCCCACTGTTTTCAGGACAAAGTCTCTGTTCTCCTGATATGACTATGAGACCCATGACTTATCTCTTGCTTACCTGTCTGTCTTCATCAACCATGCCTCTTGCTCTTTTTCACTATAAATGTTTTAGCCAGAAGGCATTTCTGTCCTCTTTTAAGACATGCCAAGTTCTCTCTAACTTGTCAAATGTGGCACCAGACTTTTGTTCCTTTTCTCTGAATCTTCCAATCTCTTACTACCACTCCATCTTCATTTAGACATCACTTCCTCCAGAGATGACTCTTTTCCATGAACACTTGAGACTAAGTTTACAGCTTCCCTCCTTGTAATACCTTGCTGTCTACTCATATCTTAGCACTTTCAGCCTGAATTACACTTGCTTGCATTCATATTTGAACCCTCAACTAAAGCACAGCAAAAATAAACCCCACAGACTTCTCCAGGTACACACTGCCTTATATTTTTGGTGTCTACAATAATATAGTATATTTAGTAGATGCTGAATACCTGTCAGTTGAATGGATGATCAGCTAAGCAGTTAGTCTTGTTGAAAAGGGAGGCGTTGACTTAGCTATTTGGAGAGCTCCTTGCAGGAGGTTTTAACTGTGAACTGAACAGGTTTCAAAATTTTTTAAAAATAAAAGGAGTCAGTACTTTTAGGCCAGATAGACCTATGGCTGACTTATATGGCCTGTGAGCAAGGAATGAACTTTACATTTTTAAAGAGCTGAGAAAAAAATAGAATGAGTCTTTATATGGCCTATAAATCCTAAACTATTTACCATCTCTGTTTACTGCCTGGCTCTTTACAGAAGTAGTTTACTGACCCCTGTTCTATAGAAATAGATAATGTGCCACCTTTGTACACATTCTATAGAATAATGGTGACATTGATGTGCTTTTAAAAATGTTTGGCTACTTGTATTCCTGAATCATTATTCTTCCTGTCAGTCTTATGATATAGCTGCTGCTTTAAAAAGTTATTTTACCTAAGTTATTTCTCATTTATTTATATTAGCTTTTCAGAAAACAGGGAGGTGAACTGGATTACTTCTTTTATCTCTTTTTGGGCTGATATGATTTTATAACAATATGACCAGGTTTAAACTATGAAGGTTTGTTGTGATGAAAATGGGGAAAAGAAAGAGAAATGGGAAATTGTACTTCTTAAATTTGCTTTTTCCATAAATTAATCTATTTTCTTTTTTTAATGTTTATTTATTTTTGAGAGACAGAGAGAGACTGAGTATGAGTTGGGATGGGGCAGAGAGAGAGGGAGACACAGAATCTGAAGACAGGCTCCAAACTCTGAGCTGTCAGCACAGTACAGGATGCAGGGCTCAAACCAAGGAACCATGAGTTCATGACCTGAGCCGAAGTCGGATGCTTAACAAATTGAGCTGTCCAGGTGCCCCAATCTATTTTATTTTCAACACAATGCATGGGTCAAGTAATAGTACAGTCGTTTGTCATTACTTTTCTATTTCATCCAATGCAGTTTCTTACACATCATAATTATCAAATAAACAATGGTGAATGAATGAGTGAATAAAAGAATGAATGAACAAATGACTTAGATGGACTATTTTGGTTCAGAGAGATTAAGAAACTTGGTCCTAATCACATAACCAGTAAGTGATATAATTGAATGATTTGAGTTCGGGCTTCTCAAAACCATCACAGTTTTGTGGTGTTTAATAATGGGTGTCTTTTATCTTAAGGTGTTCCTAAGGATCATGACAAGTATGCTATGTTCAATTATTCCAAACACTAATATTTAATATTTATTGATGAGGCCATTGTTAAAAGAAGTCTACACAAACATATTAATTTAAAATTGCACAGAATCATATGGAGTACATAATATTATCACCTCAATTGTAGAAACCAGCAATGGAGACAGAGAGGAACAAGACGTTGCCTCAAATCAACTGTGAGCAAAGTCTTAATATGAACAAGTTTGTGTTGCTAGAGTTCTCATCCACAGCAGTATGCAAATTAATACCTACTTTAGTGTATACATACACTTACTGTTTTGTGTCTAGCACTATGCTAGGTAATGTTTGCCTAATGATTAGCCTTCCTTCATAACCGTAGTGTAGGTCAGCGTAATTTTCCTCTTTTGGAAGCTGTGCAATAAGTTTGTTTGTAAATCAATACAAATTCTATGGAGGATGAAATTGAAACTTAGAGGTTAAGTCATGTATTTACAAAAGGATATTAGTATGAGTAAAGTGGATTTGCGAAGTCGTGATCTCTAGGAATCTTCTTAAAGAGACATAGTATATCTTTTTCTTGCATTAAACGCATGCAGTGAGATACTGAATTAGAGAGAGTTAGAATTATGATTCCTCCATTCATTGTTTTCAACTTGATGACAAAATATACATTTGATAATTAATAAGATATGCAATATTTGAATAGTGCACAGTTTCAAAGTGATAGCAGGTAACTAACAAGCCACTTTGAGCAAAGGTCATTTAATTTTTTTTATGGATGATAAAACCAGTCATGTAGCACAGAAAACACTTATTTTAGCATGGAAGAAGTTGTTTGTTGATATCAGAGACAGAACAATAAATTGCAGAGATATAAATGTTTTATACCATTTGTGAGAGTATGTGTAGACCTATTTTATACAACATCTACATATCTAGATTGGAACAATGCATAGTGAAATGTACCTGGGATGGATTTCTGAGTGCAGATTGTACATAGAAAAAAATGCATTTATGTTGCTATCCCCAGAAAACCACTAGAAGGTTAGTAAAGGGATTTTTAAGACATGAATCAATAAGGTCAAAATAAGGGAGATAGAAGAAAACAACAATAAAATTATGGAAGCAAAACCACAGTCAAAAATGTGGTCCCTGAGTTATAAAAAGTAAGAAAGCAGTATATCTTCAGGTGGCAAGGTGCAAGCTAAAAAGTGACCTGTTTCATTCCACAGAAACTTTATAAGTTTCAGAGGCTAGTAGCATTACCTATTTTTGAAACTGAGATTATTGTCTGGAAGTCTGAATAAGGAACAACTAGATATGAAAATAGCTTCTTTAACTTCTATCCATTCTACATGAATGGATAAACAAAATGTGGCATACTCAGATAATAGAATATAATTTGGCAATAAAAAGGAATGAAGCACTGCTACATGCTACAGCATGAGCCTGGAAACATTATGCTAAGTGAAAGAAACCAGTCACAAAAGACCACATATTGTATGATTTCACTGATATGAAATGTGCAAAATAGATAAATCTATGGAGACAGAAAGCAGATTAACATTTGCCAAGGGCTGAATGTGGAGAACAGGAGAATGAAAAGTAATTGCTAAAGGGTATGGGGTCTTCACTGCGGGAGACAAAAATGTTTTAAATTTAGATTGTGATAAATGCACAATTCTGTGAACATGGTAAAAATATTAACTTGTAAGCTTTGGGTGGTGAATAATAAAGGTATTTGAATTATATCTCACTAAAGCTGTTAATAACAACACAAAACAAAAAGTCTGAGCATTTGTTCTGTGAAGAAGGTAGAGTCTTTGAACTAAGAAAAAATAGGTACAGTTGAAGATAGGAAATCTTGTTGAAAATAAAGGATATAGTGAATACTTTTGTACCAAAGTCCAGTACTCTCCAACCCTTTCAGTCACTCAGCTTTGAGAATACTGGCATCCAATTGTGAAGTTTCCTGAGCTCTTCTCTGGGGATTTGATCTGCCCCTAAGGAAATACCTACAAGTAGGAACATCAGAGATTCCCCGAACACTGATCCTCCAGATGGCCTTAGAGTAAAGACAAAAGTAATCAAGTTGCATTTACCCATACATTCAAAACTCTCCATTAGCTTGTAATTAACAGACGTAAAAATGAGTAGACAATTGAGCATCCCAAAGAACTGAAAAAAGCCCTAACAAATGCGCAGAGAAAAACAAGCAAATAAACAAACTAATCAAGGCAAAGATCATGCAGGGTTTAAAAAAAAAACACCCCACAAAACTGCCGCTAATATCTTTGGAGAAATGAGAAAATGTGGTACTTCCAACAAACTCATACATGAATTCAATTAAAAATCATGTTGGAAATTAAGAACATGAAAATAGAAATGAAAAATTCACCAATAATAGTTAACAAAATGTAGAGGAAATCTTCCAGGAAGTAAAAGAAAAAAAAATCTCAAATAGATAATACAGAAAACTTAAGATATTTAGAGAATCAATCGAGAGGTTTATTATATGAACCAAAGAAGCAGAGAAAATCATCACTAAAATAATTCACGAAAATATTCTAGAACCAAAGGATAGTGAGGATAAGTAGACATGGGTCACTTAAATAAGAGATGAAAAACAAGAGTTAAAGATAGAAAGACCAATGTTCAAAACCGTAATTTCAGGTTGCTGATGAGCATGGGCAGTGGATTCAGTGCATGAGAGAGCATTTGTTGGATGGCAGAAAATGGAGGGTGGTGTGGGGACAATGCTTGAAGAAGCAGTCGAAATATAAACAACTTGTCTTAGTAGAACTGACCCCAGGGCCTTGAGGTAAGAGGAGAATTTCAGGGAAAATATGCAAAGCAAAACAAAACAAAACAAAAAAAGAGTCTCCATTAAAGAAAGTTGCATAGGTGATAATGTCACCAAGGAACAGCTAAATTTTTAAGACAAAAGGGCCACTTGAAAAGACTTGAGTGGATGGAAAAGAACTGGAGGACTGGGTGAGACTGTGGGATGTGCCAAACATCACAGAGATGTATCTTGAAATGGTAAAGGATGATTTGGTGAGCCTAGAGTTTCTACTATAATTGAGGTAAACTAAACTCCGAGCTATAATTTTGATAGTTTCTTAGAGAAAGGTGAGCAAATGGTTGCTGGGGTGACATGGGATATTTTCTCCAGTGATTTATGGGTACCCACCCAATCATAGAGATATGTGCATGTTCTATGGCCCTGATGGAGACCCTATTGCCGTAAGGTTTTGTGCACAATTATGACCATATTTAGGAAAGCAGAAAGCTAAGAATTCTGCCTTCTGTCCCTTTCTTCTCAATTGCAACCTACTTTTCCTCTGTTAGGAGCATTGTCAGTATGGAGAATACTAATTCCATCTGTGTATTTTCTTATAGTAACCCCAAGTACAATAAGGTACTCATTACCTTATAAGTACTAAAAAGGTCTCAGTACAATACCATCACAGTGATTAAAATGATTTAGGACACTGCTTTTCTTTTAAACATTTCTTAAGACTCCTTTTCTTTTTAAAGGTTTATTTACTTATTTTGAGAGAGAGAGAGAGAGAGGGAGAAAGAATGCAAGCAGGGGCAGAGTAGAGGGAGAGAGAGGGAAAGAATCCCAAGCAGGCTCCATGCACTGTGGAGCCTGACACAGGGCTCAATCTCACAACTTGAGTTGAAATCAAAAGTCAGATGCATAACTAACTGAGCCACCCAGTCACCTCAGAAAATTACTTTTGAAGATGTGAGTCATATATATATATATATATATATATATAGTATTTGGCAAAAAGATTTCATATTTTTATATAGAATTATGGAGTTAGACGAGATTTTGTGGTGTCTTCAATTCTGAATTTTTCAAATAAAGATTCCCATAACCCTAAGGAGTATCTAAATATTTGGTTGACAAGTTGAAAATAATTACTTGGAAGAAGCAGATGCATGATAAAGGAAAACAAATAAGCATAATGATACGGTATTCCAGTTAATAATCAAAGATGACTCCATTGAATAATGATCATACTTTATAATTCATGGGGATGGCACTAGTAACTAGGGTGAGATAAAAAATAGGAGAAAAGGGGCGCCTGGGTGGCTCAGTCGGTTAAGTGTCCGAGTTTGGCTCAGGTCATGATCTCACAGCTCGTGGGTTTGAGCCCCCCATCAGGCTCAGTGCTAACAGCTAGCTCAGAGCCTCGAGCTTATTTTGGATTCTGTGTCTCCCTCTCTATCTGACCCTCCCCTGCCCACGCTGTCTCTCTCTCTCAAAAATAAAAGTAAAAAACATTAAAAAACAATAGGAGAAAAGTTGTTTGGAGTCAGAACTTGAATTTTTATCACCAAATAATGTACAGTAACAAGTTACATTGCAATAACAGCACATTCATTTATTTTTTTTTATTTTTTATTTTTTATTTTTTTTTTTACAAATAGTTTATTGTCAAATTAGTTTCCACATAACACCCAGTGCTCATCCTCACAAGTGCCCTCCTCCATGCCCACCCCTCCTCCCCCCCACATCCACCAGTCCTCAGTTTTTGTCAGCATTCAAGAGTCTCTCATGGTTTGCCTCTCCCCCTTTCCCCACCATTTCCGCCCTTCTTCTCCCCCTTGGTCCTCTGTTAAGCTCCTCCTAATCCTCCTATACGTGCACACATATGATATTTGTCTTTCTCTGCCTGACTTATTTCGCTCAGCATAACACCCTCAAGGTCCATCCATGTGGCTACACATGGCCAGATTTCATTGTTTCTCATTGCCAAGCACATTCATTTAATAATTATTTTGAACTTATAATGTTTTATTCTTAAATCATTAAATATGAGTTCTTTAATTCCAAGTGAAATACTCACTTAAGAATAGAAATATGTGTCCTAATTATTTTAGGGCTCCTACATTCAAGATATCTAAATGTATTTGCCAGTAATTTTGTTGCTCATTCACTGAACTGTTAATTCATTAAAGACATATTTATTGAACATCTACTGTGTTAGGCAGGGGGAGTAGAGTAGATGGAAAGGTAGAAGTATCTTTTGTCCTCATGCATCTTAGTTATGAAAATAAAATTATGTTGCTTGAGGTATTAAAAATGAGGAAGAATCAAGCTGATTTTGAAGGCCAAATTTCTATAATTTATTTTTTATTTCATCTCATTTTGTCTTTTCAATCTATAGATTTGGCTCAAATTTCATTATCTACCAACAGCTAAAATTAGATTTTTTTTCATTTAAACAATAGCATTCTGCCTTTGAACAAGCTTTTCATTGTGGAAATTCTAAGCACAAACAAGATAAAATAAGTCATAATACCACTTAGACAAACTATTGCCACGTTTGTAAAGCAGAAGGGAAAAGCAAATTATATCTGTGCTTGAAATACTCATGACAAGAGAATGCAAAACAAATATGAAGTTATTAAACTTTCATGATTTGAAGAAAAGGATTACAGTTGTAAAGAACAAACTTTGTAAAGTATATATACCAAGTTAATTAAGATCTTGAAAACATTTTTTATATAATGAATTTTATAATTGTCAATTTGTAAAACTTGAAAAATAGAGAATGACACAAAAAGAAAAAAAGTATAATTCTTCAAACCTATCATAGTCATTGAATTTATTTTTCTGTTTCATTTGAGCATATTTTAGTAAATGTATATATGAGTATAGTTATGCTTACTTTATATAAGTATAAACATATATTTAGTTAATAATTATGTAATGTGATTATTGCAGGCATATTCATATGCAAAACTTGTCCTTAGTCTTTTGATTCAAGGATAATGTCATATGCTGTATTTCTTTGTGTGTGTGTGTGTGTGTATTTGAAACTGATGGCCAAAAGGAGGTTCCTCGTGTGCTCCTGATGTCATTTGTGCAATCACTAATTACATTAGCACTGGCTCTATATCTGAGAACGAATGTTTCCTATCAGCTACACCGAGAATAAACTCATCTCTGATCTATTTTGATTCTTTTCTTATCAGAAGTTATACATATATGTTCATTCAGCATTATTGCTTCAGCAATTGTTTCAGAAATATTTTATTAAATACCATCCCCTCTAGTCACAGCATATTGTTAGGTTTGGAAGTTGGAAAGGGTAGCGATCTATTTAATTCTCTCCAGGAAGATCTCAGACCCTCAGGACTGGCAGAGTGAGCAGAAGAGAAACTCAAGAGACTGTGATTCTATGGATAGTCCTGAGTTTAAATCTCTTCAGAGTCACTATCTATTGACCCTGAGCAGTTCATCTGACATCTTGAACATCGGTTCCATCCACTGTAAAATGCACATATCTACAGGTAGCTTTGTAGAAAGCACTATAAAAACAATCATTGTAATTTCTTTATAACACTGGCTGACACAAAAGAGATGCAACAAGTGGTGATAATTATGTTCAGTGTGATTAGGATCTATAGGGATTAGGCCTACTTTCTGGAACTCAACATCAGATCAGTTACAGATGAGAGGCCATAGGAGGATACTGTAGAAAGACAAATGGTTCCCTGCGAGGATGGTGATGAAGCCTATGACTGTGTCATTTTATAGCAATATCACTCTTCTTCTAAATCTCACTCAACAGCAAATCAGGGAGACATATAATTTTAATTATATGGGCCCCAAGGAAGGCAATAAATGGTTGTTCGCAAACGCTCCCAGTGATTTTCATGAGATAAAAATAAATCTGTGGAACTGGACTCTGCTTTTTTGGATGGCTCTCACAGATGGGCAGTTGATTAGGATACACCAGTCCTCAAAGGCTAATACTCTTCAAGCGAAGCTATGGGGACCTCCCTTAGAGGATAATGAAGCCCACTGGAGTGCTTCCCACCAGCATGTGTCAGAAATACATATCTTCCCTTATGATAAAACATATCTGCCTCCTATTACTAAACATAAAGGGATATCTATTCATTTACTGTCACTATGGATTTTTTAAATTTCCTAAAATTTTCTTTAAAGGTAAGAAGAAGAGTAATAAAATGAATATTTTCTCTATTTCTACTAAGAATTTGGTAATTGATGCGTTTGTACATTTAGCTTTCACTGGTGCAGCTACTTTATAAGGACACATGTACCATGCATGGGTGGTTCAGTCTGTTAAGTGTCTGACTTTGGCTCAGGTCATAATCTCACAGTTCATGGGTTCTAGACCCGTGTAGGGCTCTGTGCTGACAGCTAGCTCAGAGCCTGGAGCCTGCTTAAGATTCTGTGTCTCCCTCTCTCTCTGACCCTCCCTTGCTCGTGCTCTGTATCTCTCTCTCTCCAAAAAAAAAAAAAATATATATATATATGTATAAATATATATGTGTATGTGTGTGTGTGTGTGTGTGTGTGTGTGTGTGTGTGTATAATATGCAATTAGAATTAAGTAGAGAGATTTTTTAAGTAAACATTTATATGAATATAAGCATTTTTATTCCAATTTGGTAAAATTAAAAACAAGATTTCTTTTAAAAAGAAATCAAAGTTTTTATCTTTAGTTACCTAAAAGACCATTAGTTTTTAGTTAATTAAAATAGAGTAACAAGCTAGTAATAGCTCAGATATGGAAAACACCGAAATCACTTTCCTTCTTTTTTCTTGTTATGTCTTGTGTATGATAAAGCTAGTGTTTATCTCTGATTCCAGAGTAACACTGCTAGCTCCTATAGCAAAAGGAAACTAAAAAAAGCTACATGTTTTCTTCAAACTAATTGCACTTTCAACCAAGCAATCCCTCAGGGTAATAGTGAAAGAAGTGAAATTTACATGAACAGTTAATGTTTTGCTATCAAAGGTATGATCATTTTTGTGTATATATGTATATATGCATACATTTTGGGCATATATAACTATAAAAGAAAGGCTTGCTCATATAAATAGAATTCTTTCATTTTGAGCCACTAAGGTCTAATTTATTTTTATTTGCTTGGAAGTTGGCCGATAATTGACTTTTGCACAATGTATGAAGATAGGTAGTGCCCAAATATATTGTTTATATTGATATTATAACAAAAATGTTCAAGTTTAAAGTAAAAAATATTTCAATGCCCTAAATATTGTAAATGCTTGCTTTATTATATAGAATTCAGATTTTAAATATAAGCTAGTAATATTTTTTCCTAAAAATTCTTCTGAGACATTTTTTTAAAAAATTCAAGATATTTGGTTCCACATTTAGTTGAAATACAATAATTCCTAACTCATTCATTTATCTGTACATTAAATATGTAGGAGGGTATATATGTGTCAGTGCCTTTTTTAAGTGACAAAAATTAAAATAGTTCTGGTTTATTTTTAAAAAGCTATCATTTATTTGGCATCTAGTATTTTAAACTTATTCATCCATTGTTAATATAGTGGTATTGTTAATAATTAGCGGCAGTAGAGAAAGTAGTTAAGCACATGAGTTTTAATGCATGAACTTTAATAGAAGTTTTCCCCTTGTTAAATATGAAATCTTGTTTTTGGCATGTCTGTGCCTTACTTTTCTCATCTATGCAATGGAAGAAAAAATGCCACTTATGTTTTCAAGTGTTTGTCAAAATTAAATGAAGTAATGTATGTTTGATATTTTTAAAAGTATCTAGGACACTTTAATGTTTTATATATTCCTAAATGGTAGGAAAAATTAATCCTGAATCCTAAATACTGGAACTAATTTTTGCTGTTCCTGATTCCAGTAGATCACTTGAAATCAGTTTCAAGCAACTTGTCACAAATCTCACAGCCAGTAAGTACCAGAGCTAGGAATTAACTGCTGATCTGTCAGCTTCCAAATCTAAAAACTCTATTCCTATCACATCAAATGTTCCCAAGTTCTGTACCTATTAGGGCCACTTTTTTCTTTTTCTGTTTAAGTGAAAATACTCAAACTTCTTTCCACGTCTTTGGGAAATTCTGAAGCGTTGTTAATACATGTGAGGGAGAAGACCAAGGAAGAAGTTGGAGAGTCTTAAATTCCTTTGGCCGCTATCAATGCTTCCTGCATTTTATCTGTTTACTTTTTATTTCAGCTTCCACTCATCATCACATAATCAATAGGGTACTCTCTCACTTTTTTCATAATTCACACTTTTATTCCTTTTGAAACAAAATTTTCCAAGATTCTTGGATAAACAATAAAGATTGGTCTTGGGACATGGGATGCACAGAGGCAAGGAAATAATAGGAAATGACTTAAAAATAAATATTAGATATACTTAGTTTTTAGTTTTATTTGTATAGTTTTTATGAACCAGTGTTATAGGATTTGCCATTAAAAAAATTGTCTACCCCCCTGAAACCTATCTCCCCATGTTTCATATATTTTCTGTGACACACTCAATTATACTTTTTTCTAGTAGCCATATGAAAATATCTTGAAGGAATGAATAATACCTTTTTTTTTCTGTTAGGTATTTTATTTGAAATAAAAAATATACTCTAAGAGGACATTGGATTAGTTCAGGTGTGTGCACGTGTGTGTGCTTAATTGTTGTGGAAATCTGGTCTGGATCATTGGCAGAAGAACCAAGTGGCACTCAGGGATCTTGTAAGAGAGGAGGTTTATTTTATACCTGTGAGCTCAGAGGAGATCATTCTCCAGAGGTCTGAGCCCTGAACAACGGTGGTCGTTTGCTTATAAAGTTAAATGAAGCCCACCCATACCAGCAGAGGTGTTTAAAGCTGATTGGATGTATAGGGGTAGGGTGACTTGGGGTCATTGCTATGCACAAGAAGGGAAAGGAAGTGGATGTGGGGAGCACCCTGCCTGGGCAGTTTGGGCAGTTTGACATTATGACCTATATGCCCTCAAGGAGCTTTCCTTTATTTTCTCCATTATAATCATCTTAAATCCCATTTCTTACAGCTGGCAAAGATAAAGAGGTAGCTTAATTCTTGTAACAAATATGCAATTTTCTAGTATGCTACATAGAAACATCTAGGGTTCTCTGGAGGTATTAAACATTCTGGATATTATGACAATAATATTTAGACTACCCAGCACTTGATAATGAATTCTTTATAATTCATCTTACTGTATCTAGTTAGACTGAATGCTATGGCTTCATTGTGCTTGTAATAATAAATGAAAGGGGGAAATCTTATTCTCCTATTCTTTGATAACTCTAGAGTAACGTATTTCAAATTTAAAAGAAGAACATTTTTTAACAACTAGACTCAAACCATTACATGGGGAGAGAAAAAGAAGAAGCCAGTGTGAATCTTTTATTTTTCTAAACAGGAACAATGAAATATTTTTAACCTATGTATCTTTATTAAAAAAGATGCAGAGCTTTTTGCAAAGATTTCAAATTCTTGGAAATTTTTCTGCTTCTTAAAGGAATCTAACACATAAGAGAATTATTTATTCAAGTTATTTTGCTTCACCTTCTTTCAAAAGCTGGAAGTTCAGGGAAAAAAGTACTTCTTTCCAAGTGCATATTGATTAAAATATTACATTTTATTAAAATATTACATATTAAATTATGTATTACAATATTAAAATGTTACATTTTATGAAAATATTATATAAATTTTGAATTCAGGAAAATGGATGATTGAGTTACATACTTTCTAGGGATTCTCAGTCAGCTGCTGAGGAGCTTCATTTCAAAATTTCATCTGAAAAATAACTATTTGCTTGATCATAGAAAAATGCATTGATAATGTGGCAATAAACATGCCCTTGATTCAAGATATCTAAATGGTTTTACTTTAGGACAGTTTTAAAAGTGTGTGTGTTTGTGTGCTCACTCATGTTTTTCTGATAGTACAAAATATGTGAGCTCATGGTTGGTGATGGAATAGAAAAATGACTCAAACATTCTGCCCCAGGAGCTAAAAGTTTAGTGAAGTCACTAAATATATATCTAGAGAACAGTCACTGAAGGCAGTCCAGGAGCAATGCTCAGTACACTGCAAGTTTATATTACAGTAGAATAGAAGTGGCAAAGGATTCTACCTAGATTGAATGTCAGCTCTATTATTCACTCGCTGGATGAATTTCCTTAACATCTCAATAGTGTTAGTTTCCTTATCTACGAAATAAAATATTCATCCTTATACAACAAGGATTTTAACAGTGACAAGAGAAATATTAATTTTGTTATTAATTTCCATGAAATTAATTTGTTTTTATTGCCAAACGTGTTGAGAGATTTTCATGCACTGTGTTGTTTTACAAATGATGTATAGTATACATAGATAAAATGGAACTCCAGAAATTTTACAAATTGAAAACATCAGTGTATCATGCCCCTAGATCAAGAAACAGAATATTGCCAAAGACCCACAAAATCTTAGGTGACACCCTCCTGTCACCTTATCACTAACCCTACTACCTGCAAGGGTATCTGTTATCTTGATGTCCAATACCACGATAGGCATTTAATCCTGTCAGTAACCCTGAAATGTAAACAAAGGTAATTCCTTTCACATAACCTTAAGCATTGATAAAATCCAAGGAGATTCTTTTCTGTGGAAAACTATGGGAATGTTTCTTGAAAAACGGATTCACTGACAGGACTGTTGAATTGAAATTAAAAAACAAAACGATGAACTTGTGTTTGAACCTGACTTGTTTCTTGCCAACACTGGAATTCTGAGGAATTTATTACCCCCGATATTCCCCTTTCTTAATGAGATTATTTTAAGGATTAAATAACAGGTGGGAAGAATTTTGTAAACGATAAAGTGCTTTACAAATCTAAGATAGCAGTAGCAGCAGCAGTAGAAATGCAAAGAAAGAAAAAAACTAGGAAATAGCTTTAGGCAAGCTGGCGGATAGGGTATGTCACAGAAATGGCAAGAACTATATACTGCAGCTGAATTATAGTGCTGGATACATGCTAGAGAGATGATGAACAAAAAAAATTAAAATGTAGTTCAGAAACATGGAGTCAATCTTTTCTCAACATGTAGTATGACTTGAATACAAAACAGAAATATAAAATTACTCTTACTTTTTTTTTTTTTTAGCAATGATTAAGGCCACTTTTTAGAAATTGAGGCATCGTGAACATTTTTAGGAATCTGAAACCAAAACTAATTTTAACTCTTTTTTAGCCTCTGGAATTAGAATGTGAAGGATAGTATAACTCATGTTAGTGAGAAGAAAGAGCTCTGAACTACTTTATTCTTTTTGAAGAGGCCAGCATGAGAGAGAAGAGAAAGAAGGAAAGCTCATTCTACCAGTTCTTCTGTGGCCGCTGACATCCATATAGCTTGGTGATCAGGAAGTAAATTTAATTCTATAGGACCATAGGACCAGAACTGAAGTGTGCATAGGAATCACTTTGGTGGCTTATTAAAAGGCAGATCCTGGGCCTAATACCTCATTATGGCTCTGAAGGGAAATAAGTGATTTTAAAGGTATTACAGGAACTCCATATCCCGATTCTTATTTTAGGGGTCAAAGTACCTGAAAAAAATTACAATTTGGGCTAAAAGTTGGGAGGGTGAGTGGGTGGACAGAAAGGAAAGCATGGCAGAGCTTGAGAAGAGAAAAGAGAGTGTGAAAATGGGTGTTTAAGTGAACCAGGAGTGTACAAGTCAAGGTGTCTGGAACCTTAGAAAGGCAGCAAAATGTGAGAAACAAACTAGAAAGGGGATGTGTCAGGGGAGAGTTGCTTCAGAAAAATACAATCAAAGAAATTTAGGAAAGATAGCATTCAGAAAACCATGGGGGAAAAGCTCTAATACTGTAGTAAGTGGCACTTGATAAATGCAAAAGAAATCTATAAATCTTACGATTTCTACACTGGAAAATGCTAGAAGAGTAAGATGCAGTCCAAAGGCACTGTGTTGGCATTCATGCCTAGAGAATGTACTAACACTGACTCAGGGTTTGTGGGCCTGGAATACATTCAGTAATAAACAAACATATGCAAAATATGAATACAAAATTAGGTACGCATGAGGATATTATTTAGAATGAGAACAAATGACAGATTAAAAAATTTTGAAGCTGACAAGCACAAACTATATCAAGAGATGCCTGCATCATTCCGGCCTTAAGTATCTCGCTCTTGATCACAAATTAGGTCTTGATATCAGGGTCGTGAGTTCCGGCCCCTTGTTGGGGTCCATGCTGGGTATGGAGTCTGCTTAAAAGTATCAAAATATAACTATATCAAATATTTTTAAATATGATTTATTTTCAAGTTAGCTAATATACAGTGTTTACAGTGTGCTCTTGGCTTCCAGAGTAGATTGCCATGATTCATTGCTTACATACAATACCAACAGGTGCCCTCCTCAATGCCCATCACCCATTCTCTCTCACTCATGGCCCCTCCATGAATCCTCAATGAATTCTCTGTATTTAAGAGTCTCTTATATATGGAAACCAATTTGACAATAAACTATTTGTAAAAAAAAAAAAAAAAAGAAAAAAGAGTCTCTTGCGGTTTACCTCCTTCTTTGTTTGAAACCATTTTTCCCCCTCCCTTCCCCTGTGGTCTTAAGTTCCTTAAGACCCACATATAAGTGAAAACATATGATATCTGTCTTTCTCTGACTGACTTATTTCACTTAGCATAATACTCTCCAGTTCCATCCATGTTGTAAATGGCAGGATTTCATTCTTTCTCATTGCCAAGTAGTATTCCATTGTATATATAAAGCACATCTTTTTTACCCATTCATCAGTTGATATACATTTGGGCTCTTTCCATAATTTGACTATTATTGATATCACTGCTATAAACTTTGGGGTACATGTGCGTCTATGCATCAGTACTCCTGTATCCTTTGGATAAATTCCTAGTAGTGCTATTGCTGGGTCATAAGGTAATTTTATTTTTAATTTCTTAGGGAACCTCCACACTGTTTTTCAGAGTGGCCGCACTGGTTTGCATTCCCACCAACCGTGAAAAAGGATTCCCGTTTCTCCCCATCGTTGTGAGCATCTGTTGTTTCCTGAATTGTTAATTTTATCCACTCTGACTGGCATAATGTGGTATCTCAGTGTGGTTTTGATTTGTATTTCCCTGATGATGGGTGATGTTGAGCATCTTTTCATGTGTTTGTTGGCCATCTGGATGTCTTCTTTGGAAAAATGCATTCATATCTTCAGCCCATAGTTTTCACTGAATTATTTGTTTTTTGGATGCTGATTTTGGTAAGTTCTTTATAGAATTTGGATACTAACCCTTTGTCCAATATGTCATTTGCAAATATCTACTCTCATTCCATTGATTACCTTTTAGTGTTGTTGATATTTCCTTTGCGGTGCAGAAGCTTTTGATCTTGATGAGGTCCCAATAGTTCAGTTTTACTTTTATATCCCTTGCCCTAGAGGTATGCCAAATAGGAAGTTGCTGCAGCTGAGGTCAAAGGGATTGTTGCCTGTTTTTTCCTCTAGGGTTTTGATGGTTTCCTGTCTCACATTTAGATCTTTCATCCATTTTGACTTTATTTTTGTGTGTGGTGTGAGAGAGCAGTCTGGTTCCATTATTCTGTGTGTTGCTGTCCAGTACTCTCAGCACCATTTGCTAAAGAGATGGTCTTTCTTTCCATTGGATAGTCTTTCCTGCAAGATCTTTTGTCTTTGGTGTTGCTATATACCTTCTTCTTGTAGCACTCAAGGTATTTGATTATTCTCCTAATGTGCCTCTGAGCTAGCTATCCAGCCTGGGGCTGGTTCTCCCTCCCTACCAGGCACATGCACAGGACAGCAGGCCCCAGTCCAAGGAAGTTCCAGAACCGTGGATCATCACTCATTTTAAAAAAAAAAGTTTTTTATTTATTTCTGAGAAAGAGAGAGAGACAGAGAGACAGAGAGACAAAGAGACAGAGAGAGAGAGAGCATGAGCAGGGGAGGGTCAGAAAGACAGCATGAGCAGGGGAGGGTCAGAGAGAGAGGGAGATACAGAATCTGAAACAGGCTCCAGGCTCTGAGCTAGTTGTCAGCACAGAGCCTGTCATGAGGCTCCAACCCGTAAACTGAGATTATGATCTAAGCTGAAGTCGGACGCTCAACTGACTGAACCACCCAGGCGCCCCTTGGATTATCACTCCTAAGGCTGTTTGCAAGTTAGTAATTGGCTCTCCCTTCACTTTTTTCATTATCTGGTCCATGGTCCAAATACAATCCTACACTTCCAAAGCTTCTCTTTCTCTTCCTTTTGTCTTTCCACAGAAGGGGATCCTTCCCCTTCATGCCTATTCCACCCATTTTATCTCGCTCAGTTCACAATCACCCACCCATGGCCCACCAAGTTGTCCCCATGGGCCCCTGGAGATGTTTCTGTCCCTCTGTAGCCTGGATTCCTGGATCTCTAAGTCTTCTGGCCTCAATACTGCTGTGTTTGAGGGATGAGGGAATGTCGGGCTCCCCTACTTCTCTGTTATGTTGACTCCTCCAAACAATATGAAAGTTTAAAAAAAAAAATAGAAAACAACGTAAGTCAGTTTGGGACAGTTATTGCCTGTGTACTTATACCTAGTCAGCCATTTAGGAAAAATTGAGTTCTAGGTTTTCCAAAGTTGGAGTTTGGTGTTTTTTAAAGAAAATATTGGTTTTAAGTACTGGTTGGAATCCTTTGGAAGTAATCAGTGTGCCACACATTCCCTAATCTCAATAGTCCCCAGAGGTCACCTATTTCCTGAACTCATGCTCAGATAGGAAAGTGATATCAGTGTTTGGGATATTCTGCCCTACTAGGTGTCTTTTAGAAAACAGCATTCAAATCCCATTTTGTAGATACATAGACTTAAAGAGTCTATCCTGGTCCCAGTAGAAATAGAATTTACATGGTTATTTACAAGCATTGACTAGCATAGGCTCATGGAATAAAAGCCTATTTATCTTTATCATATCAAAACCTAAAAATACAGGTACAGTTGCTATCATCAAAAGACCATATAATTTACTTCAAAACAAGCCAGGTTAACTAAACTGTTATTCTGAATGGTGTGCACCGTGGTCTGCCCCCACATACACACCCTTTGCAGAGCGAGCTGACAAGTAAAATGACATATTTAGATGTCTTACAGTTGCATTGTATCACATTCTATTTTCTGAGAACTTTTAGAAAGTTGTTCCTCAACTTTGCGTTCTAAATTGTGGGTTATCATAATCACTACTAATGATTTGTTCCATTGATTGAATCACTTAAGGAACTCTGCCAGTAAAATAATGAGCATTTTTTAGGGGATAATCTATGGAATAATTGAAGTCTTTAGAAAAACTGACGGTGAGTAATAATTCTAATTGTATTTGACTGACAGAAGGAATGCCTCATGATGAATTGGTGCAGGATCTAAAGCAATACTTATCATTAATCTGATTTTTCCATCTTTACCAAAGTCAAAATAAAATTATATTGTTGGAAGAGTGAAGAATAGAGAAATAGTAGCTTGGATTTTAGAAAAGTATACTGCCGTTAAAGAACAAAAAATATTCTGAACTCTTGGACATCGTGGTCTCAATATCTATGTTTCATGTGGGGACTGGATCTTTGATCGATGGTCTTTCCAAAAAGTATTTTCAGTGCTATGGGTGGTGGTGGGCGGGGGGGTGGGGTATAGGGAGACTGAGAAAGTTCCACTGGCAAATGATCACAGTCTTCATCAGTATCTGCTTCCCCCCAACCACCTAAAGCTGCCTTTCCATAGCCATGTCTACTCAAATAAACATGAGGCCCAATTAAGATTCATGTACTTGCTATGCAGATTTTGGATCAAGACAAGTCATCTAACCCTGACTTCCAACTATATTCCCACATTTCTTTCCACTAAGGGTCTACTGTATAGAAATTCTGGTTTTACTACCTCTTTTAATTTAATTTTATAAAAAGAGGAGTTTGTTGTATGTTATTCTTTGAGTAGAAAGATAATAATTGAACTTTTCAATACTATTAGAGACTTATAAAGACAATTACATTGTCCCATATCAAGATTGTTGTTATACAAGATTATAAATTCTTAATTTTTGTCAGACAACTATACCTTATACTTATAAAACTCAATTGTACTTACATATTTTGCATTTGTCTTATTTTGCACTGCATAAGAGCATAATGCATTATATGCACACATTTCCTCTTCATAGATGAGAAGCTTTAAAGTCAAAACGATTAAGAACACTTGACAGTGGTCAAATTTGGAGTCTTAGAATTCCAAGCACAGAGTGCTGATCTCATATGAGTCAGTTCTGTTCTCTGATTTCTTACACTTAAGTTGTCTCTTAATCTTCACCTCTTGTTTTAATTTTTATTTTCTCATACCTTGACCTAGTTTATATTTCAATTCTAAGAAAGACTCAGAATCCAGGGAAACAAAGAGAAATTAAAATAAATAATTACAATTCCCAAACATATTGCATAAATGAGTATAAAAGAGTATTTTTCTTTAGGATATTTGTTGCTCTATCTTTGTAACAGACATTTCAGAATATCGAGTCATGTCTCTGAGTTGCCCTTGTCTTTTCCAATGAAGTTATCTTCTCTCCCAGGAGCCATGCCCGTATTGCAAGCTGATTTAATGATGCTGATATGAATAGTGTTGAAAGTGACACAGTGCCATCCTGTTGGTTGCAAAGAGGTCATCAAAAATATAGATGGTAAGGAGCAATCAATACATCTCTATTATACACAGATGGAAGGGAAGTGTTTAAGACAGCAGTTCTATCATCCAAAGGTGCTTATATATTCTCAAAGCAGCTGTCTTTCAATGAGTCAATTTTTAATGGGGTTAAGGCCTTATTTTTAAAGTGTTTGGCCAGTCTATAACTTTTCCAAACATTGTTATGTCATTTCTCATTTGTGAAGTTCTTTCTCAGCATAAGTGCCTAGAGTAATATCTGTTAAAAAAATCTATTTTGAAAAAGAAGTTTGTAATATAAAAGTTCAAATTTTATTCAAGTGGAAATTAATACTTATAAATTAAAATAAAATATTTTTTTCAAAAATGGTAAGCACATTAATTAAAGAACATAAGTTAAAAAAACTTTATATTTAGGAGTAATAAAAATAAATCCTTTCGGTAAGAGACTTAATAATTGGATAGGAGTGAAAAATGTGTTGTGGAGAATTGAGTATGGGTTCTTTCAAGCTGGATAATGACAATGCTGATGTAAAACAAACTCAAGCTTTTCACCAGAGCTTGACACCCAAGCATTAATAGCCTCAGGGCCTCAGCTGTTCTTGCTGGGACTTACGATAGTTATCTGCCATACCTGAATCTCACTGGCATTCCACGACACTTCTATTTTAATATAGTAGTGTTGATCCATTGACAGTAATTTTTAGCTCTGTGTTGAAAGACTTGCAACATCTATTACAGATCAGATTGACCTGCCTTAAAATGATCCATGCATTCTTGAAATTTTACCTTGCAATTTATTTTTTCTTAAGATTGTATTGGAATATAACTGGCAGATTATTAAATTCATATTTTTAAAGTGTAACATTTGATAAGTTTTCACATATGTGCACCTATAAACTCAACGTCACAATCAAGGTAATGATAGATAGATAGATCTATCATCTCCAAAAGATTATTTATTATTCCTTTATGAAATCCATTGTAGCTTCTCTCAGTCAGAATGCCAGCTGCCCCTTTAGGAATCACTAATCTGCTTTCTGTCACTACGTGTTTGTTTGCATGGTTTAGATGTTTACATAATGTTAATCATAAAATAGTTACTCTTTCTTGTCTTGATTATTTAACTAACAATTGTTTTCAGTTTTGGTAGTGTTTATCAGTGGATTAACAATACAATTCTGAGTATGAGTTTATCACATTTTAATCCATTAACCTGTTGAAGGACATTAGAATTTATCCAGTTTTTTGTTATTACATATGAAGCTGCTGTGAAAATTCATGTCAAATCTTTTCTAAGAACATATATTTCTACTTTCTTGGATAAATATCTAGGGGTATGTCTGTATTATATGATAGTTTTATGTTTGTCTTTAAAAAAAACTGTTTTCCAAAGTGATTGTCATGTTTTATATTCCCATCAGTAGTGTATGAGAGCTTCATTTGCTCTATATCTTTGCCATGAGTTGATATATTCAATATTTTTATTAAACGTTTTGTTTATTTATTTTTGAGACAGAGACAGAGACAGAGAGACAGAGAGCAAGTGGGGGAGAGGCAGAGAGAGACACAAAATCCAAAACAAGTTCCAGGCTTTGAGCTGTCAGCACAGAGCCTGACGTGGGGCTTGAACCCATAAACTGTGAGATCATGACCTGAGCCGATAGGATCTTAATGGACTGAGCCATCCAGTCACCCCTATCCAATCTTTGTTTTTTTTTTTTTTTTTTTTTTACAAATAGTTTATTGTCAAATGAGTTTCCACATAACACCCAGTGCTCATCCCCACGAGTGCCCTCCTCCACGCCCATCTCCCCCCTCCCCCCCACATCCATCAGTCCTCAGTTTGTTTCTCAGCATTCAAGAGTCTCTCATGGTTTGTCTCTCTCCCTTTCCCCCACCATTTCCCCCCTTCTTCTTCCCCATGGTCCTCTGTTAAGTTCCTCCTAATCCTCCTATACGTGCAAACATATGATATTTGTCCTCTGCCTGACTTATTTCACTAAGCATAACACCCTCAAGGTCCATCCATATTGCTACACATGGCCAGATTTCATTGTGTCTCATTGCCATGTAGTATTCCATGGTATAGATAAACCACAACTTCTTGATCCATTTGTCCATTGATGGACACTTAGGCTCTTTCCATGTTTTAGCTATTGTGGAGAGTGCTGCTATGAACATTCCTATCCAATCTTTTTAATGGTAGACATTTTAATACATGTGTCATAATGTTTTATTGTGGTTTTAACTTGCATTTCTCTAATGACTAGTGACAGAGGCCTAGACCAAACATCAAGGTAGAGGGATTCATCCCAATAGGAAGAACAAGAGAAGGTCAGTGCCAGGGATGTAATCAAAACATATCATAGTTAAATTTGTAAAATATAGAGATAAAGAAAAAGTCCTAAAAGCAACAAGATGAAAGAAGTCCCTAACTTATAAGGGAGGACAAATAAGGTTAGCAGCAGATCTCTCCACAGAAACTTGGCAAGCCAGAAGAGAGTGGTGTGATATATTCCCATGCTAAAAGGGAAAAATCTGCAGCCAAGAATATTCTATCCAGCAAGGCTGTCATTCAGAATATAAGGAGAGATAAAGATTTTCCTAAATAAAAACTAAAGGATCCATAACCACCAAATCAGTCTTGCAAGAAATGTTAAAGGGGACTCTGAGTGGGAAAGAAGGATTTATTTAAATTTTTTGATAATTTTTTCTTTTGTGTTGTATATTTTCTTATTGGGTTCTAAGAATGCTTCATATATTCAGGATATAATACTTTTATCAGATTTTAATTTGCAAATATCTACCTCTAGCTTGTGGCCTTTTTTTTCTCTTAATAGCTGTTCTCAAAAAACATGTGTTCTTAATTTTGTTTAAGTGCATCTTTTAAAATTATTCTATTAAGGATCACGTACTTGGTGTTGTCACTGAGTAATATGTGGTAGAAAAAAAAATTTTTTTAAATCTGTTTTCTTCTGCAGTTTTAGGTTTCTTTTTATATTTGAATCTAAGGCCAATTATTTAATTTTTGCATGTGTATGGAGTATAGATCAACATTTTTTTGCATATGGTTATTTAATTGTTCTAGCATCATTTGTTGAAAAACTGTGTTTTTAATTCTGGAAATGTTTTTGTACTTTAGTCAATCATTTGTTCAAAATGGAATGGGTCTATTTTTTATCTTTCTATTCTGTTTCATTGTTTTCTTTATCTTTATGCCAATTCTAGTGTTCAGGTTGCTGTAGCTCTGTAATAAGTCTTGAATTTAAGTAGAATATATCCTCCAGTGTTGTTCTTTTTAAAGCAGTTTTATCTAGTCTAAGTTCTTTTTATTTCCACATAAATTTTTGAGTTGGCTTGTAAAGTACTGCCAAAACATCTGCTTAAATTTTGACTGGAATTCTATTGAATTCATAGATCTACAGACAAATTTGGGGGAGGATTAAAAACAATAATTTGAATGATGGATACCTTTATTGGTCCATTTACTAGGATTTTTAATTTTTTCAGAAATATTAGAGTTTTTAGAGTACAAGTCTTGCACAGTTTTGCTACTATTTCAAATTTAACTTATATTGTTTTATTTATTTCAACTTCTGGTCAACTATTCCCAGTATATAAAAATGCAACTGATTTTGTGTATTGCTCTTGTGTCCTTTAGCCTCGTTAAATTCAATTATTAGTCTTGGGAGCTTTTTTGAAGATTTTGTTGGATAGATGATGAATTCTATACATAAGAAGAGTTTAGTTCTTCTTTTTAAATTTCTTGCTCAGTTGGACTGTCTAAAATGGCCAGTACATTGCTGAAAAAGTGCTAAAAAAGGACATCTTTAATCTTTTAGGAGGAAAACATTGAATCCTCAGTACACATGATGATAGCTGTAGAATCTTTTATTAATATCCTTTTTCAGATGGAGGAAATTTTCTTCTTTGTTCATGTCTCAAGAACTTTTTAGACAGAATGGATGTAAAATTTTGTCCATGTTTTTTCATCTATTGAGATAGCAATTTTTTTTTTAGTCTGTTTATATGGCAAATTAAATCAACTTGTCGATTTTTAAAATGATAAACTAGCCCTACATTCCTGAAGTAAACAGTAAACTAATTGGTCTTGATGTGCTTTTTTTTTTAGTTGCACTTGAATTGGTAAAGTTTGGTGAAGAACGTTTGCATTTATGTTCAGAAATGAATATAGTTTTTTTGTCTTGTAATATCTTTGTCTGGTATTGGTATTAGAGCAATGCTGGTATCATGTAATAAGTTGGGTAGTAATATATCTGCAACAGTTTTCTGGAAATGCTTGGTGAAATTCTGTAATTAAGATTTGGGTCTGGAATTTTCTTTGTGGAAATATTAAATACAAACTTAATTCATTTGATATATAATGAGCTATTACATTGGGAATTTTCAAGGGTGCATCCATTTCAAGACCATATCCATTTCATTATCCACTAAAATTGTTCATAACTTTCCTTTATCCTCTTAATATGAACTTAACCTGTGATCATAACACCCCTTCCATTCCTTATATAGATAATTTGTCTTCTTTTCCTTTTGTTTTTTCCTGATTAGTCTAGCGAGTGATTATCCATCTTATTAGACATTCAGCTGCTTCTGTTTTATTATTATTTCTTAAAATCTGATCTGTTGTTTTCTACTTTTTACAACCATATTTTGTATGACTTAAATTTTTAAAAATTTGTTAAGGTATATTTTATGGCCCAGAATGTGATTTATTTTTGTGAATGTTTCATGTGAGCTTGAGAAGCATGTTCACTCTGCTATTGTTAGGTGGAATGTCCTTATATTAGATCACGTTGGTTGATGCTGCTGTTGAGTTCCTTTTTATCCTATCAGATTTTCCATACTTGCAGCTGAAGATAGAAAATAAACGAAGTCACAGATATAATTATGGATTTCTCTATTTCTTCTTGAAATTCTATCAGTTTTCACTTCACATTTTTTTCTAATTTTTATTTTTTAATGTTTATTTATTTTTGAGAGAGAGAGATAGAGACAAGGGTGTTGGGGCAGAAAGAGAGGAGGGACACCAAATCTGAAGAAGTCTCAAGGCTCTAAGCTGTCAGCATGGAGCCCTATGCTGGGCTCGAACTTATGAACTGCAAGATCATGACCTGAGCCTGAGTCAGTCGCTT
Source organism: Proteles cristata cristata (assembly GCA_017311185.1). Classification (NCBI taxonomy): domain Eukaryota; kingdom Metazoa; phylum Chordata; class Mammalia; order Carnivora; family Hyaenidae; genus Proteles; species Proteles cristata. Next base: position 251,730 of record JAESUZ010003224.1, on the reverse strand, counting down.
AACTGACTGAGACAACCAGGGCCCCTCACTTCAGATTTTTTTTTTTAATGTGTAAACATTTAGGATCTCTAAATGTTCTTGGAGGACTGAAATTTTGTTATTTAATTTTCTTCTTTACTCTTGCTCATTTCCTTTGAACTGCAGTCATATTTATCTGTAACATGCTATATATTTCTCCATCCTCTTACTTTTAATCTGAAGGTATCTTCCAGTCTAAAATGAGTTTCATGTAGACAGCATATAGATGGATTTTGTTTTTTTATCCATTCTGCTACCCTATGTCTTTTGATTGGAGCATTCAGCCCATTTACATTCAGTGTTATTATTGAAATTTGTGGGTTTAGAGTCTTCATATCTTTTGTAGGGTTCATGTTTGTGGTGGTGTCTCTGGAATCTTTGTTCCTTGCAACCTTTCCTTCAGAGCATTCCCCTCAGGATTTCTTGTAGGGCTGTCTTCGTGGTGACAAATTCTTTCAATTTCTGTTTGTTTGGAAAGGTTTTTATCTCTCCTTCTATTTTGAATGACAGGCTTGCTGGATAGAGGATTCTTGGCTGCATATTTTTACTGTTCATCACCTTGAAGATCTCCTGCCATTCCTTTCTAGCCTGCCAAGTTTCAGTAGATAGGTCTGTCACCACTCTGATACATTTTCCTTTGTATGTTAAAGCCCTTTTCTCCCTAGCTGTTTTCAAAATTCTCTCTTTGTCCTTGTATTTTGCCATTTTCACGATGATATGTCGTGCAGAAGATCGATTCTAGTTACGCCTGAGGGGAGTCCTCTGAGCCTCTTGTATTTCCACATTTACTTCCTTCCCCAGGTCGGGGAAGCTCTCTGCTATAATTTGTTCCAGGACTCCTTCAGCACCTTTCCCTCTCTCTTCCTCTTCTGGGATTCCTATGATATGGATATTGTTGCGTTTGACCGTATCGCTGAGCTCTCGAATTCTTCTTTCCTGTTCCTAGATCAGTTTGTTTCTTTTTTTGTCAGCTTCTTGTTTTTCTATAATGGTGTCTTCTAAGTCACATATTCTCCTTTCTGCCTCTTCAATCCCTGCATTGGAGGCCTCTAATTTATTATGTATCTCATTTATCGCATTTTTAAATTCTTCATGCCTATTTTTATTTTCCATTCTGTCTGTAGCCATAGTTTCTTTGATGTCCTCTATGTTTCTTTCAAGCCCAGCTATTAATTTCACCATTATTATTCTAAAATCTTGTTCACTTATGCTGCTGATATCTGCTTTGAGCAGTTCATTAGCTGTCATTTCTTCTTGGAGTTTCTTTGGAAGAGAGCTCTTTTGTTTTGTCATTTTAGTTAGCTTTCTGGCTCTTGTTGGTTTTAAAGACTTGTTAATGCTCTCTGTATCTATGAGCGCTGCTATTTCCAAGAAGACTCTTTGACTTTCCAGGGCCTATCCTTTCAGAGAGTGTTTTTTGAATAGTATCTCTTGGTCTCTCTTGTTGGGACCTTGGTTATTTTATTTTCCTATTCGTAGTGATATTTGGAACTCTCCACCTTGTGTACTCTGGCTTGTTTCTTGAGGTAGCCCTGGAAAAGAAAACAGACAAACACACAGGGAGCAGGAGCAGACAAATGCACAGGCTAATTCAACTAACATGCAAAGCAAGTGGGAAAACGAAAAAGTTAAGAGAAAAGACAGAGGAGGGAGGGCAAACAATAGGGAGTATAAAATACATAAAAGGGTCAAAAAGGAGAAAAGAAAAGGAAAAAAGAAGAAAACTGATGGACAAAGAACGGTTTAAAGTATATAACCGGATTTCCCAGCTACAGTTAAATAGCCATGTGTATGCAGTGCTGGTTGAAGAGCATAGAGAGAGAGAAGGCAGGGCGGGATGAGGCAAAATTGGAAATAGAATGAACAGGCAGAAGGGATAAGAAGCTTTTTTCAAAGAGGTAAAGGGTAGAATATGGTTGGATAGGTGAGAGAAGGATGCTGGAATTATCCAGAGAAACTATATAGTCTAATTACTCCTGAGAGAAAGAGATGAAAATGTCGGTAGGTGTAGAATTTACATCTACAGAATGGACTCTTGTGATTGTTTAAGCAAGCTGGCGACCAGAGTTAATCAGGTCAGTTTCTGGGGAAAAAAGAGAGAAAAGAGAAAGAAGAAGAAAAAAAAAGGAAAAAAAAAAAAGGGAGGAGGGCACCTCTCAGGCAGGGATGGGCGTGGCGTGATCCAATGCCTCAGGCGGGAGCTCTGCCTTGGCGGTTGTGGGGAGGAGAGTGACGGTGCTCCAGTCCCTTCTTGAACCAAGCGCCGCACCTCGCTTTTTTGGGCGTGTAAACTCCCCGTACCGGGGGCGCAGCCGAAGTTGGTTGCACTCTTCAACCCAGGCCAGTTCCAATCTCCAAATCCCAGTCCGCGTGCCCCGCTGAAATTGCCTTAGACACAGCTTCCCAGGCAAACCCCTCGGGCAATTCCAGGCCCCCTGCGGAGCTCTGGGGGTGGAGTCAGAATCGCTGCTTCCTTCTCTGGGTCGGGCTGGCGCGCATGCGCGGGGCTTGCCTGCCGGGTGCTCTGAGCCCGAGCCGCTGGAGTGAGGAAAACCGGGTCTCTCTATGGCTCGTCACCCGCAACACGAATTCACAGGCAAATTTCCCAGTTTTTAGCTCTTTGCCTTCCCTCTGGAGCCCCAGCCAGCCCGGAGCGCGGACGCCCGGTGTCCGTGCGGCTGTTTCTGAGGCCCCAGCAGCCCAGGAGCTACAATGGTGGCAGGCTCGCTGCTGCCCTGAAGTCCAGCTGCCAGGAGCCAGCACAAGGAAGCAGTCTGTGCGCTCAGCACCCCTGGGACCAGTTGGCGCGAGGAGACCTGGTGTGCAGGTATTTAGCGAGTACGGTCTTTCTATGCCCCGGAGGTTTTTCTGTTTCGGACTCTCTTTTTCCCCTCTCACTCCCTGTAGAGGGTAGAGGGGGATCGCCTCCCACCCTGGAGTCTCCGATCCCCGCCCGGTTTTATCTTCCCGAGTTCGCACTCATGTTAGATGACTTTCACGTTAGATGACTCACGTTAGATCACTTTCTCAGTGGATTCTGCGTCCTTTTTCTCCCAATCTCTCAGGTTTTGTAAGGTTTCCGATGGCTTCAGATCTTTTCCGTGTGATGTATGGGAGTGAGTGCAAGTACGGAGCTCCTTACTTCTCCGCCATCTTGCCCCCTCCCTTCATCTTTCTCAGTTTCTTTATTTCATAATGGACAATGGAAATGATATTATTTTGTATTCCTCAATATTTTTTTCCATTTACTATACTTTTTCTCAGCCAATCAGAATAGCTACATGCTCCTTACTGTAGAGAAGATTTAAACTAATTTAAACCAATACAGCATGAGGCTCTCTTCAAATCTTCTGCTCAAAACTTCTGAGAACGAAAAGCCTGTCTTTTTCTGGCTGGATGTGATCAAGGAACATGCAAACTCAGCTGCCTCTTTCAATCATTCTGCAATCATAAGAAGAGCCAGACTTGGGCTAAAACCTATATTATGAACAAAAAATAGAAAAAAAAAACACAGACCATTAAGAACATTGATGAAGTACTGAATCAAACAACCTAAAGCCTGTCCTTTTCCTGGAAACTTCAAATGTGATATATTATTTTTTAAAATTAGTTAAGGCAGGTAGAGTTGTGTGATATGACTTGAAGTATCCTAAGTAATGTAGTAAATAATAATAAACCCTGATTTATATAGGATGGTGAAAATTAAATGAAAGAATGGATTTTGAATGCATAGTACAATCTGAGGCACATAGAAGGAGTTTAATAACTGAAATTAATCATTTTAGACCTTTTGGATATTGAGATTGGAGTGAAGGAGATTAGTTCCATATGGAACATGACAATACAAGTTTTTGGACAGAAGAATATATTACTCTAATAGCTGTTTTCCCTTCTTGGTACTGTTGACAAGTTAAGAACATTAATTTGCCTATTTGAATATTGAGCCTGACAGGAAGAGCTTTAAATTACTGTGAGACACAGGATTCCCAATTCCCAAGGTTTCATTTCAAACTATATCTTATGTTGCTGTTGAATTTCATTGAAAGCCTGTGACTTAAATTTTCTTAATTGAGGATTGTTATTTATTAATTTTGTTTAAAAATCAACATTTCATCATCTAGGAATTGCTACCTTTAAATCTGACACTATTAAGAAAGTATAAAAACTTAATGAAGTTTTATTACACAAAATATGGTTGTGGTGCCTGAGTGGCTCAGTTGGATAAGCCTCTGACCAACACAGGTCACAATCTCACAGTTCATGAGTTTGAGCCCCATGTTGTGCTCTGTGCTGACAGCTTAGAGTCTGGAGCCTGCTTCAGATTTTGTGTCTCCCTCTCTCTCTGCCTCTCCCTCTCTGCCTTTCTCTCTCTCTCTCTCAAAAATAAATAAACATTTTAAAAATAAAAAATAAATTATGGTAAGCATATGTGTGTATATGTGTGTGTGTATTATCACATTCTGATTATATGATCTAAAAATAAATATATTAATAAATTTGGATGCACCAAAAAACCCTGAAATGTATTTAACTAGATTCATACATTATTTCTTCAAGTGCAGATTGCTTGTAAATACTTATACTTTACCAGATATAGACCGATATACTATTGAAAGTTCATGTAATATCTCCATGTTTTTCTCATATATCTTTATGATGAGACTTTAAAACAATGGCTGGGTCCAGAGATGCTGCTGATTTTGCAGTGAGCCAAGTTAGTCAAATTTACCAAAATCATTGGTCTCAGAATTTCTGAAACATTTTAATTCAGAATTTAAATGTCTCTGAATATAATTTATCAAATATATTAACATCATACATAAAACCAATGCATTTACACATTTGCTTAAGCAAACCTAAGACTCAATCAGTACTTGTTGAATAGTTTGATTTTTCTAGGGCAGACATTGCTTTCATAATAGACAGACACTGCAATTTAAAAAGTTACTGGAAGAAGATGCAGACATTAAAATTATCACAGTATTAAATTATATGTTCATTTAGTTGTACAGGACTTATTTTATATAAGCCATTTCTATATTAACAAGATTGTAAGATAGAACTAATTCTCCTTCTGGATTTGATTCCTAGGTGATTGTGCAGAAAGATGTCAAAATTGGAGATATATGGCTACTAAAAGTGTGGAAATAAGCATTATCTTCTTAATGTCATCAGTGTTCTTGGTTTCACTCTGTATTTCCCAATTTGGCTTGCAAAATTCTGTTGAAACAGGTTTTGGGACATCAGGAGGTATGAATTTAGTCAAAATTCTCTCTTGAAGAACTCAGGTGTTATATCATATGAAGAACATCTGCTAAGCCAGCTGTTGTCACCATTTAAGTTCAAGCTGTTGCCAAGAAGCATTTTCCCCCAACTGTTTTATTTGTTCATTTGGGGGGAATAATCTGGGACTCCGTGCCAAGGCTAGATGTGATTATTGCAGTCAAGAGTGATTTGGTGGGCCTCAAGTGGGCTGTCATATCTTTGCAAATCGAATGGCCTGAATTGCTGCCAGGACATATTGGAGTGTGCTTGATAGATATACTGAATGGCACTGTTAACAGTGATGGTGAAATATTTTGCTTTCGTGAAGGTGAATGTGAACTCTGCACTGAGACCTGCTGTAAGTGTAGTCATTTACCCAGAACGAAGTACCTGTTTTGCACTGGACTCAGGTAATAGAGCCAAGAGTCTGACCTATACAGTCAAAATGAATTGCAGGTTGAGCATGAGACTCAGTTAATTTTGGCAGGGTAAGGAAACACCCACATTATCCAGGTCAGCTGTCTCCATTTTCTTTTCTCTAGATAATTGTTAAGCTCTACTTTCTACAAACAGAAGAAAAGATTTAAGATATGACAGTAGTTTGATTTAGTTGTAGAGATTAAATAGATGTTCAAATACCAATGAGAATTATCTCCAATTATTCAGCAAGAGAATGAAGTCAGAAATATAAAATTATTTCTCTTGTCCTTTGCCTGACAAATATATCTCTAATTATAGGAAAGCAGTGATTTGTATGTACTTCATGTATATTTGCCTCAGGCAGTCACAAACCTCTGAATTGACCTGTCCATCAAGAGAAAAGAGAGCTGAACTAGATGTTAAACACAATATGCTCAATTTTTAAAACTGTGATACAAGCAAGATTTCACCAAGGAGAAGAAAAACATTAAGTACTTTTTACAATTGTTTACCTTACGCTAGCTAGGGAGGAAAGAAGCCACCTGATAAAATGATCTGTATGTCAATGATTTTGCAGAAATATCTATTTAAAATGTTTACATGGATACATTGCAAAGTTAAATGCTTTACTTTTTAGGACAAAGGAAATACATTTTCCACTCCTGTGGCTATGCCTGTAAAGGAGCCCATCCCAAGGGCATGGATTTGCTCTTTTCTGGCATTAGGTCAGCTTTTCTGGAAAAGTTAGAAGCGCGGCAGTCCACCCGGATGCTGTGATGCAGACATATCAGAGAATATGAGCTTACTTGTGCTGGATTTCAGTGGGGGCAGAGAGCAACGTTAGCTTTTTTGCAACTTTAGCATGTGTATTGAATTATTCAAAAATTAAAAGACTTGGCAAAATATCTTAACAAAATAACTGATAAGATGCAAATTTTTATCCTCAAAGAGAACAGTGTCATCAAAGAGGCACTAAGTTCTAATTCCTTGGAAACCTTGGGATAGATCTGAACCCTTCTCCACTTACAAGAATTGTCACTTGACAATGATCTGCTTTTCCTAGACATTGTTTCTGTCAGTTAACTTTCTGAGGACAATGTCTCCTTTCTGCTCCCTTTTACACCTTGAATTCATCAAATATTCCACATTGTACCTCAGAACATTAAAGCTTTCTGTCTTCAACTTGGCAGAAGTCAGATTTAGAAAGTTTTTAGATGTCCACTCAGGAGTTTGGAATTTACTTTTAGGTGAAAGGGAACAATAAAAGATTTTTCACCAAAGGATAAGTAGGGAAATTCTGTCCTCAGACTTAATCAGAAATCAAATCATCATCACTAAATGCTATAATGTATATTCATTATATAGCAAAATTTAGCAGATTTTTAAAATTGGCTTATCTAACTTTGGTAAATGTGTAAAGATGGACTAAGTGATTGTTAGAAAACATCCCACTGAGAACCAGTCATTTTGGAAAATGATAGGAAAAGGGGGGAAAAAAAAGAGATGTAGCAAAGCATTAGCAAAGTGTGCCTTGCCTGGTGTCTTAACTTGCCGAGAGTTCTTTGACATGGTGAAATGCAAAACCACAGGAAATGGAACAAGGCCAGGAAGCCTCTGTGAGCTGTTCTCCTGTCTCCACCTCTTCCACCTAGCACAGACTTTGACCTCCAAATAAAGAGTCTGGTGCATTGGGGAAAGATTTAGCCTCAGTTTGTGATATTTTAAGCCACTTGACACAGTCTATTGCTGTGACTCCAGTCTATGGCAAGCCCATGACGGAAAGGACATCAGGCATGGGGTCAGGTAGCCTGGCACTAAGAACATTGTGTCCACACTGGCGTAGAATGCATGGATACCTTGGGATGGCCTGGGAACTTGTGTAGACAATGTTAAAGCAGTCATGCAAAAAGTAGATCATAGAATTTTCCTCTAGCCCAAGAATTTCCTCCATATTTTTGAACCAGAGAAAAGGAATATGAGAAGACTGGGTACAGAATTGCTTTTCTATTTATCAACACCTTAAATACTCTACTTTAAATTAATATACTAGGATGTATCTAACATACGTATCAAATATACATGTTTGAAGCACCCTAATTTGAGCCAAGAACAGATTTAAAAAGTATAGGGTACAAGTTCTGAACAATGTATTCTTTATTGGGTTGTTTTCATGACCCCCACCCCCACTGCCTTTTAAAGCTTAAGAGGCAAATCCACAGACACAGAAACAAAGAATTTCTCTCCACCTATGGAATCAGATACTGCAGGCAAAATTTAAATATAAATATGTCTCAGAGATATTCAGCAAAACCAGGGTATCAGTGAGCACTTTAACACAGAGTTTTAGTTTTTTATGTGTTAAGGTATTTGGAAAGTCAAGTGTACAAGAAGTGCTAGGTTGGTGAGTAGGAATAAGAAGTAATCGGCAAGAATCATTTCTTAACTATTTCCTTACATAAGGGGATGAAATGTGTTACTTATTCTTAGGTAAAGTACCCAGAAGGATGGCTAATTTGGGAATAGGGAGAGAGGGAGAAAACAGCAGTTCAGATTTGGGCATGTTGACTTTGCATTATATATAAGATTATCCAAAAAAAAAAAATGATAGCAAAAAGCATTTGAGTAAGTAAGTCTGAGGCTTAAAGTAATGTCTTGAGATGTAATATGACTTCAGAGTTCTCTAGGGCAAGAGTTAATTAAGAAAAGGTACTAACGCTTGAAGAACTTCCATAATGAATATTTCAGAAGTGGAAGAAAGAGCCATTTGGAATGAGAGAGTAGATGGCTAGAAAGGTCAGACGTTAATTTTTTTTAATGTTTATTTTTGAGAGGGAGCTAGGGGCAGAGAGTGGGAGACACAGAATCTGAAGCAGGCTCCAGGCTCTGAGCTGTCAGCACAGAGCCCGACTTGGGGCTCGAACTCACAAACTGTGAGATCATGACCTGAGTTGAAGTAGGATTCTTAACCGACTGAGCCACTCAGGCGCCCCCTGTTTTAATATTTGAAATGAATGCAGACTTAAATTAAAAGAGTGTATCTTCACAGAAACCAAGAAATGAAGGTTTTTCAAGAAGGATATTGTAAAAAGTGTAAGAAACTACTGAGTGCTTATAAGCAAGAATGAAAAAATGTCCTTGGTTTTTCACAACATATAGGGCATATGTGACTTCACCAAAATCTGATTTGTGGACTGGTTGGGGCAGATGTTGTATCAGTATTGCTTATGAATTATGAAGAATTGAGTACAATGAAGGCAACCTTTTCAAGATCATATGCTCAAAAGGGTGGTGTGAGAAAGAAAATAAAATATTAGAGAAAGATGAAGGATATGGAAGGAAAGGGTCATTTTTTCACATGTTTTATCTCATTTTTATGTGAGGAACTTGAAAAAAACAATTTGATTTTTAAAAATCTAGTTAAGTTAGATCAAGCATGTGAGAGAAGAATAGATAACGAGGATTGCAAAATTCCTGAAAGCTGGGAAGAGTGGGATCCAAAACATAAACTGGGACAAAATCAGAGAAAGAGTGCTTGTTTTTGTTTTTTGAGAGAGTGGAGCAGGTGAAGAGCAGAGAGAATTTCAGGCAGGCTGCACACTCAGTAGGGAGCCAGAGGAAGCTCATTCAACCTGTGGCTCAATCTCAGGACTGTGAAACCAAGAGTTGGAAGAAAGTGTAACTGGCTGAGCCAACCATGTGCCCTGAGAGAGTGCTTGTTCTAATCATTATGGCCTTGTGTTTAAATCTTCACCCTGAGGAAGTCTGGGGAAACATAGGGAAAACCTATTTATTTATTCATTTGTTTAAAAATATTTATTTATTTTTGAGAGATAGAGTGTGATAGGCGAGGGGTAGAGAGAGTGGGAGACATAGAATCTCAAGCAGGTTCCATCCAGCCTCAGAGCTAACAGCAGAGAGACAGATGTGGGGCTCAAACTCACCAACTACGAGATTATGACTGGAGCTGAAATCCGCTGCTTAAATGACTGAGCCAATCAGGTGCCCCAGGGAAATCTTTATATTTAGAGATGCTTTTTGTTTTTATTTTCCCTTACTTATTTTTCTGAGTTTAAATATTGAATTTATGGAAGTATATTGGTGGGGTAGAAATATGCCATTTAATCCAGTTGCTTCCAAATTTAGCTAGTTACGTGATTGCTGGTAAATTACCCAAACTCTTAAAACCTCAGTTTTCTTATATTTAAGAAAATTGCATCATATAAGAGGCTTTAACTTAAGACAAATGAAATAATGGAATGGAAAACTTAATGGTGTTTTTTGTACATTGTAAGCACTCAATCTTAATTCCTTTCTTCCTTTTGTTTGATGAAAAATTAAAATTTTAGTGTCAGTGTCGAAGTTAGAACATAAGGTCCCTATATAACTTTAAAGATTGACTTGTGTCTTGTCTCGATAGTCATGAATTCTAATGCCCTTTCTCAATGGGGGAATAATAGTTTTGGCAACCTCATTTTAGGTACCTATACTGGCAATGAAGGGTCTTCTTCGATAGCCAACTCTATGAATCCCTCTTTCTGATAACGGATGACCAAGCAAACAATGGTAGATCTATTGGAAAGTGATAGATTTAGCTCTGCTTTTCAAAATGAATTCTCTTCATGCAAAGCACTGAGTAGGGTCCTTGGACTGGCTTCCAAAATCAGCCTTTAATGTTAAGAACTCAAGTAGTCACACATGTTAATTGTTCTATGCCACAAATTAGTCTTTTTTTTTTTTTTAAGTTTATTTGTTTTGAGAGAAATAGAGTTGAGAAAGAGAGAGAATCCCAAGCAGACTCCCCACTGTCAGCATGGAACCTGAGGCGGGGCTTGAACTCACAAACTGTGAAATCATGACCTGAGCCTTGAGCCCAAGTTGGACAATTAACTGAATGAGCCACCCAGGTGTCCTGCCACTCATGGAACTTTCTGCTCTTTAAGAATCTTTATCCTGATTATAATGAGTTAGTTGGGTTTTGGAATCAAACTACCTGCATTAGATTGCTGCTTCAAGTACTACTATGTGCCCTTTGGCAAGTTCTCGAAAGTATCTGTATTCCAGCTTCCTCATTGATAGAATGGAAATAATAGCACAGAGTTATGTTGATGATTAAATGAGAATATATTCAAAACTGTTAGAGTAGTCTCTACTCGTGGTAAATGCTCATTAAATATAAATTAGCCATTCTTGGTATTCTGAAGTCTTAACTGTTTCATAACTGCATTAATTTTCATACTTTTTCTTTTAAAAAATTGACTTTGCTTTTACTGAAACCAAGCGTTTCAAGCAGATAGCAGTTTAGAGACGTGGTATGCTATTAATATCCCTACCTCAAACTGCTACTCCAGATTAAGGAGCCTTGAGTTCAGAGAATAAACCTGGAAATCCCTAACTAGGGTGGAATTGGAGTGAAGACTCCCTTCTTCTTTGTTGATGAAAGAACAGAAAGGACAAGAAAAGCAAAGAAAGAAATAAAAAAAAGAAGTTAATTTAATTTTAAATACCTTACTTTTTTGTTATTTATGTCTTACAAAAATAATTTTGATAGTTTAATAACATATCCCTTTATATTATGGAAAATGAATATGCGTAGTATTTTATGATGAAGATAAATATTTTTAAAACATATTTGGGAAATCTGTGAAACAAAAGAATCACATGTGGTTATTGGGTTTGTTTCAGGAGGGCTAAGAAACAATGCGACACTTAGCAAATGCATGTTTATTTGGAACAAAAGGCAAGGACTACACACAGTCTGTAAGTGGAACTGTAGGGAAAACAAGATGGTATTTGGAAAAAGGGAAATAAATTTTGGTAAGAAATGTGATATCTTGACAAGAATTAACTGTTTGATCTTTGGAGAATGAAATTGTCAGCCTTATCCTCACTTATATTCTTCATAAGCAAAGGAGTGTTTTGTTTGCTGGAAATTTGAAGAAACTGTTTCTTGAATTTTCCACAACAGAAAATGTCTTATAATTAACCACATGTTTCTCCCAATGCAAATGCAAGATGATACTGAAGAACACGGAGGGTTTGAATAAAAAGAGCTGGGTGAATACACTAACGCAATCCTGGAATAAGTTAGCATTGCAGTGTATTATACAAGTGAGGCGTGTGGCATTTTGGATGTTTTCTAAGCAAATAATCAGGAAGAGTTACAAAGAATGATTGATCTTTGTTTTTCTCATCAAACCTCTGTGACTAGTCTAAGTTAAACTAGAATCATAGTTCATGTTTTATTACCCTTTACTTCTCTCCTTAAGGTTAGGTTTTCCATTTCCTAGTCATTTATTTGTTTAGTTCTCTGCATACCTCTGTATGTTTAGGTTGAAGTTTGCTCTATATTTACTTCCTTGTACAACATGTCAGTCTAGGGACTCAGAATGTCTGTCTGTCTATCTATCATCTATCTATCTATCTATCTATCATCTATCTATCTATCTATCTATCTATCATCTATCTATCATCTATCTATCTATTATGTATCTAATCTAATCTAACATCTCAAGTAATGTGTATAATTTAAATAAAACATGATACAAGTATTAGTCACTATTTTTATAGAAACAAAGACATTACCCTTGCCAGATTCTTTTTTTAAGGCTTTTTTTTTCTTAAATGCTTATTTTGAGAGATGGAGAGAAAATCCCAAGCAGGCTCTGCACTGTCAGATCTCACAAACTGCAAGATCATGACCTGAGCCAAAACCAAGACTCAGATGCTTAACCTCCTGAGCAATTAGGCACCCAAATTGCCAAACTTTTAATAACTTTTTAGTCATTGTTTATTTCTTGATCAACTGTATAAAATTACAGGAGATTATTAAAGAAAAGGAATGTTTTCATTTGAAAGATTGATTAGTATCTCTGTAGATCAGCATTTCCTAATAGATGTTCCTAGTAAGTACACATCTACAAAATTAGAATATATGGAGAAATAAATTCTGAAAATGCTTGGTAACATGAAGGAAAGTTGGATTCCTAGCTATATAACTTTACTGAGCTCTTCAGTTTCCTTATGTGCTATGGATATAAAATATTTTACAAACATGTATGACCAAAGGATCTTTCTAGGACAAGTTTTGTAAGAAAATGGTTGTATAGAAAGCTCTTTTCACAGTCCCGTATTTTAAAGTATATAATATTATAGTACTGATCTTTTCTTAGATAGTGATATGTGATTTTTGTGACACAGTTTCATCATTGTAAAATTAAGGTCTTGAGGAGATGAATTCTAAGATCCCTATATCCCTTGTATCATAGATATGCTATAATTATATAATTTTATATTCAACATCATAATGATACATTTATTCTGCAATGTAAAGGATGAATAGTTCATTTTTCTCTGGTAAACTCCATTTTACAAGAAAAATCATACAAATTGCAGTTACTTTTAAGTTTATCTATTTATTTTGAGAGATAGAGAATGGAGGAGGGGCAGAGGGAGAGGGAGAGAGAGAATCCCAAGCAGGCTTTGCACTGACAGTGCAGGCCTCAAACAGGGTGAGACCATCACCTGAGCTGAAGTTGGATGCTTAATCGACTGAGCCAGCTAGGTGCCCTTAGTTTACAGTTTTTAAATCAAAATAAAACTAATAACATTTTCTACTCAGAAAGACAAACATATTCTTCAGTCTGCCAAGATGTATATTTCACCAAGATTTTTCTCCTCCAGATGGATGAGAAAGGTAGGCCTATGCTACTGTCATACACATACAGTTTTTATAGTCTTATGCAAATTTCTGAATCTGGAATGGAGCTAGAGAGCCTTTTACTTTATTTATTTATATTCTATAATGGATATATTATTGTATCTAAGTAAAAATTATGCAATCATGAGCAGAAAGGTGTGGCATAAAAAGCATTTGACCAGGTCTAAGTGTTATAAAAGACTATGAACTTAACAACTTTGAGTCTTAAATTTCATCACTGTAAAATGAGAGGATAAATCTCTATCTTTTCAGTCTTACAGTAGAGTGAATATATAGTTTATCATCCAAATCCAAAGTTATTTATTTATTTACTTATTATTTTTTACAATGAAACAACTCAGTGGCACTTTCATTCAATCTTAGAAAATACATGACCATCTCTAATATTATGGCTTACTCAGTACGGCATGCTACTCTTGATCTTGGGGTTGCTAAGTTTGAGCCACACATTGGGTGTAGAGATTACTTACAAATAACAAAATGTTTTAAAAAATAAAATAAAGTAAGTGCATTGAAAGCCACCACAGTCAGATTTTAACATATTTCAGATTTTGTGTACAATAAAGTAACAAATCTAAAATAAATTTTCTTTAGATGCCAAATGTTATTTTCTTGATTTGTAAAAATCTGAATTTTACTAGCAAAATATACATACCTAGGCCTGTGGAATACTTGTATTTAATAACCACAGCACTGTGTTCCCAGGCCAAATTAGAAGCACATAAATCATAATCAAAACATTTATAGAAATTCATAATCAAGACACTTACAGAAAAATGACAAATATTTACAGACCTTTATTTGCTCCCAGGATTGTTACAATTTTTTATCTTCAGCTTTATTTGGATGAAATAGCACATTATTAATAATTACACTAAGTTAGTAGTTATAATCAGATTTGTTCTGGGCAAACTGGAATGTCTGGTTACCTTTTCTAACAAGCAGGGTCAGATGAAATAATGTGTGACAGAGAATTGAGAGTTTCAGTAGTTGTATGAATACAGAGTACAAGAAGTCTTATTACACAAATGTGCTTCTATGAAGAGATAGAGAGGTATTCGGACTCTTTCCAACTTCTAAATGGATGATCAGGTTTATGGCAGAGTTACCAGTTACCCAGGCTTTATGATGAGGGGGCTGAGAGTGAGACTAGAAAGTTGCAGGATTGCTGATTATTAGGTTAGTGTTCTGAGTGCTTTACTGACTGGTTAATCACTTGAGCTAACTCTTTAGGTGGCAATGGGAAAATAAGTGTTATTCCTAATATAAGGAAACCTGTTTCTGGCTTTTGTAACATAGCTGAGGAAACAAATTCTATTTACATTACTTTTTAAGGTCTTTTCCTCAGATTAAGCTATTTTTTAAAATTTATGGATAGGTGCCCATGTCTAGAAACATTTAGGATAGTTGTTATTTTATCTTTTATTTTTTTAACAGAAAATATTTTATCTAATACTAGATTCTATTGACCTGTAAAAGACATGTCTACAATAGAAATATCCATATTTAATAACTGAAGAATAAATAGCATAGTTGCCTCTCCAGTGTAAATTGTTGATAGTCTTTACTGAATTATGAGGAAAGTGGGAGATCTGGTCTGAATTACTATGCAAGATGAAAAAGTTAAATATTTGGCTTCCCATATTTTATCCATGCATTCCAAAAATAAGATATTTGACCTAAGCCTTATAGTTGAAGTAAACCTTAGTATTTGGTTAAAGCTCTCTAAGCTGTTTGGCAGTATTAAAATGGCATTCCGGACACGTAGTTTTTTTGTTTTGTTTTGTTTTTGTTTTTTTGGGTTTTTTTGTCCCTCATATTCACTTACACGTGTCATCCAAACAGGGACTATTTATTGCATGGGGGTGAGAATATTATGAACACACAGATCAGTGCTGAGATTGTAAAATCCATTTCATCATTGTTTACTCTAGCAAACTAGCCAAAGTAATTCTTCAACAAATCTTATTAGTCTAGATATGAACCTCGGCTCCTGCAGTAAGCTATTCGTGATTAATTTATACAGCTACTCAGTTCCATTTCCTATTAATAATGTTTTTATCATATAACTGTATTCAAGGGCTTAGCATTTTATCTGATTTATAAATGCATTTAACACATTTTGCTGATGCAAGTTTTAATGTATTTAATAAAATGGTCTACAAACTTCATTATTAATGTGTAAATTTTAGAGATAACCGAGACTATATCATCTATCTAGGTCATACACTAAACAATTTATAACAATTTTTAATGTTTTATTTTGATGCCTTTGGAATGTGGAATGAAGGATTTCAAATGAGCCTGAGGCAGCTTGGGTGGCATACGTATTTTGTGGGGTACTTTACCAATTTCAATAGAAATTCCGTGCACATAGAACTCCCTTTGAAGCCTATTTTTTTAGATCTGTATATATGATGGGCCATTTTTCCCCCTGGAAATAAAAATATGAACAGGATAAAAGTAATCAGGTTTAGATTTTTCCTACACAGCATTTGGGTTACAAAGGGTTTCTACTTTAACATTTTGAATTTTCATGCTTTAATATCAAACTTATTTCCCTAACACATGTTCTTTATATAAAAACAACTATATAAATTAGAGCTATTAAGTAAAAGGAAAGATTGACATCCATAAAATTCTGACTGTATTCCATATAATATGAATATTTCTATAATTAACTGGAAAGGAAATAAATATTTCCCGATTGGTATTGCAACATAGTCCATGGTTATAAGGGACATTAAAGCAAAAGGAAATAGGGGTGCTTGGATGGCTCAGTTGGTTGAACCTCTGACTTCGGCTCGGGTCATGATCTCTCAGTTCATGAGTTTGAGCCCCACATTGGGCTCTGTGCTGACCGCTCAGAGCCTGGAGCCTGCTTCCAGTTCTGTGTCTTCCCCTCCCCTGCTTCTGCTCTGTCTCTCTCTCTTTCTCAAAAAATAAACATAGAAAAAAAAAAGAAAAGAAAATATCTGGTATTTCCATACAAGTACCATGTTAGCCAGAGGCAAGTTGATGGTCTCAGCGGTGTGTGCATCAGACCGCAAGAAAGGGCAGGAAAGAATAAAACAGAGAGGTCTTCACTCCTCCCCTTCCCCCTTCCAAGGCCTGTTACTCTTTGTTGAAAGAGATTTCTGATTTCTCTATAGAGTTTATGGGAAAGTTAAAAAGAGCTGGTAAATAAAGTCTAATTTAAGAGTTAGAGAAACTCGGGGCGCCTGAGTGGCTCAGTTGATTAGGCGTCTGATTTTGGCTCAGGTCATGATCTCACTGTTCCTGGGTTTGAGAAGCGTGTTGGTCTCTGTGCTGACAGCCAGCTCAGAGCCTGGAGCCGGTCTTGGAATTCTGTGTCTCCCTCTCTCTCTGCCTCTCCCCTGCTCACACTCTCTCTCTCTCAAAATTAAATAAAAAAATTTTTTTAAAAAAAGGAGTTAGAGAAACTCTTAGCCTGTAGAAACATAGTTATGTTCATTACTCTTATTTCAAATTTCTTTTTTAATTCCGTTTTTATTTATTTAAAAATTTTTTTAAATGTTTTCATTTATTTCTGAGAGAGAGACAGCATGAACAGGGGAGGGTCAGAGAGAGACGGAGACACAGAATCTGAAACAGGCTCCAGGCTCTGAGCTAGTTGTCAGCACAGAGTTCGAGGCAGGGCTGGAACCTATGAACCATAAGATCATGACCTGAGCCAAAATCCGAGGCTCAACCGACTGAGCCACCCACGTGCCCCATTTATTTTTTAATTCTAAAAGTAGAAGTAATACATGTTTATTTTATAACTTGAAAAAATGCAAATATTTTAAAGTAAAATATTAAATATCTCCCCCTGAGGTCTTTTTAATATTAAGAGCTTCATGGTGTCTCCCCAGTCCCTTATCCTTACACATATATGGGGTTTATTGATTTTTTTTAAAAAAAGTGTAATAATTACCTTGACTCTCAATTTTCTTATTTAAAATATAGCATGGTCATGTTTGCAAATTAAGATATACTTCTAACTAATTATTTTTAATAACTGCATTTACACCTTCAATATGATCACACCATACGATCACACCATAATCTATATAACTGTTCCCTCATTGAAAGGGATTCTGATTATTTCCCATTGTTTTGCCATTATAATTAATGCCACAGCATTCTGTAAGTACTGGTGCTTTTGTTTGAAAAGGTTATATCAAGAGTTGCTCGTAGAAGATTACATATATTTGTAGTTTTAATGTGCAGTCAGATTGCTTTTTGTACCAGTCTTCCAGCATAGAGCACTGACACAAGACAGTCATCAAATGTGAGAAGAGTTTTATAAGGAGATCAACTATAAAAGCGTGGGCAGGATTTAGGGAGAAAATCCACTAATGCTAATAACACGAAGGAATGACCACTTCTAGACCAGGAGACTCTAGGGGGAGAGGGAATGTGTGAAGAAGTTCTCCCTACAGGAGATGCAACCTTCCTGGCAGAAGTAGTCAGCCAGGAGAGATTCTGACAAATGGGACTTGGTAACATACATAGGGTGACCTCAGTCTTTTCCCTTTTTCTCATCTTCTTCTGGGACTCCCACATTGGCTGAATTCAACTAGAAATTCAAGGGTCAAGGACGTAGTTAATGTAACTTTTATGGGCCAGTTTCACAGAAGCTCGAAGAAGGATGGAAAAAAGAGGAGAATGGAATGTAAAACAGCCCCTGCCACACTCATTTCCATTCCTTAGTGCTGGTCTTTCCTTTGGGTGCACATCACACGTTTGTTCTTTCACCACAGAGACCATCAAAATTCTCTCGACATCATATCGCTGTGAGGGTTGAATCAGTTAACAAACAGAAGATATCCATCATTTTGTTGAAATACGTTAGAGAAATTCATAGCTTTTCAGTATCTATACCTTGCAATTTTTTTTAAAACTTGCCAGTCTGCTGGGAAAATACAAATTTCACTTAAAAATTGCAATCACCTTTATTTTGTTGAGTACAGCATATTTTCAAACGATTATTGGCTATTTAGATTTCCTTACCTATGAACTGCTTCTTCATATGTGACAGATTTTGTTGTAGGCGGTGGGATTCCATGAACAAAATAGTCCAAAATTTCTGCCTTCATGAAAATAATATTCTAGAGTTCATAAGTAGTAAATAAATGATATAATGTGTGGTGTGTCAGATTGTGAAACCTATTATAGGAAAGAAGATGTAAATGCAGGATATTTGGGGAAATGCAATTTTAAATGGGGTATTCAGAAAATGCTCTTAGAGAAGGCAAGCAAAGTGCCAAGGATCTGAGATAAGGAGTGATGTGTGAAGCTAGGAAAGAGCATTCCAAACTGAGGGTAGAGTAAGCACAAGTTGCCCCTGGTGAGTATTTCTGACTGACAGTTCAACTGTGGGGAAGTTGTCTGTGTGTTGTGTGCATAGTGAAAGTAGGTGAGAAAGGTAGAAAAAGAGATTAAGAAATTGTGATGAAGACTGATCACGTATGACCCAAAGGGTCATTAGAAAGAGTTTTGGTTTTTATTCTGAGTGAAATGGGAAGTCATTAGAAAGATCTAAGCTGAGAAATAGTAGGCTCTAATTCATTGAAAAGAACTACCCTGGCTGCCAAATTGATAATATAATTTTGGCCAGATAGGGAAGAGGATTGGCGGTTAAGGCAGAACCAAAAGATAACTTTGGAGACTTTCGATAATCTAGGAAAGACATGATAGTGGCTGGCATTGAGGTGGCGGTGGAGGATAAGAAAACGGTTGAATTCTGGTTGTATTTGAAGGTATAACAGGTAAGGAGCTGTTGAAGCTGCATTTAAATTTGTTTGTGTGTTTGAGGATCCGAGGTACTGTTAAGGACAGGTGAAATTTGAGGTGCTTATTACACATTCCATCTGGGGTCATAGTTGGATGGATATAGAAGTCTACTTTGGTGAAATAATCAGCTTAGAATATTTTCCCTTTGTACTTGAAATATGTTATGATTGGTTTTTCACAATCTTGCATTTATATTTTGACATTTTTATCATTCTTTCTGATGGTGTTGTTGCTGTTTTTTTGTCTGTTACTTTGTGTGTTCTGAGTTTCATATTTGCTTGGCAAAACCTCCAAAAGGAAAAGCTTATGAATAAAATTATCTAGTTTTTCTTCTAATCATCTTTTGATTAGAAAAAGACATATTTATGGCTTTTATTAATATTATAATTATATAATTTTAATCAACTTGAAACATATTCTAAAATACCGTATAAAGGCGGTAATCTAGCTTTGTTGTGAGTTGGAAGCCAATAATAAAGTAAATAGTAATTTCCCTTTATTTTTCAATATGGCAAAATAAGGATTTTCCAGTCTGTTTTAAAATGTAGTGTTTTTATTTATTTTTGAGAAAAAGAGAGAGAGAGACAGAGCATGAACAGGGGAGGGGCAGAGAGAGACACACACAAATTTGATATTTTTATTTATTTTTGAGAAGGACAGAGACAGAGTATGAACAGAGAGAGAGACACACACATAATCCAAAGCAGGCTCCAGGCTTTGACTTGTCAGCACAGAGTCCAACATGGGGCTCAAGCCCGTGAACTGGGAGATCATGACCTGAGCCAAAGTAGCATGCTTAACTGATGGAGCCACCCAGGCGCCCCAGTATTTCCATTTTTTTTTTAAGGTGTGCAATGTAGAGGACATTGAAAATGAAAAAAGAAAAAAGAAAGAAAGAAAGAAACAGTTAAAGATCTTTTTTTTTTTTGAAACAGTTTTTTTTGAAACAGTTAAAGATCTTAAGGTCTTATATATTTACATATTTATAAAAGGAATCTTGATAAAGAAAATGTCACTTTAATAATGACAGATATCATCCCCTTCAATCCTTACTCACACATTGCCTCTTTACATCTGAATATGGATAATCTTTACAAAACCCTGTGTTTTACAAAACCTGTTACCATTTATAACAAAACGGTTATTTTATATCATGGTTATTTTTTATGACTTGGGCTTATATCATGTTTGCATCTATTTGCATATCCTGTCTTATTGCATATCCTGTGATATAAAACACACTTTAAAAAATATTGAGTTCAGGGGTGCCTGCGTGGGTTAGTCAGCTAAGTGTCCAACTTTTGATTTTGGCTTAGGTCATGATCTCATGGTTCATGAGTTTGAGCCCCATATAGAGCTTCATCCTGATGGTATGGAGCCTGCTTGGGATTCTCTCTTTCCCTCTCACTCTTTGCTCCTCCCCTGCTTGCATAGTCTCTCTCAAAATAAATAAATAAATTTAAAAAAGAATATTGAGTTCATCTAACAGCCACCAATGAATTACTGATGACCAAGAAGACTTAAGACTTTATTGTTGTTATTTAGGCACATCAAATTAAAAAAATTAGAGGAAAAAAGCCACAACATAATTCAGCATCTTCAATGAGCAATTTAAAACTATTATAAGATCCTTAAAAGCCTATTACAGAAGAAATATTACAGTACCAATTATAGCAAGGGGTCATACTTTTCCTTTGTAATATAAAGATGAGCCTTAAATCTGCTTGGTTATTAACAATTCAATAGTGTATTGGTCCTCCTTAATCTAATATATATATGTGGATATATTTACATTTTAAAATTATTAAATCATAATATTTGTTTTGACTTTATTGTTCAATAGTGTCTTAAGTTTGAAGATATCAAGTTAGAGCTGATGAGATTTGGCAATGAGCTGGTCTTTGGAAAGTAATATAAAGATAGTTTGATGACAATAGAGAATGAAACATGAACTAAGAACAACAACAAAAAAAATCCAAGGAACAACAAAAATCCCAAAATCCAAGGAAGGGTGAGAAATGAAACAAAAGAATATGCTCATTTCTGCAGCTTAGAGATGCTTTTGAAGGCAAGGAAAATATTAATCATGTGGTAATTGTTCAGTCTTTAAACCATGATTCTTTGGAAGTACTATTTTTGCTTCCAAGGTAAAGAATTAATTTGGAAGTCTCACAATAGAACTAAATGCATTGACAAACTATTTCACAGCATAATGGAAACTTCAAATATAGTTTATACACCTTATTCCATGGAACTGGCTAAAGAGATTTTTTAAGCAGCTTGACACAAGTTTGACTCCAGTGTCATTTGAAACTATTTTCAGATATAACTGACTGAGATAGCAAGTTGAGGAAAATAAACCATCACAAGGAAATAGTTAGCCAAATATTTAGCAGGATCTGGTTATTTTTTTCCCCCTAGATCAGCCATTAAGTGTCAACATGTGCAGGGCTTAAGCTAGTAAGAATGACCAGAGCCAAATTTCCTAGTGTTTAATTTCTGTAAGATGCAGTAGGGCTGCTGAACACACGAAGACTGCTTGTTTGCAAAACATTTGAAATACATTTTTATTTGTAAATCCAAACACACAGCAAAGTTAGTCCACCTTGTTTCTGGCTTTGTATCACTTCTGCTGAGAGCTGATGTGTGTGCTATCAAATAAATAAATATTTCTCACTTGGGGCAGAGCTCTGAAGCCAGATTACACTAGGGCCAAATGATATTTATTGAATGATAATTTAAGAGTAAACAAGACTAATATAATTTATCTCTTCAACTTGAAGAGTTTAAAATATAATATTCACATAGCGATATTACCAGAAATATATCAAAAAGATTCTCAGACCTTACAACAATACATTCAGACAATGAGTAAAGAGAAGTAAGATGTCACTCAGTGGTTCCAATATTTTTTGTCCAGTGAAACCAGAGTTAGTATTTTTCTATCTGCTTGTGTTCCCCAGTTTTGCTTTGATCCTAGTGACTTTAAAAGTTGGCTGATATATTCTTACATTATATACTAGCATGATTACACAATAGAAGAACAATAGAGGACTCGTTACGATTAATTTCTATAAATTTTACCAAATTTATCATGTAGTCAAAGAAACAGTCTGAGTTGGCAGTGTAGATTGTAACCCAATAGATGGTACTATAGAACACTGTCCTATGTGGAACCTACTAGGCACATGTGACAATTCAAATTTCAGTTAATTTTTTAAAATAAATAAGTCTGTTCCTCAGTCGTTCAAGCCAAAATTCAAGCTTTCAGTAGTCATGTATGTCTAGTGGCCACTATATTGAACAGGACAGATATAGAATATGTCGTGAATTTAAGGAAATCCTATTGGATGGTGTTGCCGGCATCATGAATATGCTGACCTGGCTTGTGTTTTTCCATTACTCTGCAATGCCTGACTTGCTAAAGATGCTCTTGATTCAGGGCTATTGGATCATGTTGTACTCATGCCCTACTGAGCATTTCAAAGCCATGTTCTGGTGCCAGGAATTAAATCTCCAGACTTTATCATCTATTCCAAATTACTACTTTCATGCCATTTCCTAACTAGAAGATCATTGCAATTTGTACTTACAGATAGCTAATTTTTAAAAAATTCTATTAATTTAACTGTGTGCCTAATATGATGTTTTCAGAAGTCTGAAGTGAAGATTTAGTATATATTCATTTTGACTCTAGAAACTTTGGAGAAGTGTGGCCTTCTGTGGTATTGCCAATTATTGATTATCTGGCTGTAGAAATTTTATTAATGCATCAGTCTATATCCAATTGGATACAGGTCAGTCTCAAATAGGTTATATAGAAATTAATTTTGGGGCATCATTGTTTATTATGTGTCTCAGTTTACAACTGTAGATATAGGTTTTCTCATTTTAAAAATTGCAACCAATGCTGAAATTGGCTTTCTTGAGAAATAAAAAAAACAAAACAATGTTTTCTCCCACCAGTGGAATAAAAGAGAATGTAATGTTTTAATGTTCTAGCTTAAGTCTAAAAGGCAAAACATATTTTTAATATCAAATGTGAATGAACCTTATGCAAAAGATATTTGAAGCTTGATCCCTACCATGAAAAGAGAAATATTATTGAATTTCAAGCATAGGGAAATAAAGTTGTACACTTCATTATTATGATATAAAACTTGTGTTTTAAATATCTCAGACTTCAGAGGCGCCTGGGTGGCTTAGTCGGTTAAGCGTCCGACTTTCGCTTAGGTCATGATCTCGCGGTTCGTGGGTTCGGGCCCCGCGTCGGGCTCTGTGCTGACTGCCAGCTCAGAGCCTGGAGCCTGTTTCAGTCTGTGCTCCCTCTCTCTCTGACCCTCCCCTGCTCACGCTGTCTCTCTCTCTCTCTCTCCTAGAAATAAATAAAAACATTAAAAAAAAATTAAATATCTCAGACTTCATTTTTTCCATGTTTGATTTTTAATGTTTTCCATCATATATTGATTCATAAATTGTTTTATAAATAATGTGTGTGATGGACTGTGAAAGCATTATATATGTATGAGGAAACTTAGAAATTCCACAAATGAAAATGAAAATAATCACCTGTTCTCTGCTAAAGATAGGCACTGTTACTTTTTTGATATAAGGCCTAGTAAATATCTATCATATATTTATACACACTTGTGTAAATATATATTTGTATGTACATTTAAGGACACATGTAAATCAATTTCAAAATACAAAGAATTGGAGTGCCTGGGTGTCTCAGTCCATTAAATGCCTGACTCTTGGGGCACCTGGGTGGCTCAGTCGGCTGGGCATCCGACTTTGGCTCAAGTCATGATCTTGCAGTCTGTGGGTTCGAGCCCCGCATCGGGCTCTGTACTGACAGCTCAGAGCCTGGAGCCTGTTTTGGATTCTGTGTCTCCCTCTCTTTTTATCCCTCCCCAGCTCATGCTCTGTCTCAAAAACAAATAACTATAATTTTTTTTTAAAAAAATGCCTGATTATTGATTTTGGCTCAGATCATGATCTCATGGCTCATGAGTTTGAGCCCTTCAATGAACTTTGTGCTGCTAGCACATTAAAAAAAAAAATAAACATTAACAAAATACAATGAGGTCACACTTTGTATTTCATTTTGTATTACTTTATTTGAAATCACTGTTTTTCATATAATATCTAATGTAAAATCTTTGATGCTATTAAATATCTTCTATGATAAAATATCTTCTAAAATTAAAATAGATGTATGTTCCTTCATTGTACAGTGGAAGGAGAAAAAAGGACCAAGGACATTATTTCATGCATCTATTAAAGTGTACCAATCTAAGAATAGCTGCAAGATGAATTTTCCAGAGAAATGAGGGGTTTATAGACTTTATAAGACACATTGGTAATGGTCAAAGCTGCATTGGCTGTGGGACGGGATGTTGGGTCAGTAAGACAACGGTCAGAGTGTACTAGCCAGTGGTGGTCTATTTGGGTTTAAGAAGAGAGGTGGAGAAGAACAATGGGGGAATAAAACCTTGTAAGGATAAGAGAGGAAAATTTTTTAGTCATTGAGGATTTTCACAATTTATTTATTTAAGGTATATTTAATATACCCTAATTTATTTAATCAAAACAGTAATCAAGCCACTACAGTAGATATATTTTATTCATTTTGAAAGTTAAAACCAGGGTCGTCTGGGTGGCTCAGTCGGTTATGCGTCCAACTTCGGCTCAGGTCATGATCTCACGGTTCGTGGGTTCAAGCCCCGCATCGAGGTCGGTGCTGACAGCTAGCTCAGAGCCTGGAGCCTGCTTCAGATTCTGTGTCTCCCTCTCTCTCTGACCCTCCCCTGCTCAGGCTGTCTCTCTCTCTCAGAAATACATAAAACATTAAAAAATTATAAAACCAATGTTTAAATGAATTTTCTAGCTAAGCGTTTCTTCTTCTACACATTTTATTAGGCTTTATTTATAAAAATAAATTTTCAGAAGAATGGGACCTGTGACAAAAATATATACTATGTTCTAATACATTAGGCACCCCCTCTCCTGTTTTTTGTACAGATTGGTGCTAACAGCCTCTCTTTTGTTTATTATGTTTGCTAAAACTAATTATTTGATAATCTGTATTTTTCAACGATACTCAAACCTTTCATTTGTGTTATTACTGGTGTATGCAGGATGCTGTGAGGTAGATATATTAGTTGCACAGTTTTTCCACACCTCCTTATTTTTATGCCATTTACTAATGTCCTTTCATACTGACTCAGCTTATATATGTGACTTGTATCAGTCAATATTATAGTTCACAAACTTGAGTGAAACAGAGGTTTGGAAAAACTCTTGGACATTTTACTTTTTCTTCCCTCCATGTGGTTGCAATGGGAAATATCTAGGCTAGTCTGTCAAAATAATGTGACAGATGCATATAGAGGAGATTATAATGACACATTTGAGGCTATTCTAGACCCAGTGGCATCTAGCTGACCTATCATTTGACCAAAGACCCATGAGCCAGCCCCACTGAGGTGAGTTATGCCAGGCCTTTAGCAGAAACACCCAACTGACCTATAGATTTATAGGCAGAAAGGAGCATTTATTAGCATATGCCATGGACATTTGTGGTTGTTTATTATGCAGCATTATTATGATAATGGATAAGTGATACTCTGGTCAAATTAAAATTCAGTCATTGTACACTGTTGCTACATTTTACCAGACATTCTACATTTCTCTTGAAATCCTTGTATAGAGTAGTGTTCTTTCTGTAAGACTAACAGTAACAGATACTCTGGATTTATTTTTATTCTCCCAAAAACTCCACTCCAGGAAATAAATCAAATTCCAGTTAAAATATTATTAACATTTGATCTTTAAATGTGGAGTTCTTTTTAAAAAATATAGAACATCTGCTTTTCATTTTTTCAACTTTTTTTAAAATTTTATATTTGTTTGTATTTATATTTATTTTATTTTAATTTATTGGTATTCATGGTATCTATTTAATTTTTGTTTGGCATAATGATCATTTTATATGTTTCTTTATATATATCATAAATATAATTTGGTAGTTTCAGTGCCCCTCTTTTATTTTTCAAACCCCTCAAATTAATGATCTGAATTCTATATACTTTCTCCCTCCCTCATTTTCCTACCTGACTCTTCCATGCAATTCAAATGTTCTACCAAAGAAAAGTCAGCTTTCTAATTCTCAAATCCAGAGGGTTCATTTTGGTTCACTGTCTTCTCTCTGTGATTCGACAGAACTCTTCACTCCCTGGGTGAATTTCTCTGGCCTTTTTATCCCATGACATCATTCTCTCATGTCCTCATTGTTTTATTTTACCTTTACTATTACTTGTTCTCTGTTCTCTTCTTTATCTAACCATTACTTATTTGTCCTTGGTTCTCCACCTGAACTCTCAGTGCAATTTCATAGCTTCTAAATCTAAAACTCTATCCTAGGGATTGATTCTGAGCTGTAAACTAATCATTCAAAGGCCAAAATGAAGTTTACACCTCCTTTCGACCTGATTCACTTCTTTATATTTCCTACCTAAGTGAATGTCATGTCTAACAACTCTCTGACCTAAAACAGATACCCAGAAGGCATTGCAAACTCCCTCTCTTTTCATCTTAGCATCCAATTAAGGGGCCCTGTGCATTCAAATCTTGCAGTGTATCTTTATGTCTCTTTTTTATAAGCAGCTACCTTAACTTTGCTCTAATAATTCCCATTTAAATTATTTAAAGAGCTACCATCTACTCCTTTTCCTGCAGCCTTGAAGCTTTTCAAACTAACCTTCAAAATTTGTCAGATTTCTCTTTCTAATATACATATTTGAGCATGTGATTCCACACTTAAAGTTTCTCTGTGACAATCAAATATCTAAAGTATAACATTCAAAGTTTTATACTGACATAAAAAAATAATCAAATGAAATTTGAGTAACAAAGACACTAAATATGCATATGCATGACTACCTTCTTTCTATTCTCCCACCCCAAGTCCCAAGGTGTACATACTTAAGTGTAAAGTGTGTGTGTGTGTGTGTGTGTACGTATGTGAGAGAGAGAGAGAGAGAGAGAGAGAGAGAGAGAGAGAGAGAGAGAGAGAGTCTTAACAATGCTAGAAAACCTGAAAGTCTCCTGTATGAAATTATGTGGGCCTTCTGGAAGATGAATGAAAGATGGCATCAGATACACAGAATAAATATTCCAGTGGAATTTTTCAAATCTTCAAGAGAAATGCTGCAAAGTGGGAAAGATGATTATAGGACAACTCTGTTTCTGGTGCAATAAACTTCAGGTGCAAAGGGATCCAGAAGCACACACAAGAGGAATTAATTGAAGCATTGCTTTAAGAGAAGCTGGGTCAATCTGATTCCAGTGTTTATGCTTTTAATAAAAAATGCTTCTGGAAGTAATAAGGAAGAACAATGCTACTCTCAAAATAGAATCTCCACTTACTATTAAAAAATACAGTACCAATCAGTTGAAGCTCATGCTAGAAATAAAATAGAACACTGCAGCTATATATAAGTATATCCTCCTAATATATAAGCCAAGTGTAGTTTATCTTCATTTACTAAACTCTGATGCAATTGTGTAGTTGATCTAATTTTGTAGTTGGTTGCAAAGTCGAAATAACTGGATTTGATATTCTGAAGACCAGTTCACTTTAGATATTTAATACTGAGCTTGACCTCTGTAAGTAGTAACTGAAAATATAAACTTTGGCAAAAGGGCAAATTTTCATTTAAGTACCCTCACATAAGCAACTAAATATTGAGTAGACATTTGAAATCTTTGCACAATGGTAATTACCCTTCCTCCCTATCAATTGATCTTGTTCTGTAACCTATAAAATGTCTGAGTGTCTGCTAATCATTTGGCAGTACTTTATTGCTCAATAATTTTCTAGATTCTATAGCTCCCCACCCTGGTGTGTGTCTCTCTCTCTCTCACACACACACACACTGACTAACCAGAATCATTTTTTTTTTTTTTAATTTTTTAAATGTTTATTTATTTTCGAGAGAGGCAGAGCATGAGCGGGGGAGAGTCAGAGAGAGGGAGACACAGAATCCAAAGCAGGTTCCAGGCTCCGAGCTGTCAACAGAGAGCTTGATGCGAGGCTTGAACTCACAGACTGTGAAATCTTGGACTCAGCCAAAGTCAGTCACTTAACTGACTGAGTCACCCAGGTGCCCCAAGAATCAATTTCTTCTTCTTGTAACCAAGTATATTAGTACCCTGATCTCAGAAAAAACTTTTCACCTACATGAATGGGTCAAATAGAATGACTTATTCCTGGAGGCAAAAATCAATCTTAAAATTGAATGAAATATTTAACTATTATTTCTTGAAAATTAAATCATAGTGTATCTCTGATATAGTCAGCACCAATGATCTGTTCTTCCTTTTTTCTGATATAGCAATATCATTTAAACTACTTATTAGGCAAAATATAAGATTTAAAAAGTAAGTGTGTGTACTATGTACTTTTTGGTATCTGAGGGACTATTTCTTACCTGAT
Organism: Proteles cristata cristata; assembly: GCA_017311185.1. Lineage (NCBI taxonomy): Eukaryota > Metazoa > Chordata > Mammalia > Carnivora > Hyaenidae > Proteles > Proteles cristata. Next base: position 223,012 of record JAESUZ010003224.1, on the reverse strand, counting down.
TCTGAATCTGTTGAACTGATTCAAGAGAAACTCTTCTGATGAGCTCTGTGGGATACAGAGCAAATAGGACACTGAAGCTGTTCTTCTTTACCCCAGGAAAACCTTGTTTTAGCATGGGCTAAAAACTATCTTAAGAATAGTTGAAGAACATATTCAACATTCAGGCCTCTCAATCTAGTGAGATTTTCTCATTACTATGCCAGTTTGACTCAGTGTAAATGGAAAAAAAATCTCTTACTTCTGTCTCTATAGCCAGTGCAGTGTAATTAGGGTGGTATGGAAGTGTTTAATTATCAATGTCAAAACACAACAGGATACCTACAGAACCAAATTTCCTCTTAAGTGAATCATCCCTACAAGGTGTAACAAAACCTGGAAATTTCATGCTCTGGCCAAAACAGAGGTTTTGGAATATGATATACATTCTTGAAATTTCACTGTTTTTTCATACATAATCAATAATAATGTAAAAGAAAATAAATGTGGGCTGTTTTATTTATAGGCAAAAAAGGCTAAGTGTCCCACTCAAAATGAATTCAATTATAAAAAGATTTTTTCTGGATGATTATACCAGTAATTTTAATGTAAATTCACATTCCTGTAGGTTTATAATCTTAGGAAAATAGACAGATATCCTATATACTAAATAATGGAATTACTTAGCAGAATGGGCCTTTTAAAAAATGTACATGTCGGGGCGCCTGGGTGGCTTAGTTGGTTAAGCGTCCGACTTTCACTTAGGTCATGATCTCGCGGTTCGTGGGTTCGAGCCCCGCGTCGGGCTCTGTGCTGACTGCCAGCTCAGAGCCTGGAGCCCGTTTCAGTCTGTGACTCCCTCTCTCTCTGACCCTCCCCTGCTCACGCTGTCTCTCTCTCTCTCCTAGAAATAAATAAAACATTAAAAAAAAATGTACATGTCTTGGTGTCTTGAAATAAAATTCAGAAAACAGAAAGATTTTATTTTTGTCACTTTAATATGTGGAGGAAGTTTTCACTTAAAAGTGACATATTTATAGGGCACCAGAGTGGCTCAGTCAGTTAAGCATTCCACTCTTGGTTTCGTCTCAGGTCATGATCATGAGGTCATGATCTCACGGTTTCATGGGTTCAAGCCTCATGTCGGGCTCTGTGCTGGCAGCATGGAATCTGTTTGGGATTCTCTCTCCCTCTTTCTCTCTCTGCCCCACCCCCACTCACATTGTCTCTTTCTCTCTCAAAATAAGTAAGCTTAAAATAAAAGTGATATATATATGAAGACAAAACAAAAATCACCTTTACCATGGCAGGCTATAAACATATACTCCATCGATGTATGGATGACTTTTAGTTCTATACTCTTGTTTGCTTGATGTTTCATAACTAAAATTAAAATACGATGTTTAATATATAATAGATTATGATAAATATATACAACTTTCACACATTTATTATTACTTTCAATATTGTTATTACTCTTTGATTCACATTAATAAATATAAACGTGTGTGTGTTTTAGAAAAAGTAATTTAATAATGTAATTTCTGAATTGGAGGAACAAACAAAAAAATTTAAATACTACTAATAACATAAGGTTCAGGAAAATCATTTTTTAAATTGAGATATAAATGGGGCACCTGAGTGGCTCAGTTGGGTTAAGTGTCTGACTTCAGCTCAGGTCATGATCTCACAGTTTGTGAGTTTGAGTCCCGTGTCAGGCTCTGTGCTGACAGCTCAGAGTCTGGGGCCTGCTTTGGATTCTGTGTCTCCCTCTCTCTGGTGCTCCCCTGCTGGCAGTCTGTCTCTCTCTCTTTCAAAAATAAGTAAACAATCAGAAAATTAAAAAACTAAAAATTAAAAATTGAGGTATAATTGAAATATAACATATTAACTTCAGATGTATGACATAAGGATATGACATTTGCATATTACAGTACAAGCAAAGAGATCACCACAATTGGTCTGATTAGCATCTGTCACCATACATAGTTATAATTTTTGTCTTGTGATGAGATCTTTTAAGAAATCATGTTTAACTTGTAATTTTGCTGCTGAAAGATATATTGAAGATACAAAAACATGTTTCATTCATACAGAATGAAGGTTAAGAGACTTTCAGGAATTTTCTTGCTAAGAATTAGGTATCTAAAATACATATTGTATAAATGGCTGAATACTAAGCAGTATATCCATAGTCTGTCAAAGCATATAGCACGCCTATTTCACAAAAATGTCTGGGCCTTTACTCACAAAACTATGGCCTATTGTGGATCCTTTAGTCAGTAATGTGATGCCCCCCTCAATCAGGCTGTATAAAGCCATCATTTACTAATTAATCCACCTACGAAATAATTAGTTAAGGCAGGGGGTTGTTAGTTTGGCATTTTACAGATGAGGAAGCAAAGGTAAGAAAGATTAAGATAATATGCCACAGGCCCCACTTAATGATGGTACGTTATACTTACTAGTGCTGTTCTCTGAGGACCTTGAAGCACTAAAATTAATCCTTTTAATTTTACCCTGCAATTGGTAAAGGAAAGGTACAATTATCCTTATTTTACCTTTAAGGAGAATGAACTGCTTTCTCATAAATGGTTTATAAGATACCTTATGCCACGGTATCTGGCAGAGTTTAGAATTAGGCTCAACTTCTTAATTCATGAAAGTTATTTTTTATCTTGTGTCAGCATCATACATTTTTTGCTAACCAAAGTCTTAGGATTTAGAGGTGAATAAAAACATTTTTGATATCTTGTTCTGATTTTCAACCATTACAAAACACTTCCTTCCAGGATTTTCAAAGAACGAATCAATTTATTAAACAGTGTCACCTCAAATTAACAGTACCTGCAAGAAATATATAACCAGATGTCTTAGTCTCCATGAGCTGATGTAACAATACCACAATCTCGGTGGCTGCTAACAACAGAAAGTTATTTCTCATAGTTCTGGAGACTAGGAAGACCAAATCTAGGTGCTGGCAGTTTCAGTGTCCGGTGAGAGCCCACTGCCTGGTTCACAGACAGCTGCCTTCTTCCCTGTGTCCTCAAATGGAAGAGAGAGGGATCTCTCTCCAAGTTGTTTTTGTTTTTGTTTTTTTTAAGAGTGCAAATTTCATTCATGATGGCCTCAGCTTCATGACCTGGTCACCTTCCAAAGTTCCTACCTTCTAATACCTTCACATTGGGGATTAGGTTTTAAAAATGAATTTTGTGGGGGGCAAAATGTATTACTGGAGACGGAGTATTGGCTCAATTATTTGAGAAATGCTAGGAGCAGTCTGTATGAAGCATTTAAGTATAACACCAATCTTGATTATACATCTTAACTTTACTACTGATTGCCCACGATGAAAGTTTATTATATATCAATCACAATATTTTTAAAATATACAAAATGGCTGTGAATAGCTACATGAATATATCTTCCTTGATCATTAAGTCTAATTTTTAGTTTTGTGTCTTTGGGCATTGTTGAGAGAATTTATTCACTAAATGAAGGGAATAAATACATGCTTTAGAAATGGCAATTGATTTCTACTTAAAGAACATTAAAGAAAAAAACTTTTCATAGGGTAACTAAAATATCAAAACAATAACAAAATCATACACTTTAGAGCTAGAATAAATCAAGACTTCTTTTCCATTCCTCTTTTTAAAATTAGAATATCAAATGTTTGAAAAAATGACTTTTTCACAATGGTACAATTAGAGCTAGAAACATGTAGGGTTCCAGTCTTCCAATTCAGTACTTTTTCAAGCCAAATAAAAGTAAGGCCTAATGGATACAATACCCAGACAAATTGAATGATGATTTGTCTAATTAGGCCTATATATTAACCAGCTTGCTCTGACCTGAAGCAAGTTTTAAATCCCTCACAGAGAAGTGAAAGGTCTCCCAACTTTCAGAGTGAAAGAGAAATATGTAAATGCCTTTCCATTTGCTTTCTTTTTCTAATATCCTTACTATTTTTTATCTTGTAAAATTTTTATTATTTTTAATTTTTTTAAGTTTTTAATCACCCATTGCTCATTACAAGACAAATGCACTCCTTAATCCTCATCACCAATTTCACTCATCCACCCATTCACTGCCATTCTCTTATCAGTTTGTTCCCTATAGTTAAGAATCTGTTTCTTGCTTTGTCTCTCCCTTTTTTTTCCCTTTTGCTCATTCATTTTATTAAATCCCACATATAAGTGAAATCCTATGGTGTTTGTCTTTCTCTTACTTATTTCTTCCAACATTTTACTCTCTAGCTCCATAGATGTCATTGTAAATGGCAAGATTTCATTTTTTATGGAATAATATCCATATCACACACACACACACACACACACACACACACACACACACACACATCCCACCTCTTTTTTATCCATTCATCATTCCGTGTACATGTGGGCTGCTTCCATAATTTGGTTAATGTAGATAATATAGGCAATGTAGATATTATAAATGTACCTATTGTAGATAATGCTGATGCTGATATAAACCTCAGGGTGTATGTATCCCCTTGAATTAGTATTTTTGTATTCTTTGGGTAAATATCTAGTAGTTCAATTGCTGGATTGTTTGTTCTAGCTCTGTGAAAAATAGGGATTCTGTTAAACATGTAGATTGCTTTGGGTAGTATAGACAATTTAATATTTTGCCTCTGATCCATGAATGAAAGTCTTTCCATTCCTTTGTGTCATCCTCAATTACTTTTATAAGTGTTCTATACTTTTCAGAGTACAGGTATTTCACCTTTTTTGTTAGATTTATTCCTAGGTATCTTATTATTTTTTATATAATTGTAAATAGGATTATTTTCTTAATTTCACTATTGGCTGCATCATTATTTGGTTTATAGAAAAGCAACAGATTTCTGTAGATTGATTTCATATCCTATAACTTTACTAAATTCATTTATCAGTTCTAGAAGCTTTTTTGGTGGAGTCTTTTGAGTTATTCATGTAATTTATAAATTGTGAAAGTTTTCTTCTTCCTTACTAATTTGGATGCCTTTTTTTTCTTTTCATTGTCTGATTGCTGTGGCTAGGACTTCCAGTACTGTGTTGAGTAAAAGTCGTTAAGATTGGCCATCCTTGTCCTGTTCCTGGCCTTAGGGGAAAGGATCTCAGTTTTCTCTTTTGCAGATAATGTTAACCTTAAGTTTTTCATAAATGGCCTTTATTATGTTCAGGTATGTTCATCCTAAACCTGTTTTGTGAAGGGTTTTTACCATGAATGAATGTTGTGCTTTGTCACATGCTTTTTCTGCTTCTATAGAAATGATCATATGAGTCTTATCCTTACTTTTAGTGATGTGCTGTATCATGTTGATTAATTTGTAATATTGCTTCCCTCTTACACCCTAGAATCCCACTTCATCATGGTGAATAATTTTTAAATTTTTTCGGATTCTTTTCACTAATATTTTTGTTGTTGTTGAGGATTTTTGCATTATGTTTATCAGTGATAGTGGCCTATAGTTTTCTCTCTCTGTCTCTCTCTCTTTTTGGGGGATGTCTTCAACTGATTTTGGTATTAGGGTACTGCTGGCCTCATAGAATGAATTTGAGTTTTTCTATTTTTTGGAATAGTTTGAGAAGAATAGGAATTAACTCTTCTTTAAATGTGTGGTAAAAGTCCCCTCTGAAGCCATCTGGTCCTGAATTTATTTTTGTGGGAATTTTTTCATTACTGATTCAATTTCTTTGGTGACAATTGGTCTGTTAAAATTTTCTATTTTCAAATATCCTTGCATTCTGCACGTAATAGTTATGTAACATCACGCATACTCAAAAATTTTAATTGAGTTTTGACATTTCTATTTGCTGTGGTAGCTCACAATGCCAACATCAGCTCCCACATCTTCTTAGTTCTGTCTCAAAATCTCTCTCAAAATGGTTGTCTATCTCCTGGTCATTCCTAGGGTCATTTGCTTGGGGAAAGACTTTTTTACCTACTATGCTGGTTACTGCAAATAAATTTAATCTAGACTTTTCCCGTATCCTCCCTACACTCTACAATTTTTATATTGCCTAAAAAGTGATCTTCTAAGTACAATAATGTTAACCCCCTTAATATATTTCATAGTGGCCTATTAACAATGGAATTAATCACTTCTCTTTCTCAAACATGTCAAGTAGTTCCCTGCTTAAGGACCTCTTGTATTTGCTGTTACCCTCCCTAGAATACTTTTTTGTGTCATATCTTCTTTTGAATAGCTCCTTCTCATTTTTAAGGTCTTTCTAATCAATACTGTCCTGATTGCCCTATCCCCTGACTGATTCAATCTTTCTTCATAGTACTCAGCATCTAAGATAATCTTTTTTTTTTTAATTTGTGTATTCTTCTATACTAATTAGCATGCAAACCACACAAGAGTAAATATCTATCTTGATCATTGTTGGATTCATAAAGCTTTCAACAGCAATTTGGATCTCAGAAAAAAGTGTTAAATAAGTACCAGAAACCAGTGAGTTTATGCTCAAGAACCTCATTCTTTGATAATTACTTATTTTTAGATAAATCAACCATTTCTCTTTTATATGTACTTAAGGGCCTTCAGTTCTAACTAATTATGATTCCAGCCTGTGACAAGCCTCAGCTAAGGTTATTTCATAACCCAGAAGTTTGCCACCATCACTAACTTGTAGACTGCATTATTGTTTGCATTTTAATAAATGACCTTTATCCATGCTCCTCACTACTGAATCCCCCTAAGATTCTGATTCAGAAGTATTTATATCTCTATAAGAGATTACCATGGCAAAAGTGTACATCTAGTTTGAGAACCAGGTCTTTACCTACTCCTTCTTTATCAGAACAAAATTATTTACCCCTTTATTCCAGATTCAGATGTTTTATCTTTGCTGAAATGTTTCACATTCATATCCTTAAGTAATTCCTCCCAGTCTAAGGCAAGGACAGTTTCTGTCTTTGATGATTCTTTTTTTTTTTTAAATGTTTTTTTTTTATTTATTTCTAGGAGAGAGAGAGAGAGAGAGACAGCATGAGCAGGGGAGGGTCAGAGAGAGAGAGGGAGTCACAGACTGAAACAGGCTCCAGGCTCTGAGCTGGCAGTCAGCACAGAGCCCGACACGGGGGTTGAACCCACCAACTGCGAGATCATGACCTAAGCGAAAGTCGGATGCTTAACCGACTAAGCCACCCAGGCGCCCCTGTCTTTGATGATTCTAATAAACTCTTTTTACTGTTATGATTAAATATATAATACATGTACAGTGATTAGGGCTTTTTCTTTTTTTTTAGCATTTGGCCACACATATTTGGTGCATCTCTACATGTATTTCCAAATGTAGAAGCCAATTCTCAATTTTTCTAATACAGTCTTCATAACTGACACACACAAATACATATATGCATAATATGATGGAAAACAAACACAAATGTATGTACATAGAAACATATTACAGGAACATGTTAAAAATGAGACCATTCCAAGCAGAGATTGTTACTTAAGAAGACAAAACTCAAACTAAACATATCTTAGAACATTACGAGATGTATGCTAAGCTTCTTTTAACCACTATCTATTGCGATTATTAACATAGCTGTATTTCTTGTATTGCCTTCTCTTTCTTTCAAGAAAGCCATTTCCTACCCACATACACTCATATGCATTTATACTAGATATTAGTTTTTGAAGGACAAAGGTTTTGTGTTTCTTGGCAATTTTTTTTAAATCAGTATTTCCTACAAGTCATAGTATGACACCTTTCACTAAAAAGAATATTTTGAATACGTGATATAGAAGAAAATAGGAAGAAAAAAGAAAGGGTAGAAATAAGAATAAAAAGATGGAAGATAAAAGAATGGAAGGAGAAAGGAATGGAATGAAAAAAATAAGGAAAGAATTAAAGAAAAAAGGAAGGCTTGCATGATTGTTGAGTAATAATGACTATTTTCTTACAGTGCTGGACATGGAATATACATTATTTTTATATACATTTGAAATGCATTCTCTCTTATTTCTACCCATCATGAAAACAGATGGGGAAGATTTGAGGCGGGTCTCATGATGTGTTTAAGAGTGAGAATAATTCACCAATTCCAGGCTACTGTTCCAGTGTCACTATTTTTGTTCACATATGCCACTCTTTTTGGGGATCTCCATTAGGAGGCTGAAGAGTGTCTAGTGTAGATAATCTATTGTACTTTAGCTTCTATACATGATACAAATTGAAATAATACAATGAGTACTTTAGTATTGTAGCTCAATGTCCCTGAGTGACAATATTAATAAGGGTCTTAGACAGCAACAGAAAATGAAGTAAGTGCTTGGAACATGTGTAATGTATGGAATGACACAGATAATAAGTCAGTCACCACTCAAGGGTTTGAAAGGTCTGAATGTAAAAATAAAGGCAGAGATATAAATTTACTGACTCCATCTCCTACACCACTCAAAATGCCTGACAGAAGATGCCAGTAAGCTGAGAATGACAACACAAAATGTTAACCATGTCAGTCATGCTGAATAGGTCATATCAAATTTAGAATAGGTAAGGACAATATTTGCCAGCATATAAAGTGACATTCATGCACAGTTGACAGGTGGATGTTACAAATAAAAGGGAGGGAAGGAGTAAACAAGTAAATAGTTCCTGGGTAACTCATTTGTATTCCTATACGACAGGGTTTAGGAGCAATTATTTCTTTTTTGACACTAAACCAATGGAAGTGGATGATCCAATGTGATCACTTAATAGTACACAATTTCATATGAGGGATTTGCTCTATTTTAACTTTGCAGATAAAAAAAAAGAAAAATATCAAACATTAATGGTGTGTTTTTTTCTGTGTCAAGCCCTAAACTTGCTGATGCATGTGTAAATAAATAAATAAATAAATAAATAGGAGCGCCTGGGTGGCTTAGTCGGTTAAGCGTCCGACTTTCGCTTAGGTCATGATCTCGCGGTTCGTGGGTTCGAGCCCCGCGTCGGGCTCTGTGCTGACTGCCAGCTCAGAGCCTGGAGCCTGTTTCAGTCTGTGACTCCCTCTCTCTCTGACCCTCCCCTGCTCACGCTGTCTCTCTCTCTCTCCTAAAAATAAATAAAACATTAAAAATAAATAAATAAATAAATAAATAAATAAATAAATAAATAAATAAATAAATAAATAAAACCAATGTCTTTGAGGTCACAGAGTTGGAACTAAAAGGGAAATTAAGAAACAGAAGTAAATCAATAATGAAGTTAGTTAAAATAAAAGTATATTAAGTTTAGTGTGCCTGCACAGAAAGGAGACTAACATCTTTGACATAGGGTGAATTCTGATACTACTTTCTGAGGAAGATGACATCTGTCTCTCACTGTCAAGAGCTGTGCACCCATAAACAACTAACTGTTATGTAGCTAATTGAACATGGTATCAGCAAATTGACAACACTCCAAGGAAACCTGGAAGAGAATGAGTTTTAGGGGGGTAATATTTTATCTAAACTTGAACGATGTCTCAGTTTAAGATTTGGAAAAGTGGGTGACGCATCTCATAGGCGGGAAGTAATGGTATCAGAGGCCCACATATAAAGCTTATTTAAGAAACAACCAATAGTTGGATACATCAAAGATATTTGCATATGGGATGAGTGATGGTATGAGATGCTGCAGGATCGATTTGGGAATTAAGTTGAGCAAAAAGTGATGGATCCCTTGGCCATATTAAGCAAATGGGACTTAACACTGTATGGTTTTGGAGTAAAGATGAAAGATACTGAAGTAAGACAACTGCATTTTTACAATGTCTTTTACACTTTAATCATAAATTAAAGAAGAAAACCAATAAGAAGGCTATTATACTATGTCATGCTAAGGAAAACTGGGAACAAGCCATATAGCAAACATATATATATATACATATATATGTGTACATATATAATTAGTATTTAGAATATACATAATTCATATATATACATATATAGGTAGTATGTTTATGTGTATAATTAATACCTTGTTACAGTTTACAAATATCTTTTAAAAGTTTTATTTGCTTTAAGTCATTTAACACCTTCGAAGCTCTATAAAATTTCTTCCTCTTTCTATAATGCAGAAAGTGAAGTCTAAGCTTTGGTGGGTAACATATGATGAACACAGGATTTAATTGATACTGCTTTTGACAAAGATTTTTTTTCCTGCTCACAGGAGATAATCCTAGATGAAAATATGCAAAGAAGAAAGGGACAGTGGCAAGCGTACTAAATACAGTATTTAGGGTTGGGTGCACACGTTCATTTTTCAGACCACTAGGGCACCATTTAGTATGATGCAGTAAATTAGAAAAACTCAGCTTAATACCAAGGAGTGTCATAGATACTGGAAATTATGAATCTCCAAAGGATCATAAAACCCTGAACTAGAAAAAATGTTAAAATGTAATATAGTCTGTTCTCAACTTCTACTTAGATTGACTGAACATAGAATTCCTCTAAGAGATGGGTTCAATCCACGTCTGCTGTAAACCTGAGGCTCTGAGTTCTGAGAGAATTCTGCAACAGTGGAAAAGGATTCAGTGACAAGGTGGCCTGATCCCTCATCCTGAGAAGATCACTAGGAATTGAGTTGACTATAGGTTAACAAGTTCAACATATTCTGCAGTTGTGAAATGCAATCAGATGCTCAGACTTTTTCAGTCTCACCTTCCTTCTTCATTACCTCCTTCTTTCCCCTAACACTATGACTGTTTTATTTTCTTCTAGGATTAACAGATATCCCCGTACTTTGTTCATTCATCCATAAACATATCTTATAAGAGGGGAAAAAAGAGAGAGAAAAAATAAACCATGGTATGGAACAATAGAGCTAAATCAAAGGCTTTTATATGAAGTGTTTATAATAAACCCCGCTTGTCATGATCACAATTATTATAAGAAGAAAGTGGTATAGGATAGCAGAGAGAGATAAAACTCTTTGTGTGCTGCCTCTATCACTTCTCTGAAACCCACCACTCATAATTTCCAGTAATATGCAGGAAATTATTCCTATCCTCCTACAGTGTTGTATTAAGTGTCAAATGAGATGATTATATAAAGAACTTTGGGGACTGAACAGTAACATGGCACACAAAGAGACTTTGTTCAAGGGGCAGTCAATCATTATGTAATGACCACTGCTCAGTGAGTTCACCCACAGGGGTATAGAATAATCTTGCCAGCCATTGCCACCTCGATTCAAAATGTGTTGGTTATTGATACACAAATAAATATTTTGTATATGACTTAAAATTCCAAAAGAGGGGCACCTGGTTGGCTCAGTCAGTTGAGCATCCACCTTCAGCTCAGGTCATGATCTTGCTGTGGATGAGTTTGAACCCCACATCCGGCCCTGCCCGTGCTGGCAGCTCAGAGCCTGGAGCCTGCTTTGGATTCTGTATCTCCCTCTCTCTCTGCCCTTCCCCTGCTCATGTTCTGTCTCTCTGTGTCTCAAAAATAAATATAAACATTAAAAAAATTAATTGCAAAAGCAAGGATTGGCTAGTAGAACATTACTGAATCAATTCCATTAATATTAGCAAATATGTTAAAAATGCAAACAGTAAATCTAATGTGAAACTATGCCATAAATTAAAATCCCTATTTAGTAATATATCAGTACAATTTTATGAAGTTCCATAATAACCAAAATTGATCTCTTATAAAAGAAATCAGAATGGTGGTTACTTCTGAAATGTATAGACTGAAAATATGAACAATAAAGCTTCTGGGAGAAAAATATTTTATATCTTGACTGGAGGAGTGTTCTAAATGGTATATACAAAAGTAAAAATTCATTGAGAAATACCTTCAAAATATGTGAATTTTACTGTGTGTAAATTGTATCTCAATAACACTTTTGTCCATGTTCTACGCCTACCACATACTTCTTACAACCCATTACAGTCACTTAGAGATCTTTGTCTGTGTCCCATTCTAGTTGTCCTCATGGACTATCATGGAGGAGAACTAAGTGTTTCTTTGGAAAAATAGAATGGGTTTTGTCAGTGTTCAGTATCTGAGCACACCGCCTTGAAGTTCATTTTTATTTCAAGAACTACTACATCCATGTTCCTACCAAACACAAATGTACCTTAATGCTACTTGAGGAGGTCAGTTCTGCTCCAGTGAAGTTGTAGAAAAGAATTGCTAAAACTACTTCAGGCCACTTTTGATTTGCAAATTGTCTCTATCTCTGCTTTGAGTTGTGAGAGTCAGAGCAGTTACTACATTAAATTTTATGCATCCATAAGATGCTCTCAGAATAGTTGTGAGCTCTACTGTCTAGCACAGTGTTGGTATAAAATATATACAATGAATATTTGATAAATGAAAGCCCAGAAAGATGATTTACTTGCTATATCTCCATATAATTGTTCTACCTCCTAGTTTATTTACATCTGGCAGCTAAGGCATCTGTCGACACATATTAGTCACTTTTGTTGAAGTTACATTTTTCAATAAAACATGATCTTTAATTTATGTCGCTCAAAAACACACAGGGATTTTCTTAACAGAAATTCTTCCCAGGGCTCTTTTTTTCCAATCCTGGCCCAAAGCAAAAGGGAAGAATTAGTGTGATTATATTTTCACTAAATTTGTTCATAACAATGAGAACAATTTTCTTTCCATGTTATGGAATGAAGCACTACTTAATTTAAAATAAGTTAGGTGATGACTTGTTTGTTAACATCCCCAATGAAAAATAACATGTTTTCTATACATTTCAAGTGATAAGTGATGTCAATATACTTTTAAAGCATTAAAACAGGAATAAGATTTATAACCAAGAAGGCAGAAATGACTCCATCTCTGTCATTTTAAGTCACAATTGTCCTAAAGCCTTTAATTGTAATAATGAGAAAGTCTCCCCTCATGCCTTTAGTTATAATAAAGATAATTATTTGATTCTCCAAGTTATACAGGGGCAAATTAATTAATATTTATAAAGCATTTTGAAAATAAAAAATCAGATTAAACAGTAAGCAAAGTTGAAAACTTTGCTTTCTGTTACTGGTTACATGTAACATATCTATAATGTGGCATTGTCTATACAGCAAAGTTTTTATATCCACATGCTCTCTCCTCAACTCCCTCTTTTTACATTTAAGAAAACAATAAGAAAAATATGAAAAGTCAGGAGGAGCAAAGTTTATATACATTGGTTCTAAATTTAAGTAAGAAGTAGCAAGACTTAAAAGCACAGCAAGTGGTGAAAATCTCTTAGGTTTCTAGTAGTATAATATTCTTATTGGCTCTGGAACTTGTAATTTACATTTCATTCATTCATTTTTCCTTCAAGGAGGAAAGGATTAAGAAGAGGTGACAGACAAGTTAACGGATAATTACCAGACATTGTGATAAGTGCTTTCATGGAGAGAAGCAATTTGAAGTGCTATTTAGTTTAGCAAATTGCTCTCATACATATCACACCATCTGATGCTCAAGGTAACATTCTGAGTAGGTAGAGTACATATTAGTCATAGCGTCCCCATTTTATAGTTGAAAGAAGCTGAGATTCGAGGAGTTTAAATTAATTTTCCTGAAATCATACAACAAAAATTGTTGCAGTTGGGACTTAAATCAGATCTTCTGGCTTCTAGCATTGTGGCTGATCCAGTGGATAGATCTATACTGGTTAATACTCCTTAACCAGTATAATCTTGGACTAAATATCTATCCCAGTGTCTCATAGCTCTGACTGTAAAGATTATTTTGTTGAGGAATAGTAACCTAGGTAGAAAAGTTAGTCTTAAAAAAGAGAAGTTATAGGGGCGCCTGGATGGCTCAGTCGGTTAAGTGGCTGACTTCGGCTCAGGTCATGATCTCACGGTTCGAGGGTTCGAGCCCCGCATCCGGCTCTGTGTTGCCAGAGCCTGGAGCCTGTTTCGGATTCTGTGTCTCCCCCTCTCTCTGCCCTTCCCCAGCTCGTGCTCTGTTTCTGTCTCAAAAATAAACGTTAAAAAAAAAAAAAAGAAGTTATACGAAAACAATAATAGTACAATGGGTAGAAAAGCATAGCAAAGACTATTCTCCTGAGATCTAGTTAATACTAAAAAGATTCAATACCATTATCAAACATAGTGTGTAAGACACAGTCATGTGTTTATGGAAGCTTTGAAAGCATATAGGAAACAGAGTGGAGAAATGATGTATTTAATTCATATAGGACAACAATATTAAAGTAAGTATTACAGCCAAAGTTAATTGAATAAAGTATTTGTAGGGAAAAAAAAAAAACCCTTTGAAATGCTACTGAAGAAGAATTAGGGATCCATTATAGAAAAATCTGTAAAGCTTTCAGACAAATACATAGCTGAAGTAAAAGTAAAAAAGAGATACTACATTTTATTGGCAGAATATAGAACACAAATCTAGAAAGAAACATTGTTTCACAGATTAGAAATCTAAATATGGTATCTCAATACTATATATCTTTTCCTTTTCCTCCCTAATAAATTTCAGGCTAAAATACCTTTGAGGGAGAGGCCTAAAGTTTAGGGATTAAGTCTTTCCTTTTTTGTTAGATATTAGTGTGTGTTTACAACTTTTGGGGACTTAAGATATTTTTATTTTATGGAAGTCCAGATGATTAAACAAGTTTTGAAATCTTCCATTGCATCCTGGGGAGATTATGCAGACTATTAACCTCAACGGTGAGATATTTGACTGTTAGAAATGCATGTTATCCATGATCTAAATTAAGGATTTTTATTAATAAGAAGAGTTTAAAGGAAAATTCAGAATGGACACTATATGAAATCGTGGAAAAACCCAATACTTTTTGGTTGTTAACTTTGTAGCAGACACTGGGTCAGGCTCTTTACTGACCTCATTTAATTCTCCCATAATAGCTGTGAAACAGGACACTAGTTAGGGTTCTTAGTAGACAGCAACGAGGTGGACTCTGGCTAATTTAACAGAAACAGAATATATTACAAGAATGTAGGGTGTCTTAGAATCCCTGGGAAGTTCACAGAACCAGGGTCACAAAACAGACATGATCAAAAGGGACTCGGCAGGCAGACATGGCCACATTCTTAACGCAAAGTAAGTCTGGAGAGAATGCAGAGACCCAGAGCTCAGGCCACTGCATAGCCAGCGGTGAACATGGGGCTCATTGCTGGCTTTGTTGCCATTTTGACTCTGCAAACTTAATTTGTTTGTCAGTGGCCTTTGGGAACTTTTGAGAGGGATTGATCTATGAAAATGAAGCCACCAGTAAGGGGGAAGGTTTACTTACAAGAATGCAAATGAAAACGGACTTTA
Source organism: Proteles cristata cristata (assembly GCA_017311185.1). Lineage (NCBI taxonomy): Eukaryota > Metazoa > Chordata > Mammalia > Carnivora > Hyaenidae > Proteles > Proteles cristata. The sequence goes on along the minus strand of JAESUZ010003224.1, from coordinate 207,786 downwards.
AGCCTGACATCACATTTCATGTAGTCCGAATACTAAACTGTGGCCATTTGGTTAAGAGATCACAAGTAAAAATAACATAACTTTACATCTAAAAATACCTGTATGCCGGAAATGGCAAGTTGGAATGATTGAAAGAAGGAAGATATTTAAATATGATGACCATTTGAAAGAACATGTGGCTTATTAAAATGCAAAATGAATATATCATCATAAAATTGTTCATCATGTTATTTCTATATTTACAAACTTCCTCTTTAGTATATATCTATAGTTGTGAAGCAACTTAAACGTAAATGCAATGATGCAGTTTTCACTTCAATATATATTATAGGTTATATAACACATATTTAATATTTATTATAAAATAAATTATATAGATATATTTTATATATTTTGGTAACATATTTCCCATATGGGTTATGGCAAATATCAATAACTAGGGGCTTATATTTTGTCTGTTTTGCATCATTTCCTTGGTTTAAAGAAGTCTTATGTGGTAGAAAACGTACTTGTGTCTAGTTTAGACACAGTGAAGAAGTATGAGGACAATTGCATCCCCAAATGTTTGAAATGACAGTAAAAATTGTGTCAGTGCTATCTAGAACATCATTTCAGAACCAGGGTTTGCAAAATTCAACGAAAAAATATTAATGCTTTTCCAGAAACCAAGAAAACTCCATTTTTCCTTCATTTTCCAGCCTGAGCTCGCTAGGTATTATACTTTGGTATTCAAGAAAAGAGTGGAAAAAAGATGGAAGGGTATACAATTTGCTGATGCTTGTGTTACTTATTTAAGAACTCAGTTGCTGAAAAACTAGGCTATTTAATTTTCTCCAACCCAGTGGGTGACTAGAGGTGCAGGCAGAGAAGGTACACACGTGCTAAGAAACCCTTGGAAAGAGTATAGACTAGATTCAGGCAAAACTGTGTGTGATATTTTCCCTTTATCCCTATTTAGCTGAAAAACCTTAACTTTTAGTGTCCGATGGTTATGAGGGGGAAGTTTAAGTCAATACATGCAGCAGATATGGTAGCTTGTAGAGATGATGCTTGTAAAGTCCTCACACAATGCCATACAATATGAAAGCACAAGTATCAACTCTTTTAATGTGTTCAGCTCTTTCTCAGTCTGTGCTAAAGGTAATCTGTTGGAGTTCTAACTGTTAAATTTGCAGAGTAAGTGTGTGGCTCTGGTTAATTTTCTTTGTCACCGAAAGGAAAGAGAGTATTTGAAAGAGGTAATAAATAATAGGGAGAGAAAGAAGGAATGCCTACCATTCTACTACTCTGTTGAGTGGCCGGTGCAGGATTCCCTTTCCCAGCCGGAATTGAGGGGTAAGAGTGGACTATTGAAAAATCAATAAGCAGAAATAACATTGGAGTGAAGGATGTTCAGTTTCTCAAAAATGTCCAAACTGATGATTTTAGAGTTTTGCCAAGAAACATGTTTTAAGAAGAAAATGAGGTCAGCCTGAATGTTTAGAGTAGTTTTTGTCTCTGAACTGCTATCAATTAATCATTCTTGGCTACAAAAATATCTCTTTTGGAAAGATGTTCCCTGCAGCTCCAAGAACTTTTATTTTCTTTCAATATCATAGTTTTTCATCTTGTAATTAAAGGTTCCTTGTTTTTACTATTTTGTTCATTACTTAAAATTGGAGAGACAATGATTAAAGTTGGATGAAGAATATATTCCTTATATTCATGATATAACCTATCATACTCTGTGTTCTTAATACTAATTACAATCTAATACTGTTACTCTTGCATAAAGAGAAAACTGTAAGTCAAAGAGAGTAATAGAGGGAGAAGTCTTTCAGCTGTAGTAATAACCTCCTAATATCCTCTCTTCCATAAAATCAAAACACTGGAAAGTTTTTTTTTTTTAATGTTTTATTTATTTCTAGGAGAGAGAGAAGGAGAGGGAGAGAGAGAGAGAGGGAGAGAGAAAGGAAGAGAGAGAGCAGGGGAGAGTCAGAGAGAGAGGGAGTCACAGACTGAAAGAGGCTCCAGGCTCTGAGCTGGCAGTCAGCACAGAGCCCTACGCGGGGCTCAAACCCACGAACCGCGAGATCATGACCTAAGCAAAAGTCGGACGCTTAACTGACTAAGCCACCCAGGCTCCCCAAAACACTGGAAAGTTTTTAAAAAATCAACGTTTTCAGAAATTTGGAAATTAACCAATGGCTTGCAAAATTTGGAGCACAGTTTATTCGAGAAAAACGGCTGATTGTCAGTAAGAACAGTGAACTTGGTGATATTTAGCTCTTGAAAATCAGCAGCTCTGCAATCAGAGGCAACACCAGCAGCTAGCGGCCCCCGGAGTGGCCAGGTGGGTCTGGAGCAACAACAACAACAACAAAAAAAGCCCCATTTCTGGAAAACTGTCATGATTTGACCTTTCTGGCAACTCTCATGAAAAACCTTATTCACAGGGCTTGTCTTTATTTTGCCTGACTAAAATCTTACTCAATGAGGAGAGAACTTTCCCCAAAGCTTTTCATTTAATAATGGCTGCCTGTGGCAGTGATACCAGTTGGAGCAAACAAGAGGATTGCCAGAAAGCTACAAAGCAAAATCTGCAGAGAAAAATGTCCATATGGGCCTTGCAATGCTCCAGCATATTTATGGAGATCTGGAAGGCCATGAATATGTGCGGGGTTGTGTGCGCGACCAAGAAGGCCCAGATACCTTTTCCTCGCTTCCATTGAGGCTAAGCTGCTATAGTGATAAAGGCATGCCTCCACTTACATACTGCATTTCTCAACAAAAGGTAGGAGACTCTGAAAGCAGTTAAGGAAATCTAATCATTAGGTGACCACTAAGCTAACTGGAAAGAGACTTTAGGGATCATACACCATATAAAATACTGATTTTATAGTATTAGTTCAATGAAGTCACTAAATCAACAACAAGTAACCCAAGGGGCTGGTGGGGCAAATTTTATGTCCAGAATTTTCACATTATATTATTTAAAATATCAAGTTTTCCACTCAAAATTTCAAGACACAAAAATAAAAAGGATAATGTGGCCCTCCATAGAAAACATAAACAATCAATAGAAACAATTCCCGAAGCTGGGCAGTACACTGAAGCAAGCTAAATCTAAAGAAATCTCTGCCAGAGTCAATCTAAAATGTCATTCTTGGGGCGCCTGGGTGGCTCAGTTGGTTAAGAGTCTGATTCTTGATTTTAGCTCAGGTTATGATCTCACAGTTCATGAGATCTAACCCTTTATCAGGCTCTTTGCTTACAGTGTGGAGCCTGCTTGGGATTCTCTCTCTTTCTTTCTCTGCCTCTTCCCTGTTTATGCATGTATACGTGTACCTTTTCTCTCTCTCTCTCTCTCCCTCTTATAATAAATAAATAAGTAAATATGAAAAAAAGACATTCTAAAATGCATATTTTGGGGGAATCAACATTTGCTTTATGTGGTGTTTAAATGTTCAATTAAAACATATTTGAAAGTAAAAATGCTAATCAGGTATGTTGTACTGTGTTGCTTAGAATTAATAGTTAATTGACACAGACTTGGTTCTAACTACTATGTAATGATTTAAGAACTAAAAATTAAATATTGGGCTTTCTAAAAATTTAACTACTGGGACTATGATGTGAGGAATGTAAACATGAGAATCTAACAATTTATAGTGAAACTTAGAACAAAATTTCAGCTGCTATCAATACCTCTGTTTATCCAATTTAATTATATTTCTTCCACATACATGTTCTTTCATTGAAGCAATTTATTTTTCTAAATTTTGATTATGGTTAATACTTATTTCAACATTAAATTAGATACCATTTGCTTTATTTCGCTAGCTTGTTATAATGTAAATACTTTTAAAGTATACAATTTAAGTATTTTTGAAATACACGTATGGCTGCTAGGTAATGCTATAAAATGATGTTAGGAATAGGTATCCTACCTCCCAATGTAATGTAAGAATTCCTCAAAGTTATCATTTCTTTTTTTTTGAAATTTTCAAGGAAAAATGAACAATACAAAGAAAGTTTATGTTTTTGTTCATTCTAAAGCAATCAAGGATGCACATATATGGTTTTAAAAGTCTTAATCTTAGTGTCACTAGTCTTTAAAAATTACAGTTTTGCATGATATTCTTCTGTTATTTACTTTTGTCTTAGAATATAAATAAATCATCATGCAGTTTCATTAATAAGAAGTGAGATGAAGACTTCAACGTGATATAAAGTGATTGTGAACCTATTGGACTAGGTGCAGACATGTGTTGATATGATTTATGTCATAGAGTCAATTAACTAGACCAGTAATGCAAAGTTATTGCTTTTTTCTTTAGATTTGTTTTGTATAGACCTTGGAGTACATATACCTGAATCATTTCATAGAATCCAAGACTTTGCATGTTGACAACTTCCTGGGGAAAGGTATTAAAGATCTTGGAAAACCACTCCAATGGGTTCTGTAGAGAATAGAGTAGAAATAATAAATGTCTACATGTGGACTAAGAATGAAGGGTTTTTGATAAAGGGAAGAAAACTGCTGAGAAGATGTAATTTCTTTTAGGAAGGTTCCAGGTACAGCCAATATCAGTGTTACATGATTAAGAGATGAAAGGGGCAAGAACAGTGGCTTGGAGGATTGATCTCTATGCAGCTACAAGGACATATTCATGACTGAAACAAGTAATCTCAATTCTGGGGCTTGGAACAGATATGGTAGTTTGGACCTATGTGGAAGGTCAAAAGAAGAAAGAATTGGCTCAACATACTTAATCTCATATCTTGTATAAATTGAATAATTTAGGCATCCAAAGACAAAAAAGGTAACATTCTAGGAATTTTGCTGGAAGGACTGGAGTGAGTTTTGAAGATAAAAATAGATAATAAGACTTAGAAAATACATAAATAGGGGTGCCTGGTTGGCTCAGTTCAGTATCTGACTTCACCTCAGGTCATCATGATCTCATAGTTTGTGAGTTTGAGCCCCTCCTCCGGTTCTCTGCTGTCAGCACAGTTTCTCTCCGTCCCTCCTCTGATCATTCTCTCTCTTTCTCAAATTAAAAAAAATAAAAAATAAAAAATGCTTAGAAAATACGTAAATAAGATAAGTAAGCCAGAGATAATTTTGAAGTAAATTTTAAATTACATGTTTAAAGCCCTTTCTCCTGAAATTGTATGGCCCAGAGAAATGTGTTTCTCTCTTCCCTCTTTCCAAGAAATAAAAATTGAATGCAGCCTATCTCAGACAATTTTCATATGGCTTATGTTAGAATGTTATAAACAAATGCATCAGGATAATTTAGCTATCTTACATTTTTGGCAAAATAATCTTTGAATAGCAATTGTCTGATAAGCACTTTAACAAGAATAGTGGGGCCTATAAAACATCTAACAAATAGCAACTCTTGTTTTTAAGGAGTCACTAAATTAGGTATCATAACAACCATCTATTGAAAATTGAAATAACAAAATACAACAAAATTAGATAACAATCTAATGGGTACTACAAATGCAAAATGCTATATACCTTCAAAGAGAGCAACTCGCTGTATCTCAATGGACAGATCAACTTCACAAAGAACTTCAGTGTTAAGCTACTCTTGAGTTAGCTACACAGTAGAGAGTGGTGCAAGTATTCCAACTAAATGAAAAATACAAAGTGAAAGATAATAATGTTTCAGGAATAGTAAACACAGCAACCTTAATTTAGGAATTTAAAGATGAGACTTGTAAATGATAAAATCAGGAAAGATTGTTAAAATAAATGGATGCCAGCCTAACTTTTCAGGTAAGGCTATGTAATATGTGGAACTCCGGGGAAAAATTAAAAAGTGGAGATGTTTGTTAAAAACATTAACAATTCAAGAAGGTGACAACATATAACTAAACCAAACATGGAGCATGAATTCACAGGCCCATATGATGGCTCTGAAAGGAGCTTAATCTTCATTTAAAAGACAATGGAACTGTTAATATCTCTTTGAGATCCTGCTTTTAATTCCTCTTTGTTTATTACATTATTCACAATATCCAAGATGTGGAAACAAAGTAAATGTTCATCAATAATCAACAGATTAAGAAAATGTATATACATATAATACATACATTCAGATTCAGCCTTAAAAAAGAAGGAAATCTCTGTAATATGCAACCACATGGATGAATCTTGAGGATGTTATACCAAATGAAATAAGCCAGCCACATAAAAACAAATATTTCATGATTCCACTATATGAGGTATCTAAAATAGTCAGCTTATAGAATCAGAGTGGAATGATGGTTGCCAAGAGCTAGGGTAGGGGGAGGAGAAAATGAGGAGTTATTAATTAGTAAATAAAGTTTACTGAAATTTATATAAAATTTCAATCAAGTAAGATGAATAAGCTCTAGAATCTGCTGTAAAATGCTGTACTTACAGTCAACAATAAAAAATGTACACTTAAAACTTTAAGAACCTAGGTCTCATGTTAAGTGTTCTTTCCACATTTAAACCAAGAAGTGTAGCATTGACCAATTAAATGAATAAAGAAACAAATGAAAGACTACAGGGATGTTCTGAAGAGATTTTATTAGGGAGAGAACATGATAAATACAGTGACTTATGAAAATAACCTCCTGTCAAGTTGCAGCTGAATTATAGAAAAGCAAGAGAAACTTGAGGTGGTTGGGTAGTAAATATAGTATTCCAGAAATGTGCATCCAAGAACCTGGTCCTCGACAGAAATAGAAGGAAATTTTCAAGAAGTAAAATTTGAGTGGGCTTATGAATGGCTAGAAAGTGGATAAGGGAAGTTGAGGAATAAAGATCATTAAAGGATTTCAAACACACTTGTCGGAGAGAACGGTTTGAAACGGTCCTGGGATTTAAATCATTTATATTTTAGCTAAGTTTATATTGAGTGATGGCAGCAGAACCACATAGAGACAGCCATGAGTCAACAGTGAATAGATTAAGGACTGGAGTGCAGGAGATAAATTGGTGTGTGAGCTTTGCAAGATGACAGAAACAGTACAGTAGGCTAATAATGATACTATCACTGATGTAGCATATCATTCTTGAAGATCCTAGTAGTCAATTATTAACCTATTTTATTTGTTGACTTCACATTTCTCTTCTGAAGAGTTAGCAATTTCTTAACAGACCAGTGATTAAAACTTCAAGGGAAAAAGAGTTGTATGTGAAAAGACATTATTTAATAAATTACAATTATTTCATTGCACTGCCCAAAATGCCATCCTAAGCCTCTTTGCCTGTCTTATCACTTTTAATATTCTCAACGTCCTTATTAGATGTTCTCTATTTTGATTTTTGTTTTAAAGATTAAGAACCTTAAGCATAGGTAAGCTACATTTATCAATTATTATTTTAAAATTGTTTAATGTTTATTTTGAGGGAGAGGAAGAGAACAAGCAGAAGGACAGAGAGAGAGGGAGACACAGGATCTGAAGCTGGCTCCAGGCTCTGGCTGTCAGCACAGAGCCGGATTCAGCTCTTGAACTCAGGAACAGCAAGATCATGACCTAAGCGGAAGTATGATTCAACCCACCTGAGCTACCCAGGCACCCCTATTGATTATTTAAAGACTATTTATTGGGTGATTATCATGTACCAGTCACTGTTCCAGGTGTTAGGTATGCAGGGATAATTAAGACCATCAATGACCCTATTACTGCAAAGTTTATAAGAAAATATGAGTATTAATAAGTTACGAAGAAATAAAAAGATGAAAAGAAGAAGAAATTTCTTTCAAAGAAAGACGAAAATAAAAAGATGGAAGAATGATAGAAGAAAAACTGAATACTTTGATGGTTAGGAAAAAAAAAACTTGCTGAACATTATATAGCTAGTTCATGTTAACGAGGGTTTAAACTCAGTTACATGAGGGTAGAGATTTTTTTCTCTTTTTTACTGTTGCTTTGCCAGCACATCACTTAAATATTTGTTGAATAAAATGAGTAATAGCTAAAATGTATTAATGCTATGTTATTAATTGAAACACACTATTTCCATAATATTTAAAAATATAAAGTTTATATTATTCTATTTTAAGGCTTTTGAATCTGAGCTTTACTCAGTAAATTAAATGGCTCAGGTTTATAGTATGGGTGTATAGTGGTTGGTATTTGAATACATCTCCATAAATGTCTAAAAATAGGAATATCTCACTGATGAGCATTTGCAGTGAACTTCTTTATTCCTCCATGGGTTTGGAGATATTGCCATTGTGTGAATCTTGATGGGAGGATGTGGGAAAAGATTCTTGTCTCAGAATCTGGATGCTTACCTGTATTAGTCCCCGGGACTGGAACCCTGAGTAAAGGAATACCATACTTCTTAGATGCATTAATCTATCAATCAATGAAAAAAGAAATTATAAAGCTGTAAATGCCTATATCTAAAGTTACCACCCATGTCATAGCACACATGAAGAGTAAAAATACCTTATTTTTTTCAGTGACATTTTGCTAATGGTACAATATTAAATTTTTTAATGATTTTTGAGTTTGATGATGCCTACGAGTGCCTCAAAACCTAGGATGTAATTTGGATGTTGGGCCCATTCTGGCTCTTGTCGTATGAAATAACAATGGATAAATACTAAAGTAATCTGATTTGGTGATTAAGTTGGGAAAATAAAAATTTCAAATCATTCTTTTTTTCTCTATTATAGATATTTAAAATTTTTGACATATTTATAATAAAAATAGAATCTAATATGCAACTCTCAAAACCAATATGATTTCCATGCCTGAATAATATAAAACTGCTTTTCATTTTACCATGAGGTGTAATATACATGGTCTTCTGTCTTACCAGTGATTATAATTATATCTTATATAATCTAAGCAAAGTTAGAAAACCTTTTGACAATTCAGCCTGCAGTCAGCAAGTGCTTCAAGGTTGGTTGGAGATAAATCATCTTTAAGTGCAAGGATCAGTTGATGGTAACAAAATACCTTATCTTCCATATTATTGTGAACTTCTCATTAAGTATGCTGTGAAGAAAGACTCCAAATCTGGCAAGCCAGGATAGATCAGTATGCTGTTCCACATCAATTCGTATAGTAATTTGGTTTGCTGCAACACTGAAGATATCCATCAGTTGCTTTCTAAGAGGAAATGCATCAAAATATTTTTTATTTTCTTTTGACTTAACAATAAAGTACTCATTTTCCCATAACACAGTGAATGTATTTACTCTCCAAATTTCAAAGCTTTTCATGGAGAAGATACATCACAAAAGAAGCTATTGCATTCTCTTTGATTTGTGTCAGAAGATAGCTCACACATGGGTTCACTAGCCCATGACTTATTCAGCTTCTTTCATGGTGCGGGCAACTCTCAAAACTAATTCCATACGTATCTGTTGAATTCTTTAAGTGCCACATTGAATTGTTGGCACTGGGAATACAGTAATGAACAAAACTGATTATCATTTCTATTCTCATGGAGGCTCAGGGAAAATCTATAGCCAAACTAATTTTTCTATTCATATTAAATTCTTACACACTCTCTGCCGACTTTAATTTCTCAAGTGGCCTATTGATTGTTTTCAAGTCCTAAGACTCTATGTACGAATGTATTTGAAGCCTATTGCAAAATCAACTAACAAGTTCAAAGTGGCAAATCTAAATAGAAATTAGCAATTGTGAAAGATAAGTAATTAATTTCACTCATTCAAACATCCAAAGATGAACCAGAACATATTCAAAATATGGTATCAACGTCTCATTTTATTTTACTTGGATACAAATTCAGAGAAAAAAAAAACTGTTCACTAACATGTTTATTTATAGTTCTAGGCTAAGAATAGGCAGAAGGAAGGTAATCTATCACCTTATTTTTATTGCCAGTGATCACTGCTTTTTTTACGATTCTCTTCTTTTGTAATTTCTCTCATATTGCAACTCAGGAAACTGTAAATGATGAATGATAGTATTCACAATTAAGTCATTAAGCAACATAGCCTTATGATCATATAAAGATATATTGCAAAGCAAGTCCTAAGTAAAGAAGTTGCAGAAGTTCGTTTTTCAATTCTATTTTGTGACAATTATATAAAGACCCCATATTGACTTAATTCTAAGTTTAGACTTACTAAAGTCAACCACTTACAATGGTTAGTGAATGTGATCAAGTTTCCATTTGTTCTTATCATCCACTTCTGAAAGATCTTCAAGTATTTTTAAACAATTTTATAAATGCAAGCCAGATTTAGGTTTGATTTTTAAAATTTAAAATTAACATTTTCTAATACTTTATAAGTGCTTTCAAATATTTTGAGAACTCCATTATATCATTAATTTGGAATGAAAGGGAAAAGAGTTTAATTTTATTTCATTCCTAATGTGTATTTTTATCCATGAGTTTTCACATTGTCTAGCAGGTTTTATTTAGTATTTATTTATTTAGCACTCATGAAGTACTCATTGATGAAGTGATCCAAAGATATTTTTTGTGCATCTACTGTGAGCTAGCCAATGTCCTGATTTCTGTGGAGTGAAATTAAAGTTCAGCAAAGTTTTTGATTTCACTACTGAGGATGTAAAATAAGCAGTAAAGATAAAGATGTTAGAGTAAATACTAAAAGCAATGATAACAGGTACAGGAGATATTTAACAAGAGATATTTACATATCTCTTTATTTCATACCGCCATATGAAATACCACCTAAACATCAACCTACATTCAATCTATTTTGTGTGGATTTATTTGTCACTTGGCAAAGAACATATCCTTTGGATGAAGTGCATACTTTCTACTTTAATATCATCCAATATATATATCTTCATACACATGTATATTATAACATAAATTAATATAATGACAATTACATTGTTATATTAGTGAATATATATGTATATATATTCACATACATACGTGCACATGTATATAGAGTTGACCCTTGAACAACATGGGTTTGAACTTGGTAGGTCCACTTACATGTGGATTTTTTCATGATTAATACAGTATACATTATAAAGGTATTTTCTCTTATAATATGTTTAGTAACTTTTTTTCTCTAGCTTACTTTAGTGTAAGAACATAGTCTATAATACATATAATATGAAAACTATATATTAATTGACTGTTTATATTAGAGTAAGGCTTCTGTCTACAGCAGGCTATTAGTCATTAAGTTTTGAGAAGTGAAAAGGTATATGGAGATTTTCCACTGCATGGGATTTGACAGCTCTAACTCCCACATTGTTCAAGAATCAACTCTCTTTCTCTCTCTCATTTATCTATTATCTATCCATACGTGTATATAAACACCTATATTCATATAAATATAATATACACATATGCATATGTATATGTACACATAGATATACCCATGTCCTATCTATCTATATAGAAAGAAGGTCTTGAGTAAGTTAGATGTTCAAAGAACTTCAGTCTTTAGATTATACTGCTATTGACCTTCATGGATTTGCTTCTATTGAATTGAGGTCTTGTCATTTTACCCTGAGACTGCTTCGAGGCACATGTACATCAAAATTCATGTAAAGCTTAAATTTATGAGTTTATTTATTGCAATGACATTTTGAAGGATACTATCTCCCACATCAATAGTGTCTTCTTTCTTAAAAATGCTTTAGGGGTATAAATGGGGAGATTATTCTCATGAAACAAGACAAAGCTTTTAATCTTTTAATTGTAGTGATTTTTGAAAAGTTATTTTTACCATTGTTTTAGCCACCAGGAAATTAAGAAAAAAATAATTACTTTACATTTTCATAAGCTTTCCTTTTTTATAAATGTTCCGTTTTATTATGTGGGGTTTTATATATTATTTTACACATTAAACAAAATACAAAAAAATTTGTTTCATATATATTTTCTCTATCAACATCTTAGTACTCAAATTGTGAATGATATTTTATTATTTTTTACATATTTATTTGTATGGTTTTCATTTTAGTAATGGTTGGCCTAAATTTTTTCTGATATCATTTAAATTTTCAATTTTTATTATGACAGTATCTGGTAGTCCATATTTATGGCATTTGACAATGGAGTATTACTCATTTTTAACTTGTTGAATATCTATTTCCAGGAAAAATAATTTAGGCCTCCTATATCCAATCTTATTCTACTGGTGTAAACATTCATGATAGGGGTACAGGTTTAATTCATCAATATAAAAAAATAATATAAGTGGTGTAAGGATCTAAAGAGACTCTGTGGTTCACGTCACTGTGGAATAGAACAGAGAAGGAAACCAGAGCAGCTAAGAATCCTATTTTAAAAAGAATCTTGTTTTCACCTCATTGAATTCTTTTCATTATTGATTGGCTCATGTTCCCAGCATTGTTAGAACCACTTTGCTACTTTTGATTTATTTTTTACTTGCTCAGCACTTTTCAATGGCTGTGCAATGTTTCACACTAATCAAGGCTGCCTTTATGGGTTAAATCCAGTAATCCTTTAAGAGTGAGAATGAGAAGTGACAGCTCAGAAAAGAGTACAGACAAGTCATGGATAATGAAAATATTTCAATTAAGAAGTATGATTCCTATTCTCACCTTAGTCTAATATGTTTGTTTTTGTATGTGTAAATATATTTTCAGCTTATAAAAATGATAGATTTAAAGGGCTTGGACTAGTTAGGAAAATATGAGAAAACATGGAAGAATAGGAGCAGTTAAGTATATTAAGAACATTTTCCCCATCAGTTCACTGTTAAAAGAATTTAAGGCATTTGAAATGCTCTACTGATTGTTTAATCATAGTGTGTTGGTTAGACGTAAGATACCAGCACAAATGTTTACATTATTCACTATATCTTGAATTTTGGTGAATCCAGCTTCCATATAAACAAATTATATTTTATCTTCTCTTTTTAAGTAATTACCAATGTTATGGGTTTAATGTTATGCATGCTGTGCTAAAAGGATGCATACATTATTTCTTATAATTAAATTAATTGTGTTCTTTAGATAAATAAAGATATGCAGTCAATTTGCTGCTCATGTGAAATATCACTTAAAGCTGTAAAAATATCTGATGTGAACTTCAGTGATGTCTGAGGCATTTTCCAAGATATTTATGTTTGGTGATGCATGTTATGTAATCTATTATTAAAGTAGGAAATGTTGAAGAAATAGGTGTGGGGTGCATCTGCACTTACACTAAAATGAAAACAAATCAGTGGCTTATTGTTTGTAGAAACACTCAGTGGTTCTCTTAACAGTGGCCTATAAAATATTGGCCCTGCTGACTACAACTTAATAGTTCATGATTTAGGAAATATGAGAAGTTACTTTTAGTCAGAAAATAAAAAAAGAAGCAAATGAATATATGTATTCACAATGAAGACATAGTTATGACAATGACTAAGAAAAACAATGATAAACACACAGAGCAGAATTTGGAAGTTCACCAATTGCATGATCTTGGATCAAATTCAAAATTATTCTTTGATTGACATATTACTAGTTCATGTAAAAATATAAATTATAAAGTGTTTTTCTCTTTTTTGATAATAATTACCTGACAACAGTGGTATCTGGTTATTAACAAACAGAATTTATTTTATTTTATTTATTTATTTATTTTTAAATGTTTTTCATTTATTTCTAGGAGAGAGAGACAGCGTGAGCAGGGGAGGGTCAGAGAGAGAGGGAGTCACAGACTGAAACAGGCTCCAGGCTCTGAGCTGGCAGTCAGCACAGAGCCCGACGCGGGGCCTGAACCCACGAACCGCGAGATCATGACCTAAGCGAAAGTCGGACGCTTAACCGACTAAGCCACCCAGGCGCCCCCAAACAGAATTTATTTTTAAAAGAATTGTTAAACAGCATGGGTAAAGAGGATGTTTAATTAATAAGAATAAAAAGGTAGTTATAGGGGCGCCTGAGTGGCTTAGTCGGTTAAGCGTCCGACTTTCGCTTGGGTCATGATCTTGCGGTTCGTGGGTTCGAGCCCCGCGTCGGGCTCTGTGCTGACTGCCAGCTCAGAGCCTGGAGCCTGTTTCGGTCTGTGACTCCCTCTCTCTCTGACCCTCCCCTGCTCATGCTGTCTTCTCTCTCCTAGAAATAAATAAAAAAAAAAAAAAAAAAAAAAAAAAAAAAAAAAAAGGTAGTTATAATCAATCATTGAAACAACATGGTTGGTAGCTTTTAAATACTTGCATGAATGAATGAATGAATGAATTTTTAGAGATTAATGCAGCTTCTGTCTATTTCTTTTTTTAGTGTTTATTTATTCTGAGAGAGAGTGTGTGAGCAGGAGCAGGGGAGCGTCAGAGAGAGAGAGAGAGAGAGAGAGAGAGAGAGAGAGAGAGAGAGAAAGAGAGAATTCTAAGTAGGCTCCATGCTCAGCACAGAGCGTGACGTGGAGCTCAAACTCCAGAAACATGAGATCACCACCAGAGCCATAATCAAGAGTCAGGTGAGTAACCAACTAGCCACCCAGGCACCCCTATATAGTTGCTCTTTAAATAAGTTAAATTTGAAAGCCTTAATGAACATTTATTTTTGATATATAGACTTTTTTTTTTTTTTTTTTTTTTTTTAGCTTACTGATAAAAACTTGATACCTGCTTGGCTGTAAGAACTTATTTGGAATAAAAGGATTGATATGTTGACCAAACTTGTATTGGTTTCTAACTGAAAGGAAGCAGAAAATATAGAACACATTTCAGAGTCAAATAAAAATTTTCTGCCTGATCCCTTCCATGTATTGATTTCAGAAGTCCTATGTCCTTGGATTTTAAGCACTTTATTTTTTTATTTTTTTATTTTTTGTGGTAACTCCTGTGTAGTTTCAGGCACTCAGATTACAACCCAAAACAGTTCACTCCAATTTTCTCTGACAAGGGCTGTTAACTTTGTGTGAGTAAATTATCCTTCAAAATATACGTTTTGTATATATCCATTTTTCTGGCAAGAAGTTATCATTTCTTTTTCTAAATGATTAATTATTCTAATAAAGCTAAAAGGTGAGTTTATTTTGACAAAGGTATGTATTTAGGGAGGGGTGGTGGAATTTGGATTATCCAGGAGGAAAGTGTCTCACATTTGCCAAGCAAGAAAAATAAGTGATCAAATGTGGATAAGATAGAAATTTCTTCAATTCAAAAGTGAAAGATACACTCTAGTGTGACTTAATGAACATTAAAATATGATTCCAAAGTTTGTTTTCTCTTTCAAATATCACTTTTTAAAATCACTTACAAAAGTTACAGAAAAAAATAAGTCAACATAATTATAAAAATATTTACATTTATTTGACATAAGCATGAGTTTTAAAAATAAGTGGCTATCATAACTGTAAGGCTTTTTTAAAGAAGAAACTCCATAGGTATAAGCTTCTTTTATATTTAAAAGAAGCTCAGTTATATTTTGCTTTATTATTTTCTCAGATAAAATTATGGTCAATTACTGCTTATTGGCTAAATGATGTTTCATATAGTTTTTAAAGATACTTAAAAATAATAGATACTAATTATTTTCAACACAGCAACTCATCATTTGAAATAATTAATATTACTTGCACAGCAGGTACTTAGTATAGCTTGTTGATAATGACAGACATGGAAAGAACGTTTTCATTATGTTTATGTTAAAAGAAACATTCCAGTTTCTTTTGTTTTTTAAAGACTGAATAAGTGAGTTACTGTTTTAATATTGAAAACTATTTAGATAAAATTTCAATCTAATTCTAGTGTTTAATTAAAATCTGACTTCCTAAATTTAGCATTTGTGTTTCCCAAATTTAATTGAATATTTTTGTACTCCGTTATTAGTCTAGGTATATAGAAGTTGAAGTATAGAAAACTTTACAATAGTTTCTATTACAACATTTTGCCTAAGATTAAAAGGAGAAACCTGGAGCTTTGATGTATAAGTTAAAAATATGAAATTTTTCATAGCAGCTTTTAATCCAAAGAATTTTGAATAAAATCTAATTCATTATGGGACTCTTTCAACTTAATTTCTATTTAAAAAAGTGCATCATTGTTTCTTTTGTACACATTTAAGAAGCTATCCTTTGTGGAAAGAATCTTGACTTTTAACAAGGGATAAACAGGAAAACTAGAAATTTAGAGATACACAATATCCCTTTTTATAAGATTATCAGACAATAACTTGGGAGACTTCTAGGCCTAGGATGGGATCTCATTTTTTTACATAACATAGTATTTCCCACTTGCCATGAAACAGAAAGATCAGAAGTTTCCACATTTACTCTTAAAGAATTTTAGGCTGTAATAAAACACATGCTATTTCACTAAAGTTGAAGTTTGTCATTACTAAGAGGACATTTCCTCTGCTGAAGCTTTCATCAGCCAGTCTGGTTACTACGTTTGTAATCCCCTATATAGGTGTGCAAGACCTTTAGACTTAAGATGATCCAGTTCTCTGTTTTAAGCTCCTAGAAATTACTCAGTACTCAACTTACAACTCATTTAAGTGTGAGCAGACACAGTATTGCCCATCATCTAGATAAAGATCCACATAACTATAAAATACAACTGAAACAATTACACTTTTAAAATATGATTCTGCTAGAATTAATCACAATATTCTGATTCTTTATCATGTGCTATTCAACCACATGTATTGATATTGGAATGACCTCATTAATTATAGTGACAGAGTAATGGATGATGGTTGTATTACACTATCTTTCACGGCTATGGAGGAAAGCTAAGGGTCGCTTTCAATCCCTTTAACAATGAGTATAAGAATAACATAAAGATTAAAAACTGAACACAAGTATAATTGTCATGATTTTTTATCTAAATCCTTTTGATCTGAAGAAGAAAATGTTTGGACCTATAGTGTTTTGGTACAGTAATCTACCTGGGATGATGAAATCACTGACTCTGAATTATCCTTCCTCATGTGTCAAGGAGTAGGATGTTTCTATTTAAGCTTTAGAGTAAAAGTAACCATCCATTACTGCTGAGGGAAATAAATGAATTTTTTCAGTATTTATAAAAGATTATTTCCAAATGCATATATCCAGGAGACTAGCATATTTAGGTAGACTAGAGAATTATGTTGTTATGTCCTAAATCTACATGAACTGTGAGTATATAATTATCATAATGATAGCTTTAGCCACCTATTCTATAAAATGTTTACAAATCCAGAAGTAGGCAATCATTTATTTTTATTTTTTTGACAGATGCATAAAAATGTTTTAGATTTTTATTTTTATTAAAAACATAGTATTTTATCTGCTTTTCACTATTTTAAGATAAAAAACCTTCATGATTATTGGTACATTCTCTATAAAAATATTATAAACATTAAGGAGCCATTTATAAATTAACAAATATTTATAAAATTTCAAACTTGTTTGAAATGTAAAACCTTAGGGTTTTTATTATAAGCCTGTAAGCAAGGAAGTAAAATAGTGGTTTTTTTCTTTTGAATTATCATAGTACATTGATTCTCTAAACTCCAATAATAGTTAATCCTAAAAAATATCTGGAAATTTGGCAGAAAAAATAGATTTGTCCCATTCACTCTTCTAGAAAGTGGAAAAGTAGGAATTCAAACTTAGATCTGACTGACCCAAAGACTGAGCAGTTGTGATTCCCTTTCCATGTTTATGTTTTGTCTCCTGAGAGACATAACAGAGATTAGTTAAAAATACTTGAAACTGTTTTAATGAGCTTTCTAATTGTAAGTGCACAATAAAGTGCAGTTATATTAATTCATTATCCATGGCACTGGTACTATTTGTTCATTTTATTAAACAAATGGTTGTTTTTGTACCTATAATACCCCAGGCTTGATATGAGCTCACTGACTTAAAATTTGGGTTAAATGTGTGTTCATGTGTGTATTTTTGTCCTTCTATCATCTATCCTTTCTACTCTTCCATCTTTAGTTTATTTTCCATTATTAATATTACTTTCTTTTCACCAAATACTCTTCAAAAGCATAATTTTTCAGTACTGAATACTATCCTGTTTTGTCCTAAAACTCTTGTATAGTTCTACCCAACTCTCTTTTTATAATTAGATTCTGAAACATCCACCAGAAAGCAATCATTAACCAAAGGCCTACATTATGTAAAAAAAGTTATACCCCTCTCTTAGGAATCATAATCCTTTTATTTTTTAAGTTTAGTTTTAAGAGAGTGGAGGGTGCGGGGAGGTACAGAGAAAGAGGGAGAGAGAATCCTAATCAGGTTTCATGCTGCAGTGAGGAGCCCAACATGGGGCTCGATCTCACGAACTGTGATATGATGACCTAGCCAAAATCAAGAGCCGGTGGCCTAACGGACAGAGCCACCCCAGGCTTCCCAGGAATCGTAATCATTTTTACTCCTCTCATAAAACCTCCTAGAAAATATTTACATGTAAAAAAATAATATGGAAAGATGAAACACTATTATGATAGAAATAAATCTCCAGACAGTTGTTTTAAACTTTAAAAATTGTGTTGCTTTTACAATGGTGAGAAGGTCAGTTAGGATGAAGTTATATTAATCCATGTGATGAGGGACTGAAGTGCAGCAATAGAAATAATGATAGAGTGTTGCTAGCTCAGACCAAAAATCCCCAAGAAACACTGACTCTCACCCCAGTATTTAAAAACCCTCCTTCTTTTTTCCAGCAGAGTTAAATTCAGACTTTAATTCTGGCCCCTCTCCCCTATTGCAATAGCCTTGAATAAAGTCTTCCTGGTCTATTTAACTTTGTTGAGTGCAATTTTTGCTTTGGCAAGCTATTGGATAGGTCTTTCCACTGGGGAAGAACTTCCTGGAATTGGGCTTGTATTTCCGGGAATTTGTTTATGTGGCTTTGGATTTATGCATCATTACAGATGATGTAGTCAGAGAGGATTGCTGGGGCGAGAAACCACAGCTACTGAAGAATAATTTTGTGAAGTAAAATACTGATGATCACTGGCAGAGAACTTGGCAGCTGGTATCTAACTTCCCCAGACATTTTTGTGGTCACTATCCTTTGAAGATGAGGACTTACTATGGTAGCAGTTGCAAGGTACAGAATAAATGGAATACCTTGACAAAACAATAATTTTACCCCTCTAATTATATCTTACTGTTTTTGTATGTTTTATTTTATTTGCCTGTTTGTTTACATTATTTTATATATGCACAACAACTTTTGCATTGTCTCTTCTCGTTATGGCATGAATTCTCTGGACTATGGGTTTGTCTCTTCATTGTAGCAACTTTCTTGGACAATGCTTGTCAACACAGGTCTCTGGAATTCAATTCTTTACAACAATACTAGAGACATAAGGATAAGCTTTCCTGGATTAGCTCTGGTATTTGTTATTTATTGTTGAATAACAAATTGCCACCAACTTAGTGGCTTATAACAATAATATGTTTATCTCATAGTTACAATAGTTAGGGATCCAAACATGGCTTAGTTGAGTCTACATCTTCAGGATCGTTCATAAAAATGAAGGCAAGTGTTGACCAAGGTCAGGCCTCATTTGAAGGCCAGACCAAGGAAGGATAGCTCTCAAGACTTCATGGCTGTGAACAGAATTGTATTTTCTCAAGGGCAATTGGGATGAGGCATCAGTTTCTATAGGCTATTGGCTGTAGGGTACACTCCAATGTGGACACCACCCAATGCGAGACTTCACAACATGGTGACTTACTTTATCAATGACAGCAAGCAAGAGAGTAGCTTCAGGTCTAAAGATCATATTTCTTAAAATATCTTTAATATATGATACTGTAATTAGTTTCCTTCTCACAATAATTATAATATTACCTAATTCACAGGATTGTTGTTAAGAAAAATGAGGCAATACAAAATATTAATATACTAGAGGAACATACTGATGTTATCATTGTCATTAGCCACCATTTTTGAGGTGAAAATATTTTAAGATAAGGATAGAAGGGCAGTGTGTGGATAAACATAGACAAATTAATAATTAAAGGTTAAAATGTCTTAATTTTGAGGTTGTGAGATATACCTAGGGATTTGTTTGTATTAAGGTATGGTGAGGCCAACAGATCAGGAGACAACTATCATTGAAAAGATAGCTTGTTGCTCATGGTTCCCCAGAGAAGGGGGTGTGCCCCACCACACAAGGTCACATGGTCAAGCACTAGCGTAGGTCAGGAGGAAAAAGAAAGGAAGAGAAAGTATGGACAACAGTCTTTTTTCATGGTTTTCTCTAGAAGGAATGGATGAGAGTAAGGGAGCTGAGAAGGTTTCAAATCATCTAGTGTCAAGAATTCAGCAGACTTGAGTTGTAGGGGTTGTCCCTGTTCATCCAGTATCTGACCTTGGGGTGATTTAGGGCAGGGGGACCGTGCTCTGCACTGCAGGAGTCTGATAGAAGGAGACAGGTTGGGGTATTAGCTAGTTTGCCTATCAAAGACTGACTCCCAGACAAGCTGCTTGCTCGGTCTACAAATTCACTAACTCTGGGAGGTTAAGTCCTGCCCTGGATGTGCAGTGTCCTAAGATGGCAAGAAACCATAAAATACAGAAAATTTTAAAAAACATGATTACTACATATTGTTATTCATATGCTGTTCTCAAAACTTTGGTAGTTTAATTTTAATGCAATAATATAAAGGATTTATATTCGGTTGATGAGAACAGCAAAGTGGTTTAAATAGGAAAGTCCAATTGCCTGGATTTGAATGCAAGTTTTGCCATTATTCACCTCAAAAGTCAGTGCCCCTATTTGTATAATGGGAATAAAAATAGTTTTTACTTGATAAATGTTTTAACATATTAAAATTTTTAGTGTTTATTTTTGAGAGAGATGGGGGGGAGAGAGAGAGAGAAACAGAATACAAAGCAGGTTCCAGGCTCTGAACTGTCAGCACAGAGCTAGATGTGGGGCTCAAACCCATGAACCACGAGATCATGACTTGAGCTGAAGTCAGACACTTAAATTACTGAGCCATGCACACATCCCTGTTTTAAAATATTTTAGCATTAAATATGATAATGTATATTAACTAGTTAGCCCAGTATCTGGTACCTGGTGAATCTTCAGTAAATACTAATTATTATCTTATTATTGCTAATAATTTTGTTAATTTCCAAGCCCCAGGACTGCTGTTGAAAATTTTCTCCACTCGTTATATTTCTGTCTTGACATAGAAAGTAAAAATACATAGTAGGATAGGATTTTACCTGGAAAAAAATCAGAAAGGAAAAATAAAAATAGAAATTAATAAGTTTTTATAAGAAGCAAAGTGGGCAAGACTGAGAGAGAAGTACAGAAGCTGGATGGATGAACGTGGATCTCTCTACCCACCTTGCCTACTCGTCCTTCTCCTCAGTGAGTTTGGGAGCCTGCTTCCCATCATATGTCTCCATCTCTTAATCCTATCTGCATGCCTCCTTCCAGATGTATGAATCCCATAGATTTTCAGCTCCTTCATGATATCCAGGCTGAGGACAGAGGTAAAAATCAGGATACTCTTACTCTGCATCTCTAATCAGCACATTAACAATAGCGGTGAACAGTGTTGAAGGCAGGAAATGTCCTAAAATGTTGAACTGCTCTGTTCTGGTGATGGGTAAGACTTGGTTTTCAAACGAGACTCCTTTTTTTGTGTTTTTGTTTTCAGTGGGTTTAGTCAATCCGGTGATGGTATTTTGTTTTTTTCCCCTGTGTCATAGTTTCCGCTTCGTGAGGACGAGCAGAGTGCCAGACTCTAAGCTTCTGTATCCAGAATGCCAAGAACATTATGATCAATTTGCCGTTTGATTTCCACAGAAACTATTAAAAATGAAAAAAAAAAAAAGTTTAGTCCCCAATTCTTGCTGCACTTGTGGATACTTTTTTAGGCAGCTGGAAATTAGAACCTTTTGCCCTTAACGCCTTCCTTTCTTTCCCCTACTACTTCAAACCGTTTTAAACAGACTAACACTTGAACACAGATACCCTTTAACTGAGACTCACATTGTCTTTGACTTTATTCCTTTTATAATTGCTTTTTTTTTGTTTTTTTCTGCTCCCTGCCCCAGGGCCCCAGCCATATCCAGGTTGTATTGTGAATGAGGTGTGTGTCTGGAGAGCAGGAAAGAGAACTGTGACCGCCTGCTGGGTAGACTACCTGCTGCTCTCCTGATTATTTGTGCTGGGATGAGGCAGCTCTTAAAAAGATCTGAGAGTAAGGCTGTTCAGAGGGAAAGTGAACTGGGTATGTAGACAGCACAGGAGAGAATCGATGAATTACCGACTGTACTTACCCCACGTCAGCGGCATATTTAGAAACTCCGGGTTTTCAAAATGTATTGTATCTGGCAAGTCTTTCTCTTCATCTATCACAGTAGAGCAGAAAGCCAACTGAGATTTTTGATCCTAGAGATAATAACTTCATGGGCTTTCTATCATGTATTTGTTGACATCCTACTGTTGTGCTATTTCCTCTCACTCCAGAGATTTCTCTGGTTCTTGTTTAGGAAGAAAAAAAATTAGAAAAATGAAAAACTCCTTCAGTATCCCAGCTTTCTTTTTGGTAGTAGGAGAGAAAAAGACTGGGCCAAACTGCTACTGAGGGAGGGGAGCTAGAGGTAACAGGTGGGCACAGGCCCGGGAGGGCAGGGTAGCATTGGAGATTGATCTTGTGACCATGCTGACTTGCAGCCACCATTACAGAAATCCCAGATCGAAGCATCAGCGGACTCTTTGCCCACAAATTGCCCTTAAATCTTAGGATGTGTTTAATGACTCTTGGTCCTTGCCATTCCTGTCCCCTCTCATTTTTATATAACATTTATATTAAACTTTAAACATTTTACATTAAACTTCCAAAGCACATTTCTGGTAATAACATTCACTTTATGACACACAAACTTTTCGAAAGTTTTCACTCTCAGACAAACTATCTGAACTTCTCAGTTTAACACCTAAGATCCAAACTGAATTGACATTATCATATTCCTTCCTTATTTCCTTGATGCTTCTCTCTCTTCTTTTTTCTCTGTTTTCTTTTTTATGGCTCTCTTTCTCTTCATGCTTTTATTGTTCTCTCTTCAAGACCTAAAATACATTCTTTTTTTTTTTTTTAATTATTTATTTTTTTTACAAATAGTTTATTGTCAAATTAGTTTCCACATAACACCCAGTGCTCATCCCCACAAGTGCCCTCCTCCATGCCCACCCCTCTCCCCCCACATCCACCAGTCCTCAGTTTTTGTCAGCATTCAAGAGTCTCTCATGGTTTGCCTCCCCCTTTCCCCCACCATTTCCGCCCTTCTTCTCCCCCTTGGTCCTCTGTTAAGTTCCTCCTAATCCTCCTATACGTGCACACATATGATATTTGTCTTTCTCTGCCTGACTTATTTCGCTCAGCATAACGCCCTCAAGGTCCATCCATGTTGCTACACATGGCCAGATTTCATTGTTTCTCATTGCCATGTAGTATTCCATGGTATAGATAAACCACATCTTCTTGATCCATTCATCTATTGATGGACACTTAGGCTCTTTCCATGTTTTAGCTATTGTGGAGAGTGCTGCTATGAACACTGGGGTACATGTGCTCTATGCATCAGCATTTCTGTATCCCTTGGGTAAATTCCTAGCAGTGCTATTGCTGGGTCATAGGGGAGTTCTATTGTTGGTTTCCTGAGGAACCTCCACACTGTTTTCCAGAGGGGCTGTACCAGTTTACATTCCCACCAACAGTGTAGGAGGGTGCCCGTTTCTCCACATCCTCGCCAGCATCTAGAGTTCTCTGATTGGCTCATTTAGCCACTCTGACTGGCGTGAGGTGGTATCTCAGTGTGGTTTTGATTTGTATTTCCCTGATGAGGAGGGATGCTGAGCATCGTTTCATGTGTCTGTTGGCCATCTGGATGTCCTCTTTGGAGGAGTGTCTGTTCATATATTCTGCCCATTTCTTCACTGGGTTGTTTGTTTTTCGGGCGTGTAGTTTGGTGAGTTCCTTGTATATTCTGGATATCAACCCTTTATCTGATATGTCATTTGCAACTATCTTTTCCCATTCCGTTGGTTGCCTATTAATTTTCTGGGTTGTTTCCTTGGCTGTGCAGAAGCTTTTAATCTTGAGGAGGTCCTAACAGTTTATTTTTGCTCTTAATTCCCTTGCTTTTGGGGATGTGTCAAGTAAGAAGTTGCTGCGGTGGAGGTCAAGGAGGTTGTTTCCTGCTTTCTCCTCTAGGGTGTTGATCGTTTCCTGTCTCACGTTCAGGTCCCTTTATCCATTTTGAGTTTATTTTTGTGCATGGTGTGAGAAAATGATCTAGTTTCATTCTTCTGCATGTTACTGTCCAGTTCTCCCAACACCATCTGTTAAAAAGGCTGTCTTTTTCCATCGGATATTCTTTCCTGCTTTGTCAAAGATTAGTTGGCTGTATACTTTTGGGTCCACTTCTGAGTTCTCAATTCTGTTCCATTGGTCTACGTGTCTGTTTTTGTGCCAATACCATACTGTCTTGATGATGACAGCTTTGTAGTAGAGGCTAAAGTCTGGGATGGTGATCCCTCCCGTTTTGTTTTTATTTTTCAGGATTACTTTGGCTATTCGGGGTCTTTTGTGGTTCCATACAAATTTTGGATAGTTTGTTCTAGTTTTGAGAAGTATGCTAGTGCAATTTTGACTGGAATTGCATTGAATGTGTAGAGTGCCTTAGGTAGTAATGACATCTTAACTATATTTATTCTTCCTATCCATGAGCAAGGAATGTTTTTCCATTTCTTTGTGTCTTCTTCAATTTCCTTCATAAGTTTTCTATAGTTTACATCATACAGATCTCTTGTATCCTTGGTTAGGTTTATTCCGAGGTATTTTATGGTTTTTTTGTGCAATTGTGAATGGGATCAGTTTCTTGATTTCTCTTTCTGTTGCTTCATTGTTGGTGTATAAAAATGCAACCGATTTCTGTACGTTGATTTTGTACCCTGCAACTTGGCTGAATTCTTGGATCAGTTCTAGTAGGCCTCTGGTGGAGTCTGTCGGGTTTCTATGTAGAATATCATGTCATCTGCGAAGAGTGAAAGTTTGACTTCCTCTTTGCCAATTCTGATACCTTTGATTTCCTTTTGTTGTCTGATGGCTGATGCTAGGACTTCCAGCACTATGTTAAACAGCAGTGGTGAGAGTGGACATCCCTGTCGTGTTCTGATCTCAGGGGGAAAGCTCTGAGTTTTTCCCCGTTGAGGATGATGTTAGCTGAAGGCTTCTCATAGATGGCTTTGATGATGTTTAAGTAGGTTCCTTCTATCCCAACTTTCTCGAGATTCTTTATTAAGAAGGGATGCTGTATTTTGTCAAATGCTTTTTCTGCATCTATTGACAGGATCATATGGTTTTTATCTTTTCTTTTATTGTTATGATGTATCACATTGATTGATTTGCGAATGTTGAACCAGCCCTGTAACCCAGGAATGAATCCCACTTGATCATGGTGGATGATTCTTTTTATATGCTGCTGGATTCGATTTGCAAGGATCTTGTTGAGAATTTTTGCATCCGTATTCATCAAGGATATTGGCCTGTAATTCTCTTTTTTTGCTGGATCTCTGTCTGGCTTGGGAATCAGTGTGATGCTGGCTTCATAAAATGAATCCAGGAGTTTTCCTTCGCTTTCTATTTTTTGGAATAACTTGAGAAGAATTGGGATTAATTCTGTTTTAAATGTCTGGTAGAATTCCCCAGGGAAACCATCAGGTCCAGGGCTCTTATTTGTTGGGAGATTTTTGATCACTGATTCAATTTCTTCACTCGTTATGGGTCTGTTCAGGTTTTCTATTTCTTCCCGTGTGAATTTTGGTAATGAGTGTGTGTTTAGGAATTTGTCCATTTCTTCTAAGTTGTCCAATTTGTTGGCATATAATTTTTCATAGTATTCCTGATAATTGCTTGTATTTCTGAGGGGTTGGTTGTAATAAGTCCATTTTCATTCATAATTTTGTCTATTTGTGTGCTCTCTCTTTTCTTTTGGATAAGTCTGGCTAGAGGTTTGTCAATTTTGTTTACCTTTTCAAAAACCCAACTCTTGGTTTCATTGATCTGTTCAATTGTTTCTTTGGTCTCTATGTTGTTTATTTCTGCTCTAATTTTTACTATTTCTCTTCTTCTACTGGGTTTAGGGCGTTCTTGTTGCTCTGCCTCTAGTTCCTTTAGGTGAGCTGTTAGATTTTGGACTTGCGCTTTTTCTAATCTCTTGAAATAGGCCTGGAGAGCAATGTACTTTCCTCTTAGGACTGCCTTTGCCGCATCCCATAGATTTTGAATTGTTGTGTTTTCATTTTCATTTGTTTCCATATATTTTTTAATTTCATCTCTAATTGCCTGATTGGCCCATTCATTCTTTAGAAGGGTGTTCTTTAACCTCCATGTTTTTGGAAGTTTTCAAGACTTCTTCCTATAATTGATTTCAAGTTTCAAATCATTGTGATCTGACAGTGTGCATGGTATGATCTGTATTCTTTTGAATTTATTGAGGGCTGCTTTATGTCCCAGTATGTGATCTATCTTGGAGAATGTGCCATGCGCACTTGAGAAGAAAGTAAATTCCCTGGCCTCAGGATGTAAAGTTCTAAATATATCCGTCAGATCCATCTGGTCCAATGTGTCTTTCAAGTCCATTATTTCTTTAGTGATTTTCTGTCTGGTTGACCTATCCATTGGTGTAAGCGGAGTATTAAAGTCCCCTGCTATTAGCACATTCTTATCTAGAAGCTTGTTTCTGTTTGTGATTAATTGTTTTAGATATTTAGGTGCTCCCATATTCGGTGCGTAGACATTTATGATTGTTAGTTCTTCCTGATGGATGGACCCTGTAATTATTATGTAGTGCCCTTCTTCATCTCTTGTGATTGTCTTTAATTTAAAGTCCAGTTTGTCTGATATAAGTATCGCTACTCCGGCTTTCTTTTGATTTCCTGTAGCATGATATATATTTCTCCATCCCCTTACTTTTAATCTGAAGGTATCTTCCCGTCTAAAATGAGTTTCTTGTAGACAGCATATAGATGGATTTTGTTTTTTAATCCATTCTGCTACCCTATGTCTTTTGATTGGAGCATTCAGCCCATTTACATTCAGTGTTATTATTGAAATAGGTGGGTTTAGAGTCTTTGTATCTTTTGTAGGGTTCATGTTTGTGGTGGTGTCTCTGGAATCTTTGTTCCTTGCAACCTTTCCTTCAGAGCATCCCCCTCAGGATTTCTTGTAGGGCTGGCTTCGTGGTGACAAATTCTTTCAATTTCTGTTTATTTGGAAAGGTTTTTATCTCTCCTTCTATTTTGAATGACAGGCTTGCTGGATAGAGGATTCTTGGCTGCATATTTTTACTGTTCATCACATTGAAGATCTCTTGCCATTCCTTTCTGGCCTGCCACGTTTCAGTAGATAGGTCTGTCACCACTCTGATGGGTTTTCCTTTGTATGTGAGGGCCCTTTTCTCCCTAGCTGCTTTCAAAATTCTCTCTTTGTCCTTGTATTTTGCCATTTTTACGATGATATGTCGTGCAGAAGATCGATTCAAGTTACATCTGAGGGGAGTCCTCTGAGCCTCTTGTATTTCCACATTGACTTCCTTCCCCAAGTCGGGGAAGTTCTCTGCTATAATTTGTTCCAGGACTCCTTCAGCACCTTTCCCTCTCTCTTCCTCTTCTGGGATTCCTATGATATGGATATTGTTGCGTTTGACTGTGTCGCTGAGCTCTCGAATTCTTCTTTCCTGTTCCTGGATCAGTTTGTCTCTTTTTTTGTCAGCATCTTGTTTTTCTGTAATGGTGTCTTCTAAATCACTTATTCTCCTTTCTGCCTCTTCAAGCCGTGCATTGGAGGCCTCTAATTTATTATGTATCTCATTTATCGCATTTTTAATTCTTCATGTCTATTTTTATTTTCCATTCTGTCTGTAGCCATAGTTTCTTTGATGTCCCCTATGTTTTTTTCAAGCCCTGCTATTAATTTCACCATTATTATTCTAAAATCTTGTTCACTTATGCTGATATCTGTTTTGAGCAGTTCATTAGCTGTCATTTCTTCTTGGAGTTTCTTTGGAGGAGAGCTCTTTCGTTTCGTCATTTTAGTTAGCTTTCCGGCTCTTGTTGGTTTTAAAGACCTGTTATGCTCTCTGTTTCTATGAGCACTGCTATATCCAAGAAACTCTTTGACTTTCCAGGGCCTATCCTTTCAGAGATTGTTTTTTGAATGGTATCCCTCGGTCACTCTTGTTGGGACCTTAATTATTTTATTTTCCTATTCGTAGTGATATTTGGGACTCTTCACCTTGTGTACTCTGGCTTGTTTCTTGAGGTAGCCCTAGAAAAGAAAACAGACAGACAAACACACAGGGAGCAGGAGCACACAAATGCACAGGCTGATTCAACTAACATGCAAAGTGAGAGGGAAAACGAAAAAGTTAATAGAAAAGACGGAGGAGGGAGGGCGAATAATAGGGAGCATAAAATACATAAAAGGGTCAAAAAGGGGAAAAGAAAAGGAAAAAGAAGAAAACCGATGGACAAAGAACGGTTTAAAGCATATACCTGGATTTCCCAGCTACAGTTAAATAGCCGTGTGTATGCAGCGCTGGTTGAAGAGCATAGAGAAAAAGAGAGAAGGCAGGGTGAGACAAGGCAGATTTGGAAATAGAATGAACAGGCAGAAGGGATAAGAAGCTTTTTTCAAAGAGGTAAAGGGTAGAATATGGTTGGATAGGTGAGAGAAGGATGCTGGAATTATCCAGAGAAACTATATAGTCTAATTACTCCTGAGAGAAATAGCTGAAAAAGTCGGTAGGTGTAGAATTTACATTTACAGAATGGACTTGTGATTGTTTAAGCAAACTGGCAACCAGAGTTAATCAGGTCAGTGTTTTGGGTAAAAAAGCGAGAAAAGAGAAAGAAGAAGAAAAAAAGAGAAAAGAAAGGGGAAAAAAAAAGAAGAAAAAAAAAAGGAAAAAAAAAATAAGGGAGGAGGGCACCTCTCAGGCAGGGATGGGCGTGGCGTGATCCGATGCCTCAGGCGGGGGTTCTGCCTTGGCGATTGTGGGGAGGAGAGTGACGGTGCTCCAGTCCCTTCTTGAACCCCGCGCTGCAGCTCCCTTTTTTTTTTTGGCGTGTCAACTCCCCGTTCCGGGGACGCAGCCGAAGTTGGTTGCACTCTTCAACCCAGGCCAGTTCCAATCTCCAAATCCCAGTCCGCGCCCCGCTGAAGTTGCCTTAGACACAGCTTCCCAGACAACCCCCTCGGGCTATTCCAGGCTCCCTGCTGAGCTCTGGGGGCGGAGTCAGGATCGCTGCTTCCTTCTCTGGGTCGGCTGGTGCGCATGCGCGGGGGCTTGCCTGCCGGGTCCGCGTAGCCTGAGCCCGCTGGAGTGAGGAAAACCGGGTCTCTCTATGGCTCGTCACCCGAAACACGAACTCACCGGCAAATTTCCCAGTTTTTAGTTCTTTGCCCTCCCTCTCGAGTTCCAGCCAGCCAGGAGCGCGGACGCCCGGTGTCTGTGCGTCTCCTTCAGGGGTCCCAGCAGCGCTGGAGCTACAATGGCGGCAGGCGCGCCGCCGCTGGAGTGAGGAAAACCGGGTCTCTCTATGGCTCGTCACCCGAAACACGAACTCACAGGCAAATTTCCCAGTTTTTAGCTCTTTGCCTTCCCTCTCGAGTTCCAGCCAGCCAGGAGCGCGGACGCCCGGTGTCTGCGCGTCTCTTTCAGGGGTCCCAGCAGCCCTGGAGCTACAATGGCGGCTGGCACGCCCGCGCCGCTTTAAAAACCAACCTCCAGTAGCGGCACAAAGAAGCAGTTTGTGTGCTCAGCCTCCCCCAGGACCAGTTGGCGCGAGGGGACCCGGTGTGCAGGTATTTGGCAAGTACGGTCTTTCTATGCACCGAGCGGAGATTTTTCTGTCTCGGACTCTCTCCTTTTCCCCTCTCACTCCCCGTAGAGGGTAGAGGGGGATCGCCTCCCACCCTGGAGGCTCCAATCCCGGCCCGATTTTACCTTCCCCGGTTCGCACTCACGTTAGAAGGCTTTCTCAGTGGATTCTGCGTCCTTTTTCTCCGAGTCTCTCAGGTTTTGTATGGTTTCCAATGGCTTCAGATCTTTTCCTTGTGATGTATGGGCGCGAGTGCAAGTACGGAGCTCCTTACTTCTCCGCCCTCTTGCCTCCCTTCCCTAAAATACATTCTTTAGTGTTTGCATATATATATATATATTTTAAATATTTTTATTTATTGCTAGGAGAGAGAGAGACAGCGCGAGCAGGGGAGGGTCAGAGAGAGTGAGTCACAGACTCTGAAACAGGCTCCAGGCTCTGAGCTGGCAGTCAGCACAGAGCCCGACGGGGGGCTCGAACCCACGGACTGCGAGATCACGACCTAAGTGAAAGTCGGACGCTCAACCCACTAAGCCACCCAGGCGCCCCTAGTGTTTGCATATATTAATCTATTGAAGCCACATAATACGAAGAGATAGATGCTATTTTAGTCCCATTTTTATAGTTAAGAAAACTGATATTTAACAAGTTTAAATACATTGTCCAACATAATTCCAAAGTAAAGCTTTTACTAGTATTCCCAGTAGTTATTTATAGGTATACCCTTAAGAACCACTAAATTCAATGTGATTGAATACCATGTACATCTAAGGACAGATACTTGGTAGGTAGTTGGATATACGTATTTCAGTTTCAATGGAAAATGCTTGAGGTACAAATATAAACCCTGGAGCTAACCATGGAGCAGGAAGATCAAGTATAATTAATGTAGATATAAAATAATGGAGATACTAAATCAAGAGGCAATATTGCCCAGGTGTTAGAATGTTGCTTTTTGAATTCTGGATCTATGTCTTAACTATTAGTGTAACCTTGGCTGTGGTACTTCACCAAAAATTAAATTGTGAGATGCAGCACATTGTAATTGTTAAGAGCATAGGTTTCAACATCTGCCACTATGTGAAAATGAACAATTTGTTTGCATTTCCTAAATATTACTTTTTCATCCACAAACAAAAATTATTTTCCATTTCAGAAGATTATTTTGAATTTTTATAAAAAATTAAATTTGTGACATCTAGTAAGTCTTGTATAAGTTAAAAAATTTTTCTGCTGTCTAAAATGCACTTGGTAATAGGGACAACTGGGTGGCTCAGTCAGTTAAGTATCCAACTTTGGCTCAGGTCATGTCCTCATGGTTCATGAGTTCAAGCCCTGCCTCAGGCTCTGTGCTGACAGCTTAGAGCCTGAAACCTGCTTCAGATTCTGTGTCTCCCTCTATGCCCCTCCCTCACTCATGCTCTGTCCCTCTCTAAAAATAAATAAAGCATTTAAAAAAATGAAAAGTAAAATAAAATAAATTGCAGTTGGTAATAATACCTCCCCCATACTCTAAAGAATTAAATGAGATAAAGCACATGTAAGTACTAAATAAATATTAACTCCTTTTTAAAAAAAAATCTTTCATCATCCAAGTGATCATGCTAGGTATAACAGATATACTTTTAATTTATTATATTCTTTTATGTAAAAATGCATAGCTGTAGTTTTGTATAAATGAATATTTAATTCTTTTCTTACTTCAAGATTTATTCTTTTTACAACTCTCGATGAGCATATGTACATGGCTTAAAAACAAAGATGTATGTTTTTCAAAGTATACATTTTTAATATCTTTTTACCTTGCCATGAACTTCAGTATAAGTTTATATTCTTGATTCTTTCAATAGAATCACTCAGATATTGGAATGAAGTTTGTTCTAGTTGATGTATTATTCATTTAAAATGTCCAATATATGATAAAGTATTGAATTAAAATATTGTAGTCCTTTCACTTTTCCTTTTATATATTTAACAATTTTAAATAAATACTCCATCTTTTCTATAAACGGTCTCCATTGCTAGGTACAGATCTGGTTACATTAAATATCATCTTCTACAGATTTAAATTTAGTAATTACAAGAGTCTTTTCCCAAATTGGATAACTGTTTAACTTCTAAACAAGTGGATCACATCTGAGTCATCAGTGTACATTATCAATGTTTTTTGTTGTTGTTCTTGTATATTACTTTAATTGGAAAGCATTTCCCCTGCAAGGATTTTTTTTATCCAAATTGTGACTAAAGTCATTAGCTTAATGGCTCTTACTGGCTTTCCTACCACAGAACAATATTTCTTTACAACTGACAAGGGAAACTATCTAGTTGTCCAGAGACATCTATGAGTTTTCATTACTCAGTACTAACCTAGATGCATATTCTCTAAGTGAAACTCTAGGAAATTTCATTATATTCCTGAATAGATAGCATTGTAATCAAAGGCTGCCAAGAAATTCCTAGGGGATTTGCAAGGAAATACCTTGATGTGAACGGTATTATTAAGCAGTACAACGCCTTGGGTTTAGCCCACAAAGTGCATAATTTCTGTGCAGTTTCAGAAGTATTCTTCCTTTGCCTAGACATGATTATCAGTGCAGAAATTGCCACTGGAAGTATATAGGGAGCCAGAAGGGAATTGAGAATATTGGAAATCTAGAGAAGAGAAAACTGTGATTGCTGCCTTTGTCTACCTCCAGGTCTTCCTTGGCAGCGTTAAGAGGCACATCTGATTTTGCAAGTCTACCAATATTTCTGAAAAACGAGAGCAGCTGTTGGATTTAAGATACGAAGTCTTCCAAAATGTCTGATGTGGTGGTCATAGCATCCCACGGAGGGGATTAGTAAAGAAAAAATGGATTGGTGTGTTCAAGACTCCATATCTATAGTCTCTCCCCCAAGGTAGCTTTTGGAAATGTGAATAATAAATGGACTATAAAAGTTAATGATAAAATATCAGAAAAAATAGAAGGATGGGAGGGGTTTGTAATAATGGCAAATAAAATTGGATGGGCACATACGGGTTCTTTTGATGTCAACACTTGGGGAGATAATGGAGGTGCAATGGAATATGAGATAAAGAAACCCTTATAGTATTTTTGACCCTGTCATTAATCTAGCTGTGTGACATTTTTGCTCCACAGTGGTTTTACTAAAAATCAAAATGATTATTAAATATAGTTCCAACTGTGCTCTTTAAACTTTCAGGGTTAGAGGATGTGATTCTGGGAAGATCAGAGTATGTCAATATTCTGAAAATAGAGGTCACATTTTGTTTTTCTGCCTGATGTCTTCTTTTATAACTGCTATAACCCAAATGAACAAACGTTTATGAAAGAACTCTTTTTCTTATATTATAATACCCTTCACAGTGAAAGCATTCCCTTTTTAAAAAGTTTTTTTTTTTTTAATGTTTATTTATTTCGAGAGAGATAAAGAAAGTGGGGCAGGGGCAGAGAGAGAGGGAGAGAGAGAGAATCCCAAGCAGGTTCCACACTGCCAGGGCAGAGTCTGGGCTTATGAGAGTATAACCTCATAAGTATAACCTGCCTGGGCAGGGCTTATGAGAGTATAACCTGAGCCAATATTAAGAGCCAGACATTTAGCCACTCAAGCCAACCAGGCACCCCAGAAGCATTCCCTTTTTTAACCCAGTGCCTAGAATATTCTAAATGTCCAATAAACCACACTTTCCCTATTTGTAGTATATACATATATTCACAGTTTATAATTTAGTGCAAAATAAAATATGTGTGCTCATTCCATATGTCTTTATACAAAATGCAAAGTGAATTTTCAACCAATATAGATTCTGCCCGATATTGAAGGAAGGAAAGATTTACTAAATTGGTAATTGTGTCAATACTATTGATAATGGCAAAAATAATAGGAATAACATTTAAATATTTACAATATTCCAAAAACTAAACTGTTTTACAACACTATCTTACTTGTTTCTCAAAATAAACTTAAGTAGTTCTTTTTGTAAGTTTTATTTATTTAAGTAATTTCTACTTCCTGCATGTGGCTCAAACTCACGACTGGGAGCTCAAGACTTGCATGCTCTTCCAATTGAGCCAGCCAGGCACTCCAAATAGTGTTTTCTCCCTCTTTTTTTATACCTCTTTTGTTTTTATCTCAGGAAACAGGCATAGAGAAGTAACCTTCCATCTCCAAGATTACACAACCAGGAAGTGGTGATGCCAAATTATGAACCACGGTCTGTGTTTACAAACCAATGACATCACCCATACCCCAACTCATCTGATATCAGTCTGGTTTAAACTGAGAATCTTAATAATAAACAGGGAACTATGTAGTGCTATATGGCATATATATAAATGTTCTTTTCTTTTTTTACACATATAAAAATTTTCTAAATTAAGATTACCATAATTATACCTCTAATTAAAACAAACAAATAAAGGTAGCTGCTCAGACCGATTAATCTAGTGAAACTTGCAACTTTATTTTCAATCAGTATTCTTCTTGATAATACAGATTTTTATCTCTTTCTAGATAAATTTGATGATTGAATTTTCAAAAGTAGTCTTTAGGTCTCTTGTAGTTAGCGTACCAGATGTCACTGCATGACTGTACTAGATAGGTTTTGAGTGCTTGTTATATGCTAAAAACTAAATATTTAAATATATAGTGTTAATTAATCTAATAACAAGCCTAAGTGCATAATATTATTAGTCTTCTGAAAATGACTTTACTGAGTCTCAGAGAAGAAAATTAAATTATACAATGTGCCCAATTGTTAGAGAATTGAGGTACCTCAGATTCAAACTCATTGATTTTTATTTTAAAGTTCATTTTCAAGGGGCGCCTGGGTGGCTTAGTCGGTTAAGCGTCCGACTTTCGCTTAGGTCATGATCTCGCGGTTCGTGGGTTCGAGCCCCGCGTCGGGCTCTGTGCTAACTGCCAGCTCAGAGCCTGGAGCCTGTTTCAGTTTGTGACTCCCTCTCTCTCTGACCCTCCCCTGCTCACACTCGCTCTCTCTCTCTCTCTCTCTACTAGAAATAAATAATAAGACATTTAAATAAAAAGTTCATTTTCAATTCTCTATATGGAATATTTTTAAAAGAACTCATACATATAGTTAGTTATGTATGTTATGTTAATTGAGTTGTGGCTAGTAAATACAAGACATATTTAATAGCCCCAATTTATGGTCAGTTTTCATAGATGTTCAATAGTGGTTGAAAATATCTGTTATATCATTGTTATGATAATTTGCTCATGTTGTCCATATACTATTATTATTATTGCATGAGCTATTAGTTACTGAGAGGGTTGTTGATTGACAAAGTTAATATTCACCCAAACTGATGCAGACACATCTTTATTATCATCAAATGTTCCAACTTTTGGTGATTTCACTACCAAATGTTTTGCTCTGTTTTTTATTTAGCTACATTGATATTGTTCATACTAGGTTATGAGCATTCATGACATAGTAAATACCATTATTTGATTAGTTTTAAAAGCTACTCACATAGTACTTTATGAAGTACTTCATATATCATTTTTTCTTAATTTCTCTTCTCTAATCTTTCCTTGGTTAACAATTTATAAATCAGGGATTTATTGAAATACCACCTCCTCAGGTAATTTTTCCAACTATCCAGTCTTATAATTATTTGTCCAAAGCTCTACTACATTGTTCTACTTTAGAAAGAAAGAAAGAGAGAGAGAAAGGGAGAAAGAAAGAGAGGAAGGAAGGAAGGAAGGAAGGAAGGAAGGAAGGAAGGAAGGAAGGAAGGAAGGAAAGGAGGGAGAAAGAAGGAAAAATAGTTCTTTTTTATTATCTGAAAATATTTTGCTTTGCTTTATTTTTTGTTTTTCTCTATCTCCTTCCACTAGAGAACTAACTATGTCAGAACAGAGACTTGTCATTCTGTTCACCATGGTGTCTCCAAAATCTAGAACAATGAACATAATAGTGTTTTGTAAATTTTTGTTGAACAAATAATGTTGAATGATACTTCTGAATCCAATTTTCTTCAGATATTACTTTCAAAATTGAAGAGGAGAAAGTGGTTATGTATTTAATTGTTGAATTTTATTCTCACAAGTCAAATCCAGAATCATCACCTTCATTTTTCCTTTGTATTTCTATTTCTTCCTTTTATTTTGTGCTTTCTTTCTATGCCCTCACTCTATATTTATTTCTCTTTTGTCTCCAAATTTTATGTGGAATGTGGATTTTTCTGAGTCTGGCTGATTAAACTCATTGTAATTTCTAGTGCCTAACAGTCAGTGGACTTTGCAAATTAAAAATTAAAATGGTAAACTCAGTAGCTCAAGGTCAGATATTAATATGCATTCATATGATAGACACTGTAGATGCAAATGATAGTGCTGGATTTTTCTGAGAGTATCAGTGTGGAGCTTTTATTGTTCTGTTATTATGAAGATAAGTCATCATGGGGATCAACCTACGCTTTGCATTTAGTTTAATAAGTTTCTTTATTGTTGCCCAGAAACATCTATCATCGTAGAATGCAAGCCATTTCTCCTTTAATCTTCCATTCAGGAAATGAGTGTGCCTCAATGAAATATGAATACCTTTTCCTTTCAGCTTTGAAGATATGGCCTATTTTTATCAATTGTCCCTTCTAATTGCTGTTAATAGCAAACGAGTCTGTTTATTAAAATAAAAAGGACATGCAAGTAAGGGCTCTGATTATTAGTAACATGTCAATATTAAATTTGACATTGTTTTGACTGGTAGAGAAGATATAAAGTAGGATAAGGAAATAATAAATAGAACACAATAACAGTTTGTGTGCTAAGACTAAAGTACAGGGCAATTCAACACAAATTGATTACACATTTAGTCTGACTCTTGTGAATTAAGTGAGGTTGTATCTAGATATGCCTAGATTGACAGAAATTTTAGCTAAGAATATGAGTATATTTCCATAACGGTAATTGTTTCAAGTTATGGGGTTACTAATCATATAGAACTCATTAGCATATACGATTGTTTCATTAGCAAATTAACTCATTCAGTAGATAGCTATTAATTACTTATATCACAACAGGCTATGTTTTAAGCTTTAGAAAAATAGTGGTAAGCTATCCAAGATTCCTGATCTCATGGAGAATGGAAGATGTGGTAAAAATGAAACAAATACATCATCACTTCAGACTGCAATAATGGTTTTGCAAAATGGGTATATATGATGAGTGCTGTTAGAGTTATTTTAGCTGGAGTTGTCAGGAAGAACTTTTGTTGAGAGGTAACCTTTGAGAGTAGATATGAGTAATATATGGCAACTCTGCAAAGCTCCAGAGAAGGCATCTGCAGTGGAGGCAATAAGGTACAAAGGCAGTGGTATTTCTGGAATAGAAAGAAGACACACATGGCTGGAGTATTTAGATTGCAAAGGGGAAAATAATAAAAAAACGAAGCTGGGAAGAGAAGTAGGCACCAGGTTATGTTGAGGCCTATAGGGTAATATTTTTAAAAATGAATTTTATTGGGGCACCTGGGTGGCTCAGTCAGTTAAGCGTCCGACTTTGGCTCAGGTCATGATCTCACGGTTCGTGGGATCAAGCCCTGCATCGGGCTCTGTGCTGACAGCTCAAAGCCTGGAGTCTGCTTCAGATTCTGTGTATCCTTCTCTCTCTGACCATCCCCTACTCACGCTGCCTCTCTCTCTCTCTCAGAAATAAATAAAACATTTAAAAAATTAAAAAAAAGAATTTTATTATAGATTTTTAAACAACTTATTGAATATTTTAATCATGGGATTGAAGTGATCTTATGTACTTTTGAAGTTTTATTTTTGCAATCATGTTGCCAATTGTGTGGAGAGTAGATTATAATGTGATAAGTATGGAACTGGACAGGCCAGTTATGAGGAGTTTTTGGTTGTGTGAATGAAAAATGATGTTGGTCTAGAATGGTGGGAGGAAGCGCAAATGGTGAAAAATGTTCAGGTGGATAAAACCAACAGAAATGAATGGTGGATGGCATGTGTGGAGGGAGAAAGAAGGTAATCAAGAATGACCACAGCCATGAAAAAATAAGACTGATACAGATATAAATTACATAGCTTAAACTCAATAGAAATAACTTGATGTGTACTTTATTTTAGGTATTATACATTTTGTATAGATGTTAATATCTTGATGACTATCGAAACTTTTATTCTGTGATTCCAAAGACAGATTTTGATAAATACGAGATATATTTGAAGAGAATTTGAAAATATTTGCCGACCAAGTTTTTGTATGCTGTCACACACACACACACACACACACACACACACACACACACACACACACAAATGTAAAAACTTTATATATACTATATAAAATTTAAGTCTTAAATAGCTTTAAAAACATGCCAGAACCCCTTATTCTGCAAATTAATGATAAATGTAAAATATTGAACTTTTATCAACCTAAATGATTGGTAACTATTTTGTAATTTTATGTGACATTTTATTTCATAGTGAAAAAGGAAACTAACATACTGGAACACTGAAATAATTCAATAATAAGCATTAATTGAAAGCCTCTGTAAAAAAGAGGTGAAGATGGGCTTTTTAAAGCTCATTTATCAGAGGGCAAATGAGGAAAAGATTTTATCTTATGTAGTAATCTGTATAGAACATATCTAATATGACTAATTCACAGATGATAACACTTGTCGATAATGGTCTGGCTCACTTAAAAAATAATTGAATACTTGGTAGAGCCTAACATTTAATATCTGTATTACACCTCTTTTTTTTTTTAATTTTAAGGAGCCAAATGCCTCTATGTCTCCAGATATTCTTGGAATTTACCTGAATAATTTTTTCCTGTCCTTGTGAAACTGATATTGCTTGATTTTCATTTCCTTGAATTGTGATCACCATAATTCACTTCTCTGGCAAAAAAGTAATATTTTATTTCCCCATCGGTGTTAATAAGAGCAAATTTCTGCAAGAAGCATATTTTGATTAAAGATTCAGCTCTTTGTAGCCCCTCTTTATTTTAAAATTCAATGTTGTTAGTCTACAATTTTCCCTGTGGTATATTTTATTACACTACACACTGGTATTCAAATCACTTTTCTTAAACTGCAAAGTCATATGGTGGTTTTAATAAATGGATTTTTAAAAGTGTGCTAATCTTTACAATATACAGTGAAACAATTTTTTCTATAGCTACTTCATTCTTTGTATATTATGTTATTTTAATAACAAAATGAGATAAATCCATGTTTTATAAATCTAGATTTGTATAATTATTTTATACAAAGTAATAATGTTAAACATCTCATGTTGATATAATGCCAATTGTATCAGAAATGAAAAGTCTATTAGTAAAATCCTGAAAATATCTAGAGTAAAACTAATTTGTTTTTGATTTAAGAGCAAAATATTATTTGTAGACATTTCTTTTTAAATAAAATTCCGATGAAAGCAAATATCTTTTCCCTGATGTCTCCTTTTGCCTCTGAACTACAGCTTGGCTTAAGTCCGGGGAACAGGAAACATAATCCAACTCATCAGTGTAAAAATAGGTTATAACTGTCCAATTTCCTGTAAATGCAATGAGGAGATGTGGAAACAATCCATAGTAATAAGGATTAGCCAATCATTAACTATAATAATTATCCTCAAACTAAAAAATGCTATATGCTCTTAATAAGGCTGACCAAATGTAATACATGGAAATGCATTGACATTTACGTAATTGCTGCAGAGGAGTTTTGGGGAAAGCTTTTTTTTTTTTTTTTTAAATGTTTTATTTATTTCTAGAGAGAGAGAGACAGCGTGAGCAGGGGAGGGTCAGAGAGAGAGGGAGTCACAGACTGAAACAGGCTCCAGGCTCTGAGCTGGCAGTCAGCACAGAGCCCGACGCGGGGCTCGAACCCACGAACCGCGAGATCATGACCTAAGCGAAAGTCGGACGCTTAACCGACTAAGCCACCCAGGCGCCCCGGGGAAAGCTTTTATAAATAGTAAATGAAAAGTCATCTGAACTTTTGTTGTCATTTACTGTTTTAGAGACATGATCTACTCATGTAACATTCCCTCCATTATTACACAAATACTGTGTACTAAACTCTGTATGGTGTTGTGATGGGATATATATGGCCCTCATGGATTTTACAGTTTTTAGTGGACAGGAAAAGGAAGCATGTATGCAATTAAAAATACAAATAATAAGGATTTCTAATCAGGAATAATAGAGATCAATATTGGCTAGAACTACTTTGGATAAGTATTCATAGAAGTTTGCTTTAAAAGAAAGGTATTTAAACTGAGCTCTTCAGGATAAAACAAAAGGAGCCAGCCATGAATACTTAAGAATGAAACTATTTTATAGGAAACTATCTTATAGGAAAATGAAAGAATGTGTTAAAATTAAACAAAACAAAGAATGCTACATTTGGTCTTAATTATTGTGAGACCCATATGAAATGATCATTTTAGAGGAATTTTTGTGAACTTATCAAATAATTTAGAGTTCTTGCAAAAAATGTATGGTTTTTCTATGTTTTCTATGTTAACTATTAACCTAAGAAAAAAAGTATGTTTACTGCTTTTAGCCAAAATGTATTTGGTTAAAGGAGTCAAATAAATCTTTGCCTTTCAGTGAGTGACTTTACAAGTTAGCAATGCCTAGGTGACACAGCAATCTGGTGTTAACACCTTGTGGTCATTTTGACAAGGTGATATATTGTGGGTTTTTTTGAAGATTTTCTAAACCATTTGATATTTCTACTTTTCATAAAATTATTTTAAAAAATTCCCCTAGTTATAAAAGAATATGAAGATTGTCAAGCAATATAAAAGATGAAGGAAGTGAAAACATCTTTTAGAAAGTAATCTAGAGTCATTATTGTTAATACTTTTTGCTTAATCTTACTTGTTTCTTAGTAAAGTATGAATATGCTAATTTATTCTATAATCTACTATTATCTTAAAAATATAATAATCCACACTGTTAAGTCAAACTATGTAACATGTCACATTGTATACACACAGTAGTTTATTTTCCTATGAATGGCCATTTAGCTTTTAAAATATTTTAATGATTATAAACAATGCAGGATTCAATATTCTTCTTACATAAAAATTTTCATTTATATCTAATCATTCCTTCTGATAAATTTCTGGATATGATATTTTCACTCAAAACACTCCCATATTATATCTATGGTCAACTGTCCTTTAAGAAGAAATTATTTTGCCTATTTATCTTCTAACCAGAAGAGAATATTCCTCCACTTATAATGAATTAATTAACCAATCTATTTACTTTTCCAATATTAGAGGTGAACTATGTACTTTTTAAAGTTGTAAGTTTTTAAAAGTTTTTAAAATGTTGATGCGTAAACTTGAATGTCTTTACCTGGTCTGTCATGAACTACTTTGATCTACTTTAAAGCATTTTTCTGTTGAAGTATTTCTTTTTTATTTTTTAATATTTTTTTAATGTTTTTTCTTTATTTCTGAGAGAGAGAGAGATACAGCACAAGCAGGGGAGGGTCAGAGAGAGAGGGAGACACAGAATCTGAAACAGGCTCCAAGCTCTGAGCTGGCTGTCAGAACAGAGCCTGATGCGGGTCTCGAACCTACGAACCGTGAGATCATGCCCTGAGCCGAAGCCGAATGCTTAACTGACTGATTCCCCCAGACGTCCCTGAAGTATTTCTTTTTTTAAATCAGGACAAGTGAGGTTATGTGTAATAATAAAGACATCCCCATATCTGATAATCTTAATAGAGTTTTATCTCTTTCATATCACAAAAGGAATGAATACATGGCAGCATCTGTTGGCCCCTCTACAAGTCTAAAACAGGTGCCCCTAAACCCCACACTGTTTCCTAATGTAGTGATGCAATATGAAACTCATAATTGTGAGGTTGCTGAGGAAGGGAAACAGAAAGTGGGAGTATTACAAGACTGGTTTTCAAGGTTATGATTAGAAATGGCTTATGTTTCACATTTCATTGGCCAGAAATAAATCACTTGATCCTCTAGTTCATATCAAGGGAGGCTGAGTAAAGGGCGATGAGGCATGTCTCCACTACCATGCTGGTATTTTTGGTTGTATGCTCACAAGGTGCTTTCAACTAAAGATTAAAGATCTCTGCTACTAATGATGATAATAATTATGATTATTATCATTATTATTTAAGATTTTCTTATTCTTTCTAAGAACCAAATGACTTCAGCATGTTCATTATTAAGTGAAAACAAAACAAAACAAAAAACCAAAACCAGTTGTGTGGATCAGTAGTTTTCCTACAACTTAATGTGGTTATTGTAATACATTTTATCATAATAACATAAAATACATAGCAGTTCACCATGATTCCTTTATATTGTGTCAAAAATACCCTGTGGCTTTGAAGTTCCAGTTATACTAAATCAATAATCTGATAGTAATTTGATTAAGTAGTTATTTATTGTTTGTTTTTCTTTCAGTGAAAATTTGAGAGTTTATTATGTGCCAACCTTTCCATTGCGTTCGTACTAACTAGGTGAATTAGGCAAACTTCCTGATCTACTCTACTCATGCATAGTAGGTTGAATGTTGACATCCCAGAAATGGGATATGTACGTGTTCCAATTTCCAGAATCTTTGCATGTACTCATATTTTGAAAAAGCATTTTTACAGATGTAATTAAATTAATGATCTCCGAATGACACCCTCTTGGATTCTCTAGGTATGGCCTAAATCCAATAACAAGTAACTTTATAAGAGAAAGACAGAGGAAGATGCAATACAAAAAAAGAGAAGATAGACTGAGGAAGAGGAGGCAATATTAAGAAAGAGGCATAAATTGAAGCTATGCAGTCATAAAGCAAGGATCATCTGGAATGACCAGTAGTGGAAAAGCCAGGGAAGGATTCTCCCCAGAGCCTTTAGAAGTTGCAGAGCCCGGCTGAAACCTTGATTTTATATAAAAGTCCTTGAGATTTGTTCAAGAATAATTTTTCCCTTGGTTTAAGTCACTGTATTTGTGTCACATTGTTGCAGCAGCCCCAGGAAACTAATGTAGGCACAATTCCTATTCTCCTAAAGCTCAGTGCAGTGAAGGAGTCAGACACATATACACAAAAAATTGACTGTGATACATCACTGTGAAACACTTTCAGAAAACACTACCTTTGAACCAGTGAGACTTGAGTTCAATTTTCTTTCTTCTAATTCACTGCTTTTTTAAAAATCTGCCTGTGCTTCAGTTATCTCACATGTATAATGAGAAACACAGTTTCTAAGGTGGTAACTGGTAAAGGTAAAGGAGTTGATTTTCGTACTGCTCATATGCTCCTAATCTCAGGAGTGAGGGTGGTGTTGTCCATTATATAAAAATCTTACCAATCAAGCACACTTGTGGAGTAATAAAGAACGTATGCAATTTTACTTTACATTAAATTTAAACTGTAGTTCCCAAAATACGGTAAGTCAACAAGAGGGTCCATGTAGAGATTATTCATTAACACTAGGAGATTCTTTATTGTTTTTGACCTCATACTCCCACCTATGGTTTCTCAGGGGATATAAATCCATGACCGTAGGTTTCTTGGATTGTATCTTTTGTCTATACCCTCTATATGAATCCTTCTTATTTGTTCTCTTTGTGTTTCTGTCCCTACGATTTGTCCACTTATCCATGTTTCTCCTGACTCTCTTGGTAGGAGAAAAGAATTTCCTTGAAATTCATTATTATC
The DNA here is from genome assembly GCA_017311185.1 of Proteles cristata cristata. Taxonomy (NCBI): domain Eukaryota; kingdom Metazoa; phylum Chordata; class Mammalia; order Carnivora; family Hyaenidae; genus Proteles; species Proteles cristata. The sequence goes on along the minus strand of JAESUZ010003224.1, from coordinate 164,322 downwards.
ATCTCTTCTTATTACATCTTCCATATTTAATTGCTAAAAGTATCTCCATGTTTCCCTCAGCCAAGAACTGCTAAATCATATTCCGTACATTTCCCTAGGAAATTGAATTGGCTTTTGATGATAAACATCACACATGTGCATGCACATGCACACACACAATACCTTGCCAAGAAATAAAGCAGTTAGTGCCATGCCTTGCGCATTAATATAATCTTAAATGTAAGGTTTTTGTTTAAATGTAGTTAGTGAGTATTATATATACAATACAAACATATTTGAAATAAGTGACACTTTTAAAGAGATATACATTGTTTTGCTTGTGAGTTTAAGTACATTTCAACCTCCAGTTAGTCTCCACAATGGATAAATTTCTTGGACTTCTGTTTGTGGTTTGATTTTTTCCAAATATGATCAATAAATGACTCAAATCCCAAAATGATGAAACTTCTTTTATCGAAGTTTGAAAACTGCAGAAATTTTCAAGGAACTTGATTTTGATGCACAAAACTGATGAAAAACTACTCTGCAGGAAACTCAATTTCAGGACATAAAAGTGTTGCTCGGCTTATTGATTTGAACTGTATCTTCACCCTGGGATACCACTTTCTTAACAAACTTTCTACTTTGTTTCTCTGTATATGGAAGAAACATAAAATATGAAGAATTCATTTTAGAAATTCAGTAATATAATATTTCTACAATTATAGCAAGTTGCTAACTTAATGAAACCCTTAAGAAGGTGACGAGATAGTAAGTTATCAATTTGGTGTTGATTAATACAGTAGTAAGGTTATCTAAATAAAAAGAGATAAGACATATTCAATTGGAATAAAACCTAATGCAAGTCGATACTAAAAAAGAATACAGTATTTTAACATAGTATTTTGATATTTTACTTATTATACCTTTTCATGGCGGACTTGCCTGAAAGTTTAACAAATTGCGTGAACAAGATCTGGCCCTGCCTGGGTTTTGAGTCACCGCATATCAAATATTCAGCAACTCTGTGAAGGTGTTCTATCATAACACTTCAGGGTATTCTTTTTTTTTTTTTTTTTTTTTTTTCTAGGAGAGAGAGACAGCGTGAGCAGGGGAGGGTCAGAGAGAGAGGAAGTCACAGACTGAAACAGGCTTCAGGCTCCGAGCTGGCAGTCAGCACAGAGCCCAACGCGGGGCTCGAACCCACAAACCGCGAGATCATGACCTAAGCGAAAGTCGGAAAGTTGGACGCTTAACCGACTAAGCCACCCAGGCGCCCCAACACTTCAAGGTATTCTTAAACCCTCAGAATCCTCCTGTGTAACTTAATGGTGGAGTAGGTAGAATTTTTGTTAATACCCATAAATTTAGGATTAGGGCAAGGCAGAATATTACCCTCTAAGATAGGACAAAAAAGAATGGAGTCTCCTTCACAGTAAGAAGCCAGGGGAATGGATCTCAGAACATTAGTTTTAATAAGAAGTAAGTGATGAAGGATAAAAATTCTTGAACCTTGTCTTGCCTGCTGTTACTTTACAAGTAGAATGAAGGCTGCTCTAGGGTACAATAAGACAAAGTTGAAAAAGGAAAGTAGTAGTGAAACCAAAGTCACAGGTAATGCATATCTTTAACAGTTCAGCTTCAATGTGCCCTTATGCGCTTAGTATAAATGATTGTACTTTTCTAGGTCACAGGTTTTATACAGTATGTTAATTCACAATATTAAACAATTTCCTTCCTTCCTTCCTTCCTCCCTCCCTCCCTTCCTTCCTCCCTCCCTCCCCTTCCCCTTCCTTCCTTCCTTCCTTCCTTCCTTCCTTCCCTTCCTTCCTTCCCTTCCCTTTTCCCTTTCCTTTCCTTTCCTTTTTTTTTTTCTTTCCTTTCCTTTCTTTCCTTCCTTCTTTCCTTCTTTCTTCCTTCCTTCCCCTTCTTCTTCGCTTCCTCTCTCTCTCTTCTCTCTCTCTCTCTCTTCCTTCCTTTCTTTCCTTCTTTCTTCCTTCCTCCTTTTCTTTCCATTCCTTTCCTTCTTGCTTTCCTTCTTTCTTCCTCCCTCTTTCTCCCTTAATCCATCTTCCTTCCTTCCTTCCTTCCTTCCTTCCTTCCTTCCTTCCTTATAACATATTTTTCAAGTGTCCACATGTGACTAGAGGTACTTAGCTAAATATTAGTGATGCAAAGATATGTAAGACAGTTTTTGCTCTGAAGGAGCTTTCATTCTAGTAAACAGATGCTTTAAATGGAGGGAGGTAAATATCAAAATAAAAGTATTCTTAGAAAGCTAAGGTAGCAAATCTGTGGGGTAGGCATTCTCACAAAAAGATAGAATTCAATGTCAAGGTCATTAATCCTTACACAGTGATTTTAATACAAGATTTTAATCCTTTTTATTCTTTGGCAATTTACATGAAGAAATATTTCCATTTTAAAGATGAATGAATATATGTAACTGTAGCAGAGCTAAAAATGCAAACATTTAATTTTTGGAAAACAAACAACCCAAAGGAACTTAGTCTACTGCAGTGTCCTATAAGCTTTAAAGCACATTACCACTGAATAAACAAATAGGAGTTTCTAAACTGTAGTGGAACGTTAAAGGGCTTAATAGTCAGAAGACATTTTTCATTTTATTTTTCTAATTTCATTGGCTCAACTCTCAAAGTAAAATTTTTGTTTATAATAACAGCCAAATTTAATGAGAAAAAATTAGATCAAAGAGAAATACATTCCAAAGTAGTATGCTCTGTTGGTTATTTTATCTTAAACAATAATCCAATTTTAGATAACTGCAATGTAAAATGAGAAATTATTAATGATTTATTTAACAAATAAGATACTAAATCCTGTTCTCATTGGATGATAGTGTTTATTCCAAATTAAGGAATAGTAGTTCTCCATTTTCTTTTGAAAATATACTGGAGTTACAGTGTATGCTAATCACTGAGCTAAAAGCTTACATTTTTTAAAAGATGAAAACTGCCAAAACTAAGCAAAAACAAGCAATAGTGCTATATTGCAAATGCATTTGACCAGAGTCTCATATATTTAATTTGTAGAATGGAATCGTACACCTAAGATGTGTTGGGAAGACTTTATGAAAGGGTGTTTGTGATGCACCTGAGCACATGGCCGATGCTCAGTGAATGTAGGAAGCTGATTCTTCCTAAACTCCTACTAATTTTGATAGCCACACATTCTACCCCAGTGTTCTCCGTAAGGACAGTATGTTTTGCTCACCTTAATAAAAAGGGGCTTTGTACAATTGTTGCAATGATATAATGAACACTTATGTTTAATTATTATTAATATTTTATATTTTCATGCTTTATTATTCATGCTTTTATACCTCTTTACCTATAATTCAAGTAATTATTTACAGTAATTGTTTACAGAAGCTAGTTGGGAGGGTGTTATGTTAAGACATATTGGCTGGATTTGACAGCTTGCTGTCACTATGTAAGCCAATGAAGATGGGACACAATATCTGTTAAAGAGTTTCAGATCATGACATTTTCTTCTAGTAAAAGCTAAGACTTCTAGTCTTAGTTTTCAGCCAATCTGTTTTATTTTGGGCAAATGAGTTAGATTTCTAGTAGGTGTAACTCACTGGATATATCATGAAGTTCTGCTTTGGAAGTCTGGCATTCTAGTATAGTTTATTACTGAATCACAGAAACATAGTCCAGTTTCTATGTGTAACCAAGCAATATAATTGCTATTAAAATGCTTCTCAGGGGGCGCCTGGGTGGCTTAGTCGGTTAAGCGTCCGACTTTCGCTTGGGCCATGATCTCGCGGTTCGTGGGTTCGAGCCCCGCGTCGGGCTCTGTGCTGACTGCCAGCTCAGAGCCTGGAGCCTGTTTCAGTCTGTGACTCCCTCTCTCTCTGACCCTCCCCTGCTCACGCTGTCTCTCTCTCTCTCCTAGAAATAAATAAATAAAAAAAAACATTAAAAAAAAATGCTTCTCAGTAAGAGACTCTCATTCATGCCCGTACATCTCTATTAGTACATATCTTAAATATTCCGTATAATCTCCAAACTGTTCATCGTCTTACCTTTAAATAGTAAACTTTGTGCAAGGTTTTGATGTAAGCATGTAGAAATCTGGCTCATGTATAAAGTAACAGATTTCACAGATGTATTCCTTTTCTAGTTCTAGTATTGGGTATGCAGCTATATTATTCTAGTCCAATATTTTAAATTTTCTGAGAAAATAAATATCGGAATATCATGTTATGTATGTGTTTGCGTGCGTGTGCATGCACGTGTGAGCGTGTGTGTGTGTGTGTGTGTGTGTGTGTGTGGTTTATGGAGATTCAACAACAGCCTTGACTTTGAGTGTGAGAATGCATATTCTGATTAGTGCTGTGCTTTGCAGTAATGCTTTCAAGAGCATACTGAGTGGTCAAACAGTCAATTGTAAAAACATGAAGATGGCAATACTAAGCTTTCTTCTTTATTTCTTTTACCACCGTTGTATGTAATTTCTTAAATTTAATTTTATCTTATGAATATTTCCAAACATAAACAAAGGCAAAAAGTACATTGAACTTCCTTATACTATTAGTAAGCATGAATAGACGTCAGAATTGGCCATATATTCATATGTTTTCCAAGACCCATGATTTCCCTCTGAGACAATTAAAAGACCAGTTCTTTGACTTTTAGATCAATTATTTTGTCCCTGACCTTGGAATCAATCCTGGCATCCAAAGAAAAATGAATTGGCACACCATGGCCAGCTAGTAGTTATGAATCCAGGTGTCAGCACATTAGCTATACACGCTGAACAATGATTATGCTCCTTTTGGGCATAAAACATCTAAAAATTGTGCCCTTTTTAATTTAAATGAAAATTGTACCTACTAACAATAAGAAGCTGTGACTCTCGTGAACTTGTTTAGATTTTATAATACCATAGTCATTTGTATATCTTTGAATACAAATATCCTTTTGTCATAATTTTGGTTTACTAACATACTGTTGCAAAAAGTCATTCCTTCAATAATTTGTAAGTGTAAGGTTTAAGGATATTCTTGATGAGACATTGTTTTTTTTTCATCTTGCTTGAAATAACTTTATGACAGATAAGACTGGTACATGTAAAAGATTTTAAGTGTGTTAGAATTTTAAAGTCCAAGTCAATGTTTTCTCCCGAATGATTATCTTTTTTTGTTGTAGTTGTTTTATTTTAGAGACAGAGAGAGAGAAAAAGAGAGCAAGCAAGCGAGTGAGTTGGGGGGGCAGAGCAGGTAGCAAAGGGCGAGGGAGAGAGACAATCTTAAGCAGGATTCATGCTCAATGCAGAGCCTGAAGTGGAGATCGATCTCATGACCCTGGGATTATGACCCGCATCAAATTCAAGAGCCAGGTGCTTAACTGACTGAACTACCAAGGCGCTCCTTGAGTGATTATTTTAAATAAAAGTATATTTATCACTCAAGTGTTGTCATCATTAAAGATGTAATTGGAATGTTCATTTTAGAAAAATTTGAAAACTTGCTTTCTCTTGAAAAACTTAATGATGTCTTTGGTGTGACAATACTCCTCCATAGTTAAATCTAGTATGTGCTGGATGCAAGTTACAGCTATCACATTGTTGATCACAATCGTCTATTTCTCTGACTTAGTCGGCCACTTAAGATACTCCTAAACAATGGACAGATAACAGAGTTCAGAATTTTCTAATTTGAGCAAAAAATATTTAAGAGGGATGCACATCTCACATAAATATTATATGTACTGATAATGTTGCGTCCAGCACTGAGGCAATGCATAAAACAGGAAAGGGATAGGAAATGCTCTTCAAGTATTTATTAAAATAAGATAACAGTTAAAGCTTCAATGAGACAACAGAGTTTAAGCCAGAACACAAAGAAAATGGAAGAACTAGCTATGCAGATATCTGTGAGAAGACAGCTCAAGGAAGGTTACACTGAGTGAATAGAGGATGTCTGAGTATCTGAAAGCTTACGAACATACCAATAAACCCCAGTGATGTGTATTGGGCAGATGATGGCTACATGTGAGGTTGGCAGACCAATGGGATTAAGATCATGGAGATTACTTCAATGACTGGTTTCATTGTGTATAAAATGGGAAACTGTAGAATAGATTAAAAAGAGGGGGAGAGATGAAAGAAGGAAACCAAAGAGCAAACTAATAATCCAGAAAGGGGATGGTGTTTTTAGATAAGTTCTAAGAATAGATTTGAGTTAGAATTAACAAGATCAGCTGAGTAATTGAATGTGAAGTGTGTCAGAAGAGAAACTATCAGTGAGGCATTTGGACCAAGCAGAGGAGGAGGAAGTTGTGGTTCCTGAGGGGGAATATATTTGGCTTAATAAACTTTTAAGAGAGTTAAAGTAGAGGATCAAGGACTCTCTTTTAGTGTTATCTTAGTATTTATATGTATATATATATATTAATGTTTTATATTCCTTCATATACAAATGTTCATAGACTGTTGAACATATGACCTGGAATTAAAGGGAGTGATTAGGCATATAGGTGTAAGATTGAAATTAATCAGCAAAATACTCGTGTCCATGACATAAAATGGTTGAAATTACTAAGACACTAACAATATATGGATAAAGAAGAGCAACAAACTACTTTTAGTATTATGGACAATTAGGCATTCCAAGGGACTGTTCTGCAGAAAATTAGACCCTGAAAAAAGAAGACTTTGAGATACTACTTCCACAAGGAGGTTACTAACAGTAACTTCCTTTCTGTCTCCCTCTCACTCTCCCACTCAGTCTCACTGCCTCTCTTTCCATATCTCTGTCTCTGACACACACACACACACACACACACACACACACACACACACACACACACACACAGAGTGAAATAAGATCAATGAGAGGAAAAGCTTGGGCCTGGGCAGAGAAGGAACCAGTTTCCCAGAGGAGAGGTTGCCTGAGTATACATACTGATAGCTGCTGCAAGGAAATAGATCATTCAGCCAGGCTCCCTGTGGTGAGAGGCAGCCTAGACTCCTGTGCTGAATTAGACCTTCATGGAGGTTCTGAAGTGGTCCCATAGCAGGTGGCAGCTGCTACTAAGCATAGGAAGCAGAAATAATCTTCTATGGAAAAAACATATCCAAACTCCACAGTAAGTCCTTTAGTTCCACAGAGGTAAAATCAAGCATAGACTCTGCAAGCAAAGATCATTCAATGTATGAAAAAGCAGGCGAGTAAGAGTCAAGAGAAAAACAAACAAAGAAACAAATGATATGAACCTCTGGGATTATAGATCCTGGAACTATCTGATACATAATATAGAATATACACGTATAAAATGATTAAACAAATAAGTACACCCAACCTCAAATATGACTAATCAACAAAAGCCTATTACAAATGACTATATATATACACACACACACACATTTATTTCTATATGTATTTAATACAAATCTGTATAAGTTTATAATATAAATATCTCTATATGTATATAATAAAAATTATAATTATTGATGACATAATAATAAGTAATCTTCAAAATAAAAATAGCCCAAAAGTGAATTAATGAAATGAAAACTAAATTTTAAATTGAAACCCCTGGAAACCCCAAGTGAGGCAACAAGGTGAAAAATATGGAATAATAATTAGGAGATATTTAAGATTGGATGTGAAATCTAACATTTTTAACTAGAAGATTGGGAAAGAAAAACTAGAATGAGCTAAGATAAAAATCGATCTAATTTTCTAAAATACTGAAAAACCTAAATTTACAGAAAAAATAATTCTAGGATAAATACAAATAAATTAAAAATTTTTAATGTGTATTTATTTTTTGAGAAAGGAGAGACAGAACATGAGCAGAGGAGGGTCCGAAAGAGGGAGACATAGAATCTGAGGCAGGATCCAGGCTCTGGGCTGACAGCTCAGAGCCCCAGGCAGGGCTGAACCCACAAGCCATGAGATAATGACTTGAGCCAAAGTCAAAAGCATAACTGACTGAGCAACCCAGGCACTCCCAAATAAATTTAAACCCAAACACATCTTGTTGAATCCACAGAATGACAAATAAAATGAGTTTATTTTAAAGAAGTCAAAGACAAATTACATCATCTAAACCCCATAGAGGTCCCTACTTTTCAAAAGTTCTCATTATACCACTTCTCCTTTATAAAAGCCTATATTAACACCTGCTTTTGCTAACCTAAAGAATCCAAAGGGGATTTCTGCTTTTATAAAAAGGCAGCAAAGAAGCATTTGGTGGTGTTTGTTTTGTTTTGTTTTTGCAGCAAGCCATGATAGAGATAGTGTACACCCCAAGAGAGGTGAAACGAAATCCTTTCCTGAGAACCACACTCAGCATATCAGCATTACCATAGCTTCATCTGTGCCTGTGAGCATCTGTGATGCATCTCACTTTATCTTGTGTTTCCGTTAGGAAGGTGTTCCTATACTACCCAAAAAGCCTAGGAGAGATTACTCAAAATTTTCCCATGTAAATTAAAGCTAATTGTTTTTTGCTTTAGCCACGTAGGCTTACAGAAGGTATCATAAAAATGCTCTAACTTTCAGATATAAGGGGAAACCTGCATAGCAGTTATACAGTTCCAGATTACTTATTTCAGGAGTTTTTGCATGAAATCACTTCTGCTGTCAATTATGACACTGATCAAATTTCTTAGTTTCAGTGAAGAACATCTAGTCTAGTTTGAGCAGAAATGGATTTAAGATATATAGAGAATTGCAGGCATGCCTGAAGAAATGGACTCAAAGCTGAGCTCTTTGGAATGACACACAGATCCACAATACAGAAAGCTGCTCACCCAAGGGAATCACTGCCTCTTCTATAATCAAGAATCTGCCAGCGCAGAAGGCTGCCTCCACAGATCCCAGGTCCAAGACCACTTTGCCTCTGTCACAATCCACACCAGGAGAAAATATGCATCCGATACTTTGCATATTTTTCTTTTTAATTCAGTCATGAAGAGCAGTCTCATTCTGGTGCATTAGATTGCCAGAGACACATTCATATATCTGTACTGCAGGAACAAAAAAAGCTAGAAAACAGAATTATTTTAATTGTAAATTTTATATTAGGATTTACACTGTGGGAGACTTAGTATCAACAAGTTTTGGGTTTTCATTTCCATCCCTTCTTTCTCGAGTCATTCCATTTGGGGCTTGCTGGCGAAATGCTCAGTGAGGTGAACTTACACAAAAGCAGTTGTTCCCTCACAAATGTGTGATTAACTCACACTCTTATTAGGTTTTTCGACTACATAGATTTTCCAAAGCAAGGGACTTGATTATGTTTCTGTGGCTTACACATTGGCTTTGAAAGTCGTTAAAATAAAAGACCTCAAACTTTATAGAAATTGAAGAATTAGAAAAGATATTGTAATTAGGGCATAATGATACATTACATATATATGGCATATGTATATATGTATATATATATATATGTATATATATATATATATATATATATATATCTCACTTGGAGAATATTTTAAAAGGTGAAAATACCTGGGTTCATTTTAATGTTCTTTCTTTTATGACTTATAACATTAGGAATATTACTTGACTTCGGAAGGGAAAATGATTTTGATTGAAACTTTTTTTTTTAAAGTAGACATCAAATAAAATCTAAAGGTAGGTATAAGACTGGCTACCATTAGGAATATAAGTTTTATTCAGTTACTATTTGCTGAACTCATGCTATTTGACTGCACTTTTACTAGATGATGAGAGAGGAATTGTGAATGAGGTAGTTCCTGTGGGTAGAGATGGAAGATACATTTAGGATAAAGGTAGGATAATGAAAAAAAGATTCTGAGATGCCAAGTCATGAGACATGTACTTGCAATCTGATGAAGGATGAAGTTCAGCGTCTGCATAATAATAGCACATATAGGTCTGTAAAGGTAGGTTGTAACCATTTTGTAGACGGCAAATGCCAGATTGAGAGATCTGCACCAAATCTGAAGCATTATAGGAACCTCCCCAGGCTTTTTGAACAGAGGATAATGTGATCTATGCTACTTTATAAAAGGATTATATTAAGATTTCTTAATCTAATAATATCTGAGAGGTACAAAGGATATATATTTCTAAAGTGCTATGATAGGTCCAATCTTCTTTATCTACACAAACTCCTAATCCCAGATAGGTAAAAGATTTTTTTTTTTTTTTTTTTTTTTTGCCATTTTACTATCAGGAGGTTATCAGTTTTCTAAGGTCAGAGAGTTCAGGACACAAATCTATATTTTAAGGTAGCTGTGAGATCATATTCAAAAAATATCTTTCATAGGATTTCTTAAAGCTTAAAGAGGTCAAACCATATTTTCTTTTGAATAGCTCAATGCTGCAGATTCTCTTGGTTGGAACATTAATTTAAAATCCACTGCAGGAAAACAGGTTTAAAGGTGTATAGGGGAAGTAAATGTTTCCCTTCTTCCATTCTTGATTCTTTGGCTGGTCTCATACTTCAATTGACATAAGACAGATTAACAGGAGAAAACACTAAATATTGTACATACACGGGTTCATAAAAATGTGAGACTCAAAGCAGTGACTAAAGCAGGCAGCTTTTATATCTTTTAGACAAAGAAATAAATTTATGAAGAATTGACAAGACAAAGAAGTCTGGGCTTAGGGTAGTAAATTAGTGAAGTAACAAGATTTGTTTATATCATCTACTTGGCCCTGAATTTCCTCTCTCGGGTGATAAGGATGTCTCCCAATACAGGGAAGTTATCTTTCACATGCGAGATTTATTTCCTGCTTTCAGGGGCACAGAAGAGGGTCATGGTGTCCTTTTTGCACTGGCTGTTTCTTAAGAAACTAATTTAAAATAATCAATATGCCAGAGTGGCATATTTTGGGGCAGCCTGCCCTGAACTCTATCCATGTCAACAGAGGTTTACAGATTATTGGATCCACAAGCAGTAAAATAGATCCACTAGTTTGGAGGGTTTCAAAAAAATGAAGGACTCTTCCTCCATCCAAATAACAGTTATTAACGCTAAATGTGCTATGTTTACAAACACATGTTTTTAAATTGGTTTTGCTCATCCACAGTGACTATATTAAGTTTAAACTACTGTGAAATTGTGAAATTAACTTTACTAATCGTGTTTGTAGAAAAGATTTTCAATGCAGAAAAGTAAGGTCAAAAGGTTAATTTTTTGGCTTAGATTTCAGTTGTTATTAGTGAAGCATTACTGGATTTCTGTTTACTTGAATCACATTTCCATGAACAGAAATTGGTTTATAACAGAATCATTCATGGAATTATGTAGAAATCAGGAGGATATTAGATAATTAGATCTTGAGCAAGAGTATTATTTTGAGTTGTGCTATCCTGGGAAAGGTAAAAAATGAATCATCCTTCAGGTATGTTATAGTATATGTATGAAGGTATGTATGTATTTAAATATCTTTCTGGCATCAAGTAGGGATTGCAACCTATTTGACTTTTTTTTTTCTTTTGCTCTAAATGTTAAATGAGTAGACTTATAAGTTAAAAACATTGAAAGGCTCTGAAAGCCTAACATATGGACACCATGGAGAAAGACTAAAATAATTTTGTTATTCAGACCTAGAATCCTGCTTCCATGCTAGTTGAAAAAAAAAAAACCCAAACCAAAACCAAAACAAAAAAACCACAAGTTTTAGCTCAGCACTCATAAGCTATTGATTATAGGATCAGTCATTTGATGGGCAGTGAGAGAAAGCAAAGTCCTCTAATTTACACTCTTAGTTTGGAATGCCACAGGTAGGTACACCACTGTCCCTGGAGTACTTCTGCTTCTCATGACATTTCTTATTAAAGCAGAAATATTTTGTAAATTGTTTGTTTCTTCTTCTATTTTATTTTTATCACTTCTCTTTTAGTTGATGTGACAGAAAATGTCTTCATCATATAAGAAAAGAATGAACATGTTTGGAACCTTTGTGTTTTTTTCTAAAATATATTTTATTATGATTACACCAATGGAATATTCTGAATTAATATGCAATGGGTATTTTTTCCTTTTTGGCCAATGCTTTCCTGTATGCAATCCTTTGGCTATTAATAATTGACCATGGGTGATGCCCTGGGGAATAGAGAATTCCAAAGAAACTCAGTTTGAAAGTTGTGTGCAGTTTCCTTCCCTCTCTGGCCCATCCTTGCTCATCCTCTGTCATTCAAAAAATAAAATGTTAAAAAATTAAAAAAAGTTAACTAAGTCTATTATTATAATAAACTTGATGGTTTATAACAATATCAGAATTGGGGAAAATCATTTTGAAAGAAAAAAATTAATAGGACAAGATAGCAGGTCAGTAATATCTATTTGTAATTAAAATACAGAAGGCCTTAGGAAATATGAGACCAACTAAACTGGTAAATGAAAAATTATATTTTTACATCACTTAAGTAAAAAAACTATTGAGGCTTGTACAAGAGAAATGGAGTGTGTCTTATTTTATTTTTAAGTAGACCCAACATGGGGCTTGAAATCCTGACCCCTAGATCAAGAGTTGCATGCTCTACTGACTGAGTCACACATGCATCCCTAGAAAGAATGCAGTATTTGCATCAAAGTATAAGTCAATTTCTTTCTAGATTCTGTGATGCTTTGGGATGAGGTTATAAAGAAATTGTGGGAACAATTTAATTCTTTGCATGTAAATATCCACTTTTTTCCCAACACTATTTATTGAAGAGACTATTTTCTCTAAAATCCATATTCTTGGAATCCTTGCTGAAGATCAGTTGATCATATATGTGTGGGTACATTTCTGGTCTCTTTATTAGGTTCTGTTGGCATATGTGTTTGTTTTTATATAAGTACCATACTCTTGATTACTGTAGCTCTGTAATATAGTTTTAAATCAGGAAATGTGATACCTCCAGCTTTGTTTTTTTTCTTCAAAATTGCTTTTACTATTTGAAGTCTTTAAGCATTCTATAGGAGTTTTAGGATTGTTTTTCTAGTTCTGTGATCCTTTTGTTGTCTGTGGGCATTTGATATGTGGCTTTTATTGTGTTGAGGTAAATTCCTTCTATACATAACTTTTTGATGTTTTAATCATGAAATAGTATTGAATTTTCTCAAAAGCTTTTTCTACATCTAATGAGATCATGTGTTTTCTATCCTTAATTTTGTTAACATGGTATATCACACTATTGATTTGTATGTATTGAACTATCCTTGCATGTCAAGAATAAATTTACCCAGTCATGGTATACACTGCTTTTAATGTCCAGTTGAATTCAGTTTGCTAATATTTTGTTGAGGATTTTTTCATCTATATTCACAATCAAGAATATTGGCCTGTAGTTTTCTTTTTTCACGGTGCCTTTGTTTGGTTTTGTTATCAGAATGATGCGGGTCTTATAAAATGAGTTTGGAAGTATTCCGTCTTCTAATTTTAGAACAGTCTAAGAAGGATGAATATAATTTCTTTTAAGACGTTTGGTAGAATTCACCTATGAAGCCATCTAGTACTGAGCTTTTTTGTTAGTTGGGAAGTTGTTGATACTGATTCAATCTCCTTATTTGCTATTGGTCTATTCAAGTTTTCCATTTTTTTAATTCATTCTTGCCAGGTTGTAAATTTCTATCTTACACCATGAATAAAAGTCAACTCAAAATGGATTAAAGACTTAAATAAAGACCTAACACCAAAAAAAAAAAAAAATCCAAAAAGAAAACATAGTGGTAACATTTTTTTACTTTAGCTTTGGCAATGACTTATTGGATATAACCCTAAAAGCATAGGCAACAAAAGCATAAATAGACATTTAGGATTATATCAAACCAAAAAGCTTTTGTACATCAAAGGATACAAACAACAAAGTGAAAGGTAACTTTTGGAATGGAAGAAAATATTTGCAAACCATGTATATAATCAAATATTAATATCCAAAGTGTATAAGAAACTCTCATAGCTCAACAGCAAAAAAAAGAAGAAAAAAATTTTAATGGGCAAAGGACATGAATATATACATATTTTTTTCCAAAGAAGACACACAAATAACTAACAAGTACAAGAAAAGATGCTCAACATTACTAATTATTAGGGAAATGCCAATTAAAATCACAATGAGCTATCACCTTACCCTTGTTAGAATGAGTATTATCAAAAAAAACAAAAGATAGCAAGTGTTAGTGAAAATGTGAAACATGAGAACACTATACACTGTTAGTAGATATGTGATTGGTGCCGCCAGTATAGAAAACAATATGGAGTTTTATCAAAAAATTAAAAATAAAGTACTATATAATTCAGCCATCCCCCTTCTGTTATATCCAAAGTAATTGAAATAAAGATCTCAAAAATGGATCTGCATTCTCATGTCCATTGCAAAATGATTCACAATAGCATAATGTTATTTGTTAACATAAAAAAATATTTTGTAACATAAATGTTCATTGACTGGTGAATAAATATACAAAATGTGGTATTTATATAATATGAACATTATTCAGTTTTAAAAAGAAGGAAACATTGTGATTTGTGGCAACATGGGCAAACCTGGACGACATTATGTTAAATTAAATAAGCCAGATGGAGAACAATTACTACATGATTATGCACTTATATGAAGAACCTAAAATAGTCAAACTCACAGAAGCAGAAAGTGGAATAGTGATTGCCAGGCATTGTTAGAAAGGGAGATGGAGAAGTTGTTCATCAGAGGGTACAAATTTTCAGTTATGCAAGATGAGTAAGTCCAAAACAGTAAGTACTGTATGTCATAGTGCCTATTGTTGACAATACTTTATTGTATACTTAAAAATTTTCTAAGAGGATACTTCCTGTATTAAGTGTTCTTATTAATAATAATAATAATGATAATAATAATAAACTTTAGCTGTGAGGAATATGTTTATGGCATTGATAGTGGTGGTGTTTTCATAGATGTATATATACTTAAGTCCAAACGCATCAAATTGTATACCCTAAATATATACAACTTTTATTATTTAAGGTTCATTTATTTTTGAAAGACAGAGAGTGGGAGAGAGTTAGAGGATGGGCAAAGAGAGAAGGGGACAGAAGATCTGAAGCGGGCTCTGTGCTGACAGCAGACAGCCCAATGAAGGACTTGAACTCACGAACCATGAAATCATGATCCGACACAAAGTTAAAAGTTTAACTGATTGAGCCGTCCAGACACCCCATATACAGCTTTTTATATGCCTATTATATACCTCAATAGAGTGGTTCAGAAAAACAAATCGTGAGATAAATGGAAACTAATGACCCTCTGTGTTTAATAATTTACCTCAGCATGTACTATTTCTGTTAAGAATGCTGATCTCAGGAAGATAAATACATTTCATCAAAAGCTCTTAGGCTAGCAAGTCAAGTTACTCTGTTTTTTGAAATTACTTTTTGTTCTTGAAATGGGATCTTGAAATCAATAAAATCCAGAAATATTTATTTCTGTGACTTATAAATCTGTAAGAATACATATTCTACTCCACTGTTATGCAGTGGACTCATTTTTGTACATGTGCAATATTTTAAAATAATGGCAAAGCAAGTCATTTTAAAGTCCTGTGTTTGAACTTCTTACCTCTATTATTTATAATGATATAATGAATATTCATATTGATATAAATCATTTTTAAAAGATATATTAAGGATTACTGATATAATTAGTTTAATATAATAAAATTCACTTCAATTTACCAATTCTTAGATCACATTGAAATGTGAATTTATCAAAATGTAAGTAATTAAATAATATAAATATATTCTATAGTTTATAAATAAAGTCTATAATTAACATTTAAATAATTAAATATAACTAATTTAATTTCATAATTTATAATTATTTGCTTTGTTATGAGTAATTTTACTATAATGGTAATAAATACATTGAGAAATCTTATTAAAGCATCTAATTAATTTAAAATATTATGGCAAGATTTAATTGACAAGAGTCCTTCAAGAAATCATTTTCAAAAATGTATACTACTCACATATACAGTTCATTCATAAACTAACAATTAAAAAGCAAATAAAAAATTCCAAAGAGGAAAAATACAATTATTGATATAGAAAAAATTGGAAAAAATATTGAACAATACAAATCATCAGAAAGTGTCCCAGACATATTTAGATAAGTTCTCTTATGCTTTCAAACAATTTCATGATGAGAATTATTACCCATCTTAATGTTACATATTTTAACTGAGACCCAAAGAACTTGTGTCGTTTAAAGTCAGCAATGTTAGAGTCACTCGTTTCTCATCCAGTAAAATCTGCATATCTTCAATCCCACAGAAGCCCAAGTTAGTCTCTGGACTAATTCAACTTGGCTTCATTCTAAAGAACAAAAATAAATGACTCTTCAATTATTTTCTATATAGATATACGAGTAAAGTTTAGATATATTTAGAGTGTAATCAAGAAAATTATTATTTCAAGTGCTTTTTTGCATCTTATATGCCAAGGTTTATATTGTTTAACTCAAATGTAACCTGAAAACTAAAGAGTTGCATTAAGAAGAGATGATGCTAAAATTGGCAGCAGCTGCAGGTAGAGAATCAACTGTGAATTTAATAGGTTCTGCTTGTACATTAGAGAAGGATAATGCTAATTTTCTGGGAGCACCTTGCAGCAAGTTACTCTAGTGGTAGAGATGAACACTGCTCACGTTTCAGTGGGGAAGAAAAAAATAAAAAAGATTATCAAGACATGGAGCCTAGCAGACAACGTTACTTCCTTTTAATTTTCTTTTATAAAGGAATTAGAAGAGAGAAAACCATAAAAGGATGCTTTGTTTTCACTGGATCATAAAACATAGCCACCAACTAAGGTCAAGTAAAGATTATATGAATTAAACCAGATACTGGCTTAATATTTCATAATTCATAATTGTGAGAACTTTAATATTGTTTAATAAATGCTGCTGGTCAAGTCCACTATCTTCTTCTATTAAAGAATCTGTCTGCTCTTTAGATCTTACTTGCCTTCTCCTAAAGTGAAGGGCCAGATTTAATGAGTTTAAAAGTTCTTCCACTTCGGTCATTCTATGATTCTATGTTTGTTTTCAATTTTTTACAAAATAAATATTTTTTACAGAATAAATATTTACAGAATATTTTTTTAATTTTAAAAAATGTTTTTATTTATTTTTGAGAGAGAGAGATGTGGGGAGGATCAGAAAGAGAGTGAGGCACAGAATCTGAAGCAGGATCCAGGCTCTGACCTGTCAGCACAGAGCCAGATGCAGGGCTTCAACCCATGAATTGCGACATCATGACATGAGCTGAAGTTGGAGGCTTAAGTGACTGAGCCACCCAGGCACCACTAGCTTTGAAATGGCAAATAATCTTTAAGCACAATGCACTTGCAGTATTAAACGTTAACTTTGGGAAATAAATATGAGAACACAAATATTTGCTAATTATGAGTCTCCTTAGTTTTTATGATAGTTTTAGGAAGTTAGGTTTATAAAAAAATATCTAATCAATGGAAGAAATCAACTGTCTTACTATTCAAATATGATTCTAGAACCAAACTGCTTAGACTGTAAATAAAAATTTTTTCCTAATGTACAACTATATGAAAACGTTGTTAAAATGTGTATACTTAAAACTGATAATTTATGGATTCTCTTTTTTCTAACATGTATTTTTTAACTTAGTCCTGAATTTGCAGTATTTTCTAGTAAGTTATAAAGATATTGAAAATGGAAACTTAATTTACTGGAGGAGTTAGCATCATATTAGATTAATATCAATAATTTTGTCATAGCATCTTTCAAAATAAAGTAAAAAACTGAAGTGAAAATATTGTATGCTATGTTTCTTGCTAATCTATCAACTTAAACAAGTTTGCTTGGGCTAAAATCAATTTAGTTCAACCATTTCCAGGTTCTTGTTTGAAATTTAAAAAAATATTGTATATATTGCAGACTGATTTGAATGCATATTGGAATTTCTTCTTAAACCTAAGTTGAGTCTCTAAAGCTCTCACTGACTTGATAGCCCATGCAATAACTGTGCTGACTTCACAGTCCCATTATGTAAATAAGGTAATACATCTATTTATGCCCCTCAGAATGTGACTAAAAACTGCAGAGAAATGTGGCATAGTGAAATGTGTTTGGAAAATTTTTATGGAGCTTTTTATGTCCAGTTATCAAACTCTGCCAACTAATTACACTGAGAAGGAAAGAAAAACACCCCTCCCTCACATTTTGTATAGCTCACAAAAAAGAACACAGAAGGAAGATAGCTATTTACTTTTATAAAATATGTTACTTCAATTCAGTTATATTTAAAGCAAAAATGATTATTTTAGCATGCATGTTTTCAGGAAAGAGTTGCATCAATCAAATTGTCTATTTTTGGTCTATGTAATTCTGCACATTTCCCGTCAAACTATTATAGTGAAATATATGACTTCAGGGACCTAATCATAAAGCAATTTTACTTTGGTTTCCCATTCTTCCTTTACATAGATACAGGGAGCTCATTTTTCCACTGCCACTGGATAAAATATAGAAAACTCTATTCTTACGACTTCAATTATCACATTTCCCCACTGTAATACAAACTGTATTTACTTTGAGAATTCCCTGTGCCATGTCAAAATCAAACTTTGAATTTGATTCAAAGTCAGTGTACCTTCCCACCCACACTTCTCAGTTTGGATGCATGCAACAGGAAGTCTGTACTAAATGAATACAGTTGGCTTCTTCTCCTAAGTTGCCACTTTGGTAACAGTTGATTCCAATCATATCTACCACCAAGTTTGGAGCGGAGGGATAGGGGGAAAGATGAGAAGAAATCCTTTTATGCTTGGTAATGTTGTGAGCTGGCAGCACACGTTTAAAACTGGGCAGATTGTAAAAAGAGTATTCTCTCACTAATGTTTTCACATATCCAAGGGTCCTTGGATAATCTATAGGTATTTTGGACACTATCTTATGTAGAGTTCTCTGTCTGCAGACGGTACTCTTCCTTTAATTCATTTGTTACCATCTCTTTCTGCAACATGGTAATTCCCTTTGCTCTTCTAGGTAGCCTTCTTGGAAGGAAACAAAATGTGCTTGAGCCATTTTTCAGTCAGTAATAACATGTCACCCAAACCTGGTCTATAGGAAAAACTCGTGGGCTAATACCTACACAGGATAGTTCCTAGAAAGAGAATAGCATCATTCAGTGGAAAAAGTATGACAACTTCAAAGTTATATTGAATGAAGAATAAAAAGTGGGTAAATGTACAGGGAAAAATGCCATTGATATGTTGTGAATTGCATTAGTTCGTTATTGCTGTGTAATTAATTAGTTAAAAACTCAGTGGATTAAGGCAATAAATATGTGTTGTTTATCTCATAGTTTCTGTGGGTCAGGGATCCAGAAGCAGCCTAGCTTGGGTATTTCTAGCTTGGATAATCTCATGATATGTAGTTTAGATGCAAACAGGGATGCAATTATCTGTAGGCTTGACATTGTTTGGAAGATCTGCCTCTAAATGGCTCGCTTGTGCAGTATTGGCTAATTTTCACCTAACATATCTTATGACACCCACTCATTCTCACTTGGAAAGACAGAGCCCTCATGCCTTTTATGAGCTTCAAAGTCGCACTTCACCATGTCTGTAATATCCTATTTGTTACACAAGTTAGTTCTATTTAATGTGAGAAGAACTGCTAATAGCTATGTACATCAGGAGGCAGAAATCATCAGGGACCTCTTGAAGCTGGATACCGCAGAAATGGAGTTGAAAATATTCTATTTCATCTGGAGAAAAGAATGAATTGTGACTTTACTTTATTTCTAAGGCTTTCCACTTCTCATCCCCTTAACCAAATAATCAACTAACAGAGCAATCAACCAAAAACCTTCAAATAAATTTAAGGTGACAAACAAAAAGCATATGAAGCCATTTTCCCCCTCTCAATAACTGTTAGGTACAGTACACTGAAATAAAATATACTCAGGTGTCCATAAAAATATTGATATTTTGCTAAAAATATTGAGATTCAGAATATCAAAATTAAAAATTAAAAATCAAAGTTGCTAAGAGAGTAGGTCTTAAGTTTTCATCACAAGAAAAAGAATTGAACTATATATGGTGATGGAATTTAATCAAACTTACTGTGGTAATCATTTCACAATATATACAAATAGTGAATCACTTGTAACCTGAAAACAATATAATAGTATTTGTCAATTATACATCAATTTTAAAAAGATTAAAAAATAAAATGTTCAGAATTATGTTCTTCTATATGGAAGATCAAAGTGAAATTGAAAATGTAATGCAAAATCTAAAACATTCAATATTCTTAGAGACTCCCTTTCTCTATTAAGCTATTACGGAATACAGAATATACTCTTTGGAATCTCTATCACTACATCTTCAGGAGAAAGATGGAAGTAAAGTGAGTTTCATCAATCTATGCTTCAGATTGTGTGGACAGAAGACTAATGAAAACAAAGGTGAAGAACTTAGTTTGCCAAGATCTCTCCTCCTCAGTTCTTTTTCTCCTTCCTGGGCACTTGATTTCTGGGACAAACTACTTTACTCAGTCTTACCTGTGGTTATACGATTAAATTCCTCCTCATGGAATGTGAGCATGAGTGAACTTCTACCTTATTTTCCACTTTCTTCCTTCTTTCCTTTTCTTCTCTCATTTTCTTTCTTTCTTTCTTTCTTTCTTTCTTTCTTTCTTTCTTTCTTTCTTTCTTTCTTTCTTTTTCTTTCTTTCTTCTTTCTTTCTTTCTTTCTTTCTTTCTTTCTTTCTTTCTTTCTTTCCTTCCTTCCTTCCTTCCTTCCTTCTTCCTTCCTTCCTTCCTTCCTTCCTTCCTTTCTTTCTTTCTTTCTTTCTTTCTTTCAGATAGAACATGAGCAGGGGAGAGGGGCAGAGAGAGAGAGAGAAAGAGAAAGAGAATCTCAAATAGGTTCCAAGCTCAGTGCAGAGCCCTATGTGTGGCTTGATCCTGCAACACTGGGATCATGATGTGAGCTGAAATCGAGTCAGATACTCAACTGCCTGAGCCACCCACGCACCCCCACCTTATTTTCTTTACAAATCCAAGTTATGCTATAGTCACTGAAAATAGTGATGGCTGGGATGAACTGGAAGGTATATGTTGTAGATGATAGAGCTGTGCAACTGGTGAAGTTCCCTGAAGTAAATCCTGGAGCAGATGCTACCCCATCCAGGAGGGTCTGTTACATGAGTGAGAAATAAACTTCTACCTTGTTTGAGCCTATGCATTTTGGGTATCTTTGCATTGTGGCTAAGATTAACTGTGAACAATTTAGAAATATGAATGGAAAAGGAGGGAAATACCACAAAGTGACTGATCCAAAGAAGGATAACAGGAGCAGTGGAAGGGCGGCGTTCAAACCTAATAATGACTCCTTTTTCACAGATCATTCTTAAAGTTCCTTAAAAAGAGGAATGTGAGTAATTCCATTTCCACATTAATTTAAAGACAACCATCAGACTGAATTTCCTGAATTGCTTATTTTTCTGTCACTCTTTATAAATTTTCAGAGTACCCCCTGGACTATACAAAAAGACCAGATATCTAAGAACAGGGTCTTAAACTAGTATCTGAAGCTTTCTTTTATTTGAACAGAGCTTTTAGGGGGAATGAGGCATTATTACCATAGACTGTATCGCTGCTATAGTCATTAACAGGCTTATTTACACCCTTGTATTATATACTTGGCCCCAATAATCCCTGAAGTTTGTGGTCTCTCCTAGCCTTCCTTACTCTGCTCCTGTCATAGTGAAGGGTATGCTTTGAATCATCTCGTCCTACTGGCTCAGTTCATGGTATTCACTCCCTCCCTCCCTATGAATTTCCAAGCCTTAAAAGACAGGTTAGTTTTGTACTTTCAGTCAATTTTTCAAGAAAACTCCTGAGTAGTAATCTTTCCCTACAGTGGATTTTTGGAAAACTTTATTTTTCCTTGTGGTACCTATTAACTGTGTATCAGTTAATCATTAACATGTCTTAACTCATCTACTGTGCAATAAGTTCATAAGGATCTTATTATTGTGCTCCCACAGGGTTCAGGACAGCATACAATCAATATATTATGAAATCATTTAATTAATTTTATTAATGAGGTATTAACTTAAAATCTATCTATGGATCTAAGGTAATGTGAAAGTGTATCAATCAAAGATATTGCAAGAAACAGAAATATATTGTGGCTGATTAATTTAAAGATAACTAATTATATAGTCTTATATAGCTGAGAGCCAAGAAAACCAAGTTCATACAATTATGGTAAAATAAAGGAAAAGAAAAGTCCAATCTGTCTATAATTTCTGTTAGGATACTCATGCCTCCATGGCAAAGGAACAGCCTTTGCAGTTTGCTGCAACAAGACAGTGATTCTTCTGGGAAATTAAGCTGATTGTAGCTGACACTGCAATTCTTGATTCTTTATGGCATTATGTGTTTTTAGTCTCTAGTTTTCAATTTATGTCTGGGATATATGTGGCTACACAGAATACCTGTTCAAATCAAAGCTACAAGGGAAGCTGGGAAAGACATTATCCGAAGTTTTCATCTTTCTAATAGGATGTAGAATCTACTTTCATCTAAATCTCAAAAAATGTTAATTGTCACAGAATAGAACAGATACCAAAATATAAAGCAATAAAAATAGATGAAAAATGTACACTCTTCAGACAATCATTTGCTTTATTCTTTTTGAGAGGATTAAGAGGGTTAGCATGAAAAGTAGTTGGAAATGTTCTTGGCAAATAGTGTTATGAATGTTAGCTCTTATTAGTTATAATTAAGAGAATTGTCAACTCTTTAACAGACATTTAACGAATGACTGTTGTGCCATAAAACAATTAAGGATGCTATGCTAGTTAAAGTTGAGACAGGTATACAAAAGTGTGACATCAATGACACCTACCACATCGCAATTTCCTTTCAGAGGTTCTCTATATTGCCTGAACAGAAAGGAAAATATCAGTAATCTCTCAGTAGGTTTACTTGTCAGTAAGTATGGATACTTATATCCATATAGTCTGAGTTGTCTTTGTCTAGGAAGATTCATGTAAAATAAATTTTGTTGATAAATAAGGGTCACACACATTCAGAATTTCTGTGCTTATAAATGGCGACCACCAAAATATGGTTGTTTTCATGGATATGTACAGGGAATCAATATCTGCCAGGTCTGCAGATAGCTGGCTTCTTAGAATATTAGTGACTAATTCTAAACATTTTAGTAACATATTTAGTTTTCATATTATCAAAATAGTAAAAGTGCTTTTCTGTGGAGGAAGTTTCAATTCGGAATTATTAAAAAGAAAACTACAGGCCTAAGATGGAATCAATTATGCTGAGTCAAGTTTGGTGAAACCAGGTCTTAATTCCCAACCTAACTCTGGGTTCAACCTCAGAAATTTAGTCTTACCTGGTAAGTCCAGAAAATTCTGGTCAGCGTCTATAAGGTAATCTCACATTGGCCTTTTCTATATTACACCCCAAGGAAAATGAGGTACTCTACATGTTCTTTCCCCTCAGGGAAAGTCGTCTTGCCTGAAAAAATCCTTTATTTTCTTTGACTAATAACTTCCTTGCTCCACCCTCCTTCCTATAAAATCCTTCCACTTTGTACAACTCCTTGGTGTTCCACTCTACTTGCTAGATGGGATGCTGCCCAACTGATGAATCATTTAATAAGGTCAATTAGATCATCAAATTTACTCAGTTGAATTTTTGTTCCTTAATAGGCTGTGCCACTAATTCTAATTTTTTAATGAATACTACCACAAGAAACATTTTCCTTCATAACATCTTGGAATAACAGATGCAGAAATTTAGTGGACAGGAAAAAGAAGCAATATCAGAGAAAAGTCTTAAAATTTTTGAATTGAGGGCTTGTCTATGGCTAGTCCCAACTATAATGGAAATTAGTATGTTTGTTTCCCCATGGATCCATTAATTAATTATCTATTCAATAAATATTTTTCAAATAATTTATAAGCCAGGAACTATTACAGGTAGTGGGGATACTTAAAAAACAGAACAGAACAAAACAAAACAAATCAAAAACAAGAGAATGAACTCCTTGGTTTTATAAACCTTATATTTTACAAGGGAGCAACTGACACAACAAATTATCTACCTGGATTAATTGGATTCTTTCCTTATTCAGCTTCTCCTCCACACAGCTGCAAACAAAACAAAACAAAAAACCAGCCACCATGACCAGTTAATTTTAAGTTCATTTACATTAACCTCAGTTGGTCTCTCAATGGCATTTTTTCTAAATAAATTTCTGTTATCTTTTCATTCTCCACAGTCTGAGGGGTTCAAGTCACATCTCCATTCTTGAGGTCTCCCATATTTCCAACATTTATCATTCTCTGCTGATATTCTTGGTTACTTTTTCAGTGAGTAAAGAGAAGCAATGAGAAAAGACTTTCCACATATTTTTCCCACCACATTTATCATTTTGAGATGATGGAACATGGAAATATACTCTATTCCTTGGTTTCCCTGCAGTTCCTATGGGAGAACTCTCCCATCCATCTAAACCAAAATATTCATTTTTCTATTCCATCCTCCCCATATCCTCAGGAACAGCCACCTCCAATTGTTTCATTATATATCTGGAACATCTTCCCACAAATCACCGATATCATTTCCATCAAAAAACTGTGTAATACAAAACAAACAAAAACCAAAAAGTAATTCTGTGATATCACTTATCTTAAAAATGAAAACTTAAAAAATTAAGTGTATTTAATTATTTTGAAGGAGGGGGAAAGTACGAGTTGGGGAGGGGCAAAGAGAGAGGGAGAGAGAATCCCAAGCAGGCTCCACACTATCAGCACAGAGCCTGATTCAGGGCTTGAACCCATGAGCCATAAGGCCATGACCTGAGCCAAAGTCGGATGTTTAACTGACTGAGCCACCCAGGTGCCCTCAAAATGAAGACTTTTTTTTTTAACCTGTTTTTCTCTTTAATTATTCCAGCCTCTACCATATTTCTGCTATTTTTTACAAAGTGAAAGGAAACAGAATTTTTCCCTCTGGCATAAGGATTATTTTAGGCAGATTATTTTTAAGAAACAGCAGACATAGGAAAAGCTTTGAAACTGAGTAGATGTTACTTGTTTGCAAGAGACATTTATATTTCTAACGGGAATCTTCATTTATAAGAGTGTCACTCTGTATGGGAAAGAAAATGATGACATGATTTCTAGAAACTCCTATCAATGGAGAAAGCAAGACAAATCTGCATAATAACCTTATCTTTTTTTTGCTGTGTTTTTCCCAATAGCCTCTTATAACTGGCTCCCCATATGTTGCAGCATCTTTTGTGTTTAGCTGGATATGACTTTTTAAAATATTAGTTTATTTATTTTTGAGAGAGAGACAGAGACAGACAATGAGTACAGGAGGAGCAGAGAGAGACACACAGAATCTGAAACAGTTTCCAGGCTCTGAGCTGTCAGCACAGAACCCAACGTGAGGCTTGAACCACTCATGAAGATCATGACTGAGCCAAAATCAGCTGTTTAACCTACTGAGCCACCCAGGCACCCCTAGCTGGATATGATATTTAAGGTGATATCTTGGGCCATTTCCAAGAGTTACCCAGTTTTCCTGGGTATGTCCCAAGTGTACAGGAGGCATACATATTACATAACTTCTGCTTTTCTTCTGTTATTTTGTCTTTTATTACAGGAGATTCTCAGCAAAAAACCTAGAAGGGTAGAAAGGAAATTATTTTCCTTTCCCCACAAAAGCAAAACTTCTCTACAAATTTATTTTTATTGCCTCCAGCTCCTCTCATCCTCTTCTCCCCAAATACATTTTGGTCAGACTTCTATCTCCAACATTCCACTGAAAACAGCTCTAATCAATTTCAACAATAAACTCAATATTGCTAATACAGTGGTCAGGTTTGTCTCATATTATTCAATTTTCCAGTTGCTTTTAGCACAGTTAATCATTCCATTATTTTATAAAAACACATTTTTCTTCACGTTGGATTCTGAGAAACACATGGCTCATTGTCCTCTTGATATTTAATTAGTTTCTCCTCAAGTTATTTTTCTAGTTTCTCATTATTTTCTCAGGTTTTAAAGATTAGAATACCCAGTACCAGTGCACTCACCAGGATTTGGATTTGATCTAATAGAACTCAAGAGATAATTTATAAACATTGGACTGTTTCACTGAGTTTTGAACTCATCAGTGTCCTTGGCTGAATAAAAGTGAGATACAAGATATTTCTTTGTACACTATAGAAAAAATAATCAAATGTCTTAGGGAGATGGAAGTAGTAGAGTAGATTCGTCTTCACTGATGTTGATCCATTCCCTGCCTATGTCAGAGGAGAAGGACAAAAGACACTTCCTTGACTGTAGCATTGATTATACATTAGAGGAGGTAACAATGCAGTGAAAACTCTTTGTAGTGACTCTTTGCTTTACATTATGGTCTTCCTGACATGCTCTTCCTGGATGAGATCCCTGCCTTCAGGGTACGAATGGGCTCCCAGAGCAGTTGGTTCAAGTGTGGTAAGTATCATGAATTTTTAGTAGATATGTGTTGTGTACTAATTTGATATGATTTCAGGTCTACTTTTTTATGACTTAAGTGAGGTTGTTGTCACTTTTTCATGACAGAGGCATAAAAACAAGTTCTTTTTGGAGGTAGAGTTGTTTTGATCTAAGAATGAAGCAAATTGTGTCAAATGTCATCATTTTATCTGTTTCTTACCACAAAGAAGTCTGTAGCTCAGCTGCTGAGGGCCCTTGCTGGGGGTTTACCAATAAAAACAAACCGAGAAGAAACTGGAAAGGATATATTTAGACTGTAACTACTAAAAGTTTGTGACAACTCTCTGAGAATATTTGATCTAAGCAGAGCAAATCTGCTGATCTAAAACAGCCCTCCAAAGGTAGATATTTGCAAATGCCATATCAAATAAAAGAATAGTATTCAAAATATATAAAGAACTTCTGAAACTCAACCTCAAAAAGCACCCCCCCCAAATAATCCAATTAAAAATGTCAGAAGACATGAACAGACATTTCTGCAAAGAAGGCATATAGATGGCCAACAGACACATCAAAAGATGTTCAACATTATTCATTAACAGGAAATCAGAATCAAAATCAAACTGAGACACCACCTCACACCTGTCAGAACAGATAAAATAAAAAACACAGGAACAATAAGTGTTGGAGAGAGTGAAGAGGAAAAGGGACCCTCATGCATTACTGGTAGGAATGCAAACTGGTTCAGTCACTGTGAAAAATACCATGGAAAAAAGTTAAAAACAGAACTACTAGATGAGCTAGTAATTGTGCTACTGGGTTATTTACCCAAAGAATATGAAAACACTAATTTGAAAAGATACATGCACCCCTATGTTTATTGCAGCATTATTTATAATAGCCAAGATATGGAAGCAGCTTAAGTGTCAAATGATGGATGAATGGATAAAGGAAAATTCTGTATATTTGATGGAATGTTTTTCAGTCATAAAACAAAATGAGATCTTGCCATTTGCAACAACATGAGTGGAGCTAGAGAGTATAATGCTAAGTGAAATATGTCAGTTAGGGAAAGACAAATTCCATATGTTTTCACTCATATGTGGAATTTAAGAAACAAAGCAAACCAAGAAAAAAGAGACAAATAAAAAATAGGCTTTTAACTATACAGAACAGATGATTATCGTGAGAGATGGAGGGGATGAGAAAATAGGTGAAGAAGATTAAGAGCACACTAATTAAGATGCATACTGAGCTGTGTATAGAATTGTTGAAGCATTATATTGTACCTCTGAAATTTATATAACACTGTATATTAACTATACTTGACTTAGATTAAAAATAAATCAACAAATAAGAATCACCTTATTTGATAGATGTGGGGGGGAGGGGGAGATGGGCATGGAGGAGGGCACTTGTGGGGATGAGCACTGGGTGTTATATGGAAACCAACTTGACAATAAACTATTTGTAAGAAAAAAATAAACATTACATCTTAAATTAGGAAAATAAATAAATAAATAAATAAAATGGGGGGAAAAAAAGAATAACCTTATTTGTTCCCAGTCTCTTAGGGATCACAGATCTTGTTGCCCAGTGTCCAGTGTCTCATAGTAATTGGCTCATAGATTGCATCCGCTATTTTTGTTGTGTCAGATTGGAAGATAATTCCAGTCTTTCTTGCTCTATCCTGGTGAGGAGCAGAAATCCCCATATATCTTAAATAAGATGACTCTGTGAGGATCCTCAACTCTTTAGCCCAGTTCCACCCTTGACTGAAGAACAACAGTCAAGTCACTTTATTTCACTAGAGGAAAACCTAGTAAGGGTAGGATAATGCAGCAAATTTAAGTATAAAGAAAATATGCATCAGATACCTGTTAAAAACAACAAGGAAGACTTTACTTAAGATTTTTGCAATAGGGATCAAGACTATCGCAATAGCCAGGAGAGATGTAACTCAATTCCAGATACAACAGGAACACCTGGGAATTCATAGTCAGTAGGTGGATGAGGGAGAAAATGAAAAATTACGAGGAATTTGGTTAGGTATCAAGGTGAGGAAAGAGGAATCTGATCAGATATGAAACAATTAAATATCAAAGTTGAGGATTATTCTTGATCACTTGGCTAACCAGATTTCCTTGTGAAAACAGCTTTACAGGCCAAGACAAAGACCAAGAACAAAGCATAATAGAAAGAGGGCTCAGAAGAGTCTGACCAAAGGTTTGGTCTAGAAGGGAGTATTTGTCAGAATACCAGTGATTTTTGAAGCATAGCATGCAGACTATCTGCTTCAGAATCTCTTATCTCTTTTGGTAACAATACAGACCCAAACGCCGTTCCCCAGATTTGATGAATCAAGCACATTTCCAACTGGGCCCCCAAATGTACATTATTATCAGGCTCTCGTGAGACATTCTAATGCACCATAGCACTGAAGAAGCACTAGTAGTTCAGTAGAAATACAATTATATTGATAAAAACATGTCTAGAAAAATACTGCAAAGAAGTACATCAAAATGTCGAAAGATGCTAGCAATGCATAAATAGCATCATCTTATTCTATGTTAGTCTGTATTTTTAAAAACCTTTCAACATTTCTCACATTAGAGTACATTGTAAAATAGGTGTGTAGATTTTGTGGAGTAGCTTTTAGTTCCATCTCAAAAAAGTATTTGAATCAATAATGTATGTTATAGATATTGCAATCTAATAATCAAGAAAGCAAGATGTATAAATATATGAGAATGTAGATATACAAATAGAAAATACATAAAGGAATTCATCACTGATGGCAATAGGGAATGGATATGTCATCAGATATGATTTTTCTGTTACATATATAAAAAATGGACCTTGGGGGCAATTAGCTCCTGCCACAATAAAGGTGACTCTATTTATGTATGTATGTATGTATGTATGTATTTATTTATTTATTTGAAGCATAGTTTATCTACGATGTTATATTAGTTTCGGTGTACAACATAGTGATTTGACAATTCTATGCATTACCCAGTGCTTATCATGATAAGTATAGTTACTACTTGTCATATTACAAAGTTATTACAATATTATCAACTATATTCCTATGTTGCACTTTTCTTTCTTATTTAAAAAGTTTATTTACTTATTTTGAGAGAGAGACCATGAGCAGTGGATGGCCAGAGAGAGAGAGAGAGAGGGAGACAAAGAATCCCAAATAGGCTCCTCTCTGTCAGTGCAGAGACTGACATAGGACTCTGACTAGTGGGCTGTGGAATCATGACCTGAGTGGACTGAGCCTCCAAGGTGTCCTCAATGCAGTACTTTTCAGCCCCATGACTTATTTATTTTATAATTGGAAGTTTATACCTCTTACTCCCCTTTACGTATTTTGCACATCCTTCCAACAACTCTCCGACATCCATGAGTTTGTTCTGTTTGTGAGAAGTGTTTCTGTTTGTGAGCATGTGTGTGCTAATTGGTTTTGTTTTTTAGATTCCACATGTAACTGAAATCATCTGGTTTTTGTTTGAATTATTTTATGTAGCATAATACCCTCTTCTCGGTCCATTTATGTTGTTATGAATGTAAAGGTTTTTTTTATTTATTTGTTTTCTTTCTTTAATTTATTTATTTTTTATAATTTATATCCAAATTAGTTAGCATATGATACAACAGTGATTTCAGGAGTAGATTCCTTAATGCCCCTTACCATTTAGCCCATCTTCCCTCCCACAATACCCCCAGCAACCCTCTGTTTGTTCTCCAGATTTAAGATTGTCTTATGTTTTGCCCCCCTCTCTGTTTTTATATCATTTTTCCTTCCCTTCTCTTATGTTCATCTGTTTTGTATCTTAAAGTCCTCATATGAGTGAAGTCATGTATTTGTCTTTCTCTGACTAATTTTGCTCAGCATCATATCCTCTAGTTCCATCTATGTAGTTGCAAATGGCAAGATTTCATTCTTTTTAGTTACCGAATAATACACCATAGTATATATACATAAGTTGAGATATCTATCATATCTATATCTATCTATCTATCTATCTATCTATCTATCTATCTATCTATCTATCTATCTATGATATATATATATATATGTGATATCTTCTTTATCCACTCATGCATTGATAGACATTTGGGGTCTTTCCATACTTTGGCTATTGCTGATAGTGCTGCTATCAACATTGGGGTGCAGGTGTCCCTTTGAAACAGCATACCTATATCCCTTAGATAAATACCTAGTAGTGGAATTGCTGAGTCGTTGGGTAGTTCTATTTTTAATTTTTTGAGGAACCTCCATGATGTTTTCCCAGAGTGGCTACACCAGTTTGCATTTCCACCAGCAGGGCAAAAGAGATACTCTTTCTCTGCATTCTCACCATCTGTTGTTGCCTGAGTTGGTAATGTTAGCCATTCTTACAGGTGTGAGATGGTACCTCAATGTGGTTTTGATCTGTATTTCCTAGATGATGAGTGATGAGCATTTTTACATCTGTCTGTTGCCCATTTGGATGTCTTCTTTGGAGAAGTGTTCTTTCATATTTTTGGCCCATTTCATTACTGGGTTATTTGTATTTTGGGTGTTGAGTTTGATAAGTTTTCTATAGATTTGGATATTAACCCTTTATCTGATATGTCATTTGCAAATATCTTCTCTCATTCCAAAGATTGCCTTTTAGTTTTGCTGATTGTTTACTTCACTGTCAGAAGCTTTTTATTTTGATGAGGTCCCAATAGTTCGTTTTTGCTTTGGTTATCCTTGCCTCTGGAGACATATTGAGTAAGAAGTTGCTGCGACCAAGGTCAAAGAGGTTTTTGCCTGCTTTCTTCTCGAAGGTTTTGATGGCTTACATTTATGTTTTAGCTTACATTTAGTTCTTTCATCCATTTGAGTTTACTTTTGTGTATGGTGTAAGAAAGTGGCCCTGGTTCATTTTTCTGCATGTCACTGTCCAGTTTTCCCAGGACCATTTGCTGAAGAGACTGTCTTTATTCCATTGGATATTCTTTCCTACTTTGTCAAAGATTAGTTGGCCATATGTTTTTGAGTACATTTGTGGGTTCTCTATTCTGTTCCACTGATATGAGTGTCTGTTTTTGTGCCAGCACCATACTGTCTTGATAATTACAGCTTTGTAATACAGCTTGAAGTCTGGGATTGTAATGCCTCCTGCTTTGGTTTTCTTTTTCAAGATTGTTTTGGCTATTCAGGGTCTTTCTGGTTCCATACAAACTTTAAGATTGTTTTAGCTCTGTGAAGAATGCTGGTGTTTTATGATAGATATTGCTGTGAATATGTAGATTGATTTGTGTAGTATTGATATTTTAATAATATTTGTTTTTCTATCCAGGGGCATGGAATATTGTTTCATTTTTTAAATGTATTCTTCAGTTTCTTTCATAAGCTTTTTATAGTTTTCAGTGTGTAGATTTTTCACCTCTTTGGTTAGACTTATACATAGGTATTTTATGGTTTTTGTTGTAAATGGGATCGATTCCTTGATTTCTCTTTCTGTTGCTTCATTATTGGTGTATAAGAATGCAACTGATTTCTGTGCATTGAATTTATATCCTACCACTTTGCTGAATTCCTGGATCAGTTCTAGCAGTTTTTTGGTGTAATCTTTTGGGTTTTCCATATAGAGTATGATTCCATCTGTGAAGAGTGAAAGTTTGACCCCTCCTGGCCTATTTGGATGCATTTTATTTCTTTGTGTTGTTTGATTGCTGAGGCTAAGACTTCCAACACTATGTTGAAAACAGTGGCAAGAGTGGACATCCCTGTCTTATTCCTGACCTTAGGGGGGAAGCTCTGGTTTTCCCCATTAAGGATGATATTAGCGGTGGATCTTTCATATATGGCTTTTATGATCTTGTGGTATGATCCTTCTAACCCTCCTTGAGGGTTTTTATCAAGAATGGATTCTCTATTTTGTCAAATGCTTTCTCTGCATCTATCGAGAGGATCGTGTTGCTCTTGTTCTTTCTTTTATTGATGTGATGTATCACACTGATTGTTTTGCAGATATTAAACCAGCTTTGCATCCCAAATATAAACTCCATTTGGTTGTAGTGAATAATATTTTAGTGTATTGTTGGATCAAATTGGCTAGTATCTTGAGAATTTTTGCATCCATGTTCATCAGGGAAATTTGTCTATAGTTCTCTTTTTTAATGGGGTCTTTGTCTGATTTTGGAATCAACTTAATGCTCACTTCATAGAATGAGTTTGAAAGTTTTCCTTTCATTTCTACTTTTTGGAACAGCTTCAAGAGAATAGGTGTTAATGCTTCTTTCAATGCTTGGTAAAATTGTCCTGGAATTCTGGCCTTGGACTCTTGCTTTCGGGGATATTTTTGATGACCAATTCAATTTCTTTACTGGTTATGGGTTTATTCAAATGTTCTATTTCTTCCTGTTTCAGTTTTGATTGTTTATATGTTTCTAGGAATTTGTCCATTTGTTCTCGATTGCCCATTTTATGGGCTTTATAATAGCTCGTAATATTCTCTTATTATTGTTTGTATTTCTGCTGTGTTGGTTGTGATATCTCCTCTTTCATTGTTGATTTTATCTATTTGGATCCTTTCCTTTTCCTTTTTGATCAAACTGCCTAGAGATTTATCAATTTTGTTAATTCTTTCAAAGAACCAGCATCTGGTTTCATTGATTTGTTCTGCTGGGGTTTTCTTTTGGTTTTGATAACATTGACTTCTGCTCTAATCTTTATTATTTCCTGTCTTGTGCTAGTTTGGGGTTTTTTACTGTTCTTTTTCTGGCTCTTTAAGGTATAAGGATAGCTCGTGTATCTGCGATTTTTCTTCCTTCTTTAGGAAGGCCTGGATTGCTCTATACTTAGGAAGGCATGATAGATGTTTCTCCATCCCCTTACTTTCAATCTGAAGGTGTCTTTAGGTCTAAAGTGGGTCCTTGTAAACAGCACATAGATGGATTTTGTTTTCTTATCCATTCTATTACCTTATGCCATTTGATTGGAGCATTTAGTCAATTGATGTTTAGAATGAGTACTGAAAGATATGAATTTATTGGCATTATGTTGCCTGTAGAGTTGGAGTTTCTGGTGGTGTTCTCTGGTCCTTTCTAGTCTGTTGCTTTTAGTCTTTTTTTTCTTCTTCTGTCTTTTCTTCCCTCAGAGAGTTCCCCTTAAAAATTCTTGAAGGGCTAGTTTAGTGGTTACAAACTCCTTTAATTTTTGTGTGTCTAGTAAACTTTTTATCTCATCTTCTATTCTGAATAACAGACTTGCTAGATAAAGAATTCTTGGCTGCATATTTTTCTGATTCAGCACATTGAATATATCCTGCCACACCTTTCTGGCCTGCCAAGTTTCTGTGGATAGCTCTGCTGCAAACCTGATCTGTCTTCCCTTGCACGTTAAAGACATTTTTTTTTCTCTTGCTGCTTTCATGATTCTTTTCTTGCTTGAGTATTTTGTGAATTTGACTATGATATGCCTTGTTGATGGTCAGTTTTTGTGGAATCTTCTGGGAGTCCTCTGTGCCTTTTGGGTTTTGATGTCTGTGCGTTTCCCCAGGTTAGGAAAGTTTTCAGCTATGATTTGCTCACATAACTCTTCTACCACTTTTTCTCTCTCTTCATCTTCTGGGACCCTTAAGACTCTGATGTTCTCTTTTAATGAGTCATTGATTTCTTTAATTTTTATATTGTGCTCTTTTGCCTCAGTCTCCCTTTTTTTGTTCCTGCTTCATTGTTCTCCATAAATTTGTCCTCTATATTGTTGATTTGCTGTTTTGCCTCAGCCATCCTTACTGCTGTGAAATCCATTTGAGATTGCAGCTCAGTTATAGCATTTTTTATTTAATTCTGACTAGGTTTTATCTCCTCAGAAAGGTATTCTAATCTGCTTTAACCCTATCTTGTATTCTTATTATCATGATTCTAAATTCCAGTTTGGACATCTTGCTTGTACCTGTGTTGATTAAGTCCCTAGCTGTCATTTCTTCTTGTTCTTTCCTTTGGGGTGAATTTCTTCGTGTTGTCATTTTGAAGGAAGAAAAGAAATTAATAAGGTAAAAGAATCAAAATTAAAAAATAAAAAACAGCAGAAAAATTAAACAATGGATGCTAGATCCTACGTGTGTTCTGGTCTGATTATTGAAATGAGTATGATAGATTAGAGAAAAAGGGAAAACATAAGCAAAGAAAAAACAAGGAAAATGTTTTAAAATTTGAAAAATATGAATACAATGAAATATAATAAAATGAAATTATGGAAGTAAAAAAATAGAATTTGAAAAATTTACAAATATAGTAGAAAAAAATAAAGAAGAATATTTTAATAGAAATGGAAAACAAGGGGTGCCTGAGTGGCTTAGTCGGTTAAGCATCCGACTTTCGCTTAGGTCATGATCTTGCGGTTCGTGGGTTCAAGCCCTGCGTCGGGCTCTGTGCTGACTACCAGCTCAGAGCCTGGAGCCTGTTTCAGTCTGTGACTCCCTCTCTCTCTGACCCTCCCCTGCTCACGCTGTCTCTCTCTCTCTCCTAGAAATAAATAAAAAAAAAATTTAAAAAATTCAAAAAAAAAAGACATGGAAAATAAAAATTTTTTTCTCTTTCTGTATTCAAGAATAAGAAATGAAAAAATTTGAATAGATGGAAAAGCAAACAGACTGAAGTATGATTGAAATTATATCAATTTCCCCTAGAAGTCAAACTATAAAGCACTTTGTAGTCCATAAACTAAGCAGTCAGAGAGACTTGTGTTTTTCCTGAAGTGCGATGTTGGCCCTGTTGGGCAGGACTTAGTGTAATGGCTCTGTTCTCCACTAATGGCGCTGCTTTGCTTACTGGGGTGGATTGTTGTGGTATCTGTAAGTGTGTATGCACATGCATGGAATGGGGGGTAGGAAATGATGTCACCCAGCCACCCAGTCTATAGTTTCAGAACTCTTTTCATAACTCTTTGCTTTCCCTGACCAACAATCGCTCATCCCTCCTTTGGCTCTGTCTTCTATTTACTCCCCGCTTTGACAGTGTCCATGACCAAGCCATCAGGTTTCCAGGTGGCACTTCCCTCCTGAGTTTTATCTCAGAGGCCACTGTTTCCTATCCCCTCATTTCTGGAGGACTGTGGTTTTGATCTGCTCAGACCTTCTTGGGGAGAGTCTCACTGAGCAATGGCCAGGTGCTGGCTGCACCCAGAAACTTTTGGGAGACCACATTACTACCAATGCCCAGAGACTGTGGCTGGGTGCCAGCACTGCCCCTCAACCCCCACCACCACGAAAAAGTTCACATGATCCTGTAGCAGGAGCATTATGGAAAATCACAACACACATCTGGCACAAGGCTTCCAGCACCAGCAAATGTGGTTGTTCTCCACTGGGAACCTTGCCTGTGTGGAGGCCACACTGCCTCTAACAAATGTCCTCCCAGCAGAGGAACTGCCTTTCCCTGTGTAGCTCAAGGATCCCGAGGACCTTGCTATCTGCTCCTGGGGATTCACCCTTCCCACCAGAGCACGACCAGGTTTCGAAC
Source organism: Proteles cristata cristata (assembly GCA_017311185.1). Taxonomy (NCBI): domain Eukaryota; kingdom Metazoa; phylum Chordata; class Mammalia; order Carnivora; family Hyaenidae; genus Proteles; species Proteles cristata. The sequence continues at coordinate 128,347 of JAESUZ010003224.1, read as the reverse complement.
TGCACTCCCCTGGTAATTAGAGTCTTAATAAAATACAAGCCCTCTCCTTTCTTCTTTTTTTGCTCAGTTCCTTGCATACTCTTTCTTTTCTTTCCAGCTGCTTTTGGGCAGACGGGGGGATGCTTTCAGTACTTTCCCACCTCTCCCATCCCCCTCCAACCCTCCCCCTCCCCCCATCTCCGTCCTCTGTCTGCAAGCAAAAACAGTTCTCTGCCCTCCGCAGCATTTTCTGCCAGTTCACCTCTCCACACTGTGTACCTGCTGAGTTCTCTGGTTCAGGTTGTGCAGAGTGTTGAGTTAATCTTCAAATCAGTATTCTATGTGTGCAGGAGGGTTTTGTGTTGATCGGGCTGTATTTCAGAGATGAGAGATGCAAAAATACCTTCCATGCTGTTCCATCATCTTGGTCCCTCACCCCAAATTTTATTTTTTAAATGTCTGAATAATATTTTGTTGTATATGTATATACCACATCTTCTTTATGCATGCATCTATTGATGGACACTCAGGTTCCTTCTATATCTTGGTTATTTTAATAATGCTGCAATAAATTTAGAGGTATATACATTTTTTCAGTTAGTATTTTCATCTTCTTTGGGTAAATACCAGGTAGGGGAATTATAGGGTCATATAGTATTTTTATTTTTAATTTTTTGAGGAATGTCCATACTGTTTTCCACAGTGGCTATACCAATTTGCATTCCCATTAACAGTGCATGAGTTGGAAGTGACAGAAGCTGTTCAGAGGCCCCTCAAAGAAAGTCATCTTGTCTGTCAACACTGGTACTGATGATCTCTAACAATATATTCTAGCAACAGAGAACTTTTAGTTTTGTATTGGCTGCTGGACATAAGCTGTTAGTCCCCTAAGCAGTCACTCTTAAGTACCAACGTGGATAAAAGTACAGCTTTATTAAGTTTAGACATTATTCCTTTTATATCTCCTTGCCTGGTACAATAGTATAATTAATCTATCATTGATTTCTAGTATTTATTTCTTCTTTAGCTTGTTAGGAGACATAACACTATTAGTTGTGAAATACATGCAGTGAGCCTGTGTTAAATAAATTGTCACCAATGACAAACTCAGTCTCAGAGCATTGATTTGGCTCCCAAAACCAAAAGAGTATGGTTACCATAATAGGGGATGAGGTAGACAAATAGTCACAAAATTAAAACCAAAGGGATGCGTGGCTATGCCTAATGACTACGTGTCCTCTAATGACTTGGGAATCCTGATAAGATTTTACTTATCTGCACACCAATAACCACAGCAACAGTAATCCTCTCTAGCTAGTTGAATAAAGCCAGGCTTGGCTTGGCAAACAGGAACTGATCTGGCAACTGTTTTTGTGTTTGTTTTTTCTCTATCTCTTAAAATGCTGGCAGCACTTTTATTAATTTGTTTATTTTTCTTTAATTGACAGATTTAACAATGTACTTTTACAAAATGGCTTGGATTTATATCAGCTATCTAGATTAGTGATAATTTTGTTCATAGAGACTTTGATCACTTTAACCTCCGGTAGGGCATTCCATTAGTTTTCGGTATTGATTACTTAAGATATGTCCAGGTGGAGAGGAAGTCACAGGTACTTTCGATTCCTTGTTAAGTTACCATTGTGCTTGGGGAAGGGAGATAAGCCACGTGAAAATTCAGGCTCCTGCTGTCTCAATTACTTTCTGAACAATCCTCCAAAGTACATTCTGCATCTTCTATCTTCTTCAGTGTGGAAGTAGCTAAACTTTTGAGTATTCTCTTTTTGCTTTAGAGCCACCATATATCAAATTTGGTCTGTCACATTTCCAGTGTGAACTATAGATTGTGAGTTAGAGCAATTTCCATCTGATCGAGGCTGAAGTACACACAGCAGTAGTACTTTATCCTGAGGATACACTGTTGAAACCTAGTGGGTGTGAAAATGGTGACATATGCGCTCTGAGACAAGAGTAATCACAGAAGAATCTGGGCTTTTACTGTGATTGGTGTTGTTTTTGTTTTAACAAAGTAATGTTTTGTTGAGCAACTAACCATTTCTCTCTCTCTAGTCAATTCCTGTTCACTATTGTGCCCATGTAGAAACCCTAATCTGACTCCAGGTTATCCAACAACCATATGGATTGAGGGTGTCTGGTCCACCAATCCACAAAAACAGTGTGTTAGTCATGATATTATGGCATTATGTCTCAAGACTGGATTTCAAAACCCACACAGAGCTAAACTGCTAGTATGTCAATTTCACTGCCTCCTTTCACACAACTCACATTTATAGTGAAATTTTTATGGGGAAGTCTTTATGACCTGAATGAGGTATAAATGAACTTGGTTTTCTGATGGCTGTGATTAATATGTTAGCAGCAATAGGAAGGTAGATACTGTAATTTTATGATGCCTGGCACACACTGGGAAGGGGTGGGTGGGCTCAACAATAGCGGAGAAAGCAAATCTTTCTTCCCATGGGGAAACATCTGGCATCCTGGCACATTTCAAAAAAGTCTAAGGTATGAATATATACTGACTCAGTGCAGTGGCTAATGATTTTGAACAGATTATCAGTGATTTGGAAAGAAAAAGCCTGCAGGATGTGTAATAAAGAAATTTAGGGGGAAAAAAAGGTATATGAATCTCTCTCTTCTTAACATGGACATAGAATGTAAAGATGTTTTATGCAGCAAAAAATATCTTTGCAAAGGAGGCATTCAAACTCAGTTAAAACAGATAACATGCTCTGTGGCTTTCAACAAAAACTCTTGTCTCATAAACTGAGTGATTATGATAAAAGGTACAAGGGCTACATAGACTCAACCCAGATTACCACCTTCATCAATCTGACCTTATAATTGCCACTGCTGAGTGTCCATCTGTTATATATATGTGTGTGTGTGTGTGTGTGTGTGTGTGTGTGTGTGTGTGTGTGTATACACACACATGCATTTGCATTTTGTAGAAAATTTGGAATAAGGCTTTTTATTTTCCTGTCTGCTACAGACATAGTTGATTTTATTCCTTGGTCAAAAATTTCTAGAAACTATAAGTAAAATTTTGACTGACCTCAAAGAGGAACTATTATTAGCTAGAAATGTGATGATAATGAGCATTAGATCATCTTTTTTGGGGAGAATTGAGTATGATTAAAATTTTATTTGTATGAAGAATAGTTGCATTTTGTTAGGCAGAATCAGATTGTTATAGCTATTATGTGAACAGCTAAATGAAAGTAAACGTAGCATTTGAATAGTCAAAAAGCCAATGTGTATTTACCCAAATATAGTACTTATTGCAATGTCATCTTAGATTGATTTTTCCACTCTATTTTCTGAAAATCCAGCAATTACAATAAGAGACCTGCATATGATTTAAATTCCATGGGGTTGATTCTTTTGTGAGCATCGTGGAGGTGGAAGAGGAAAATGAGAAGGGGTAGGAGTATATGGAGTCACTGGTGACCCTTTTAGGCCTCGTGGCAGAAACATTAGGAATTTCGGAGGAAACAGTGGTGTAGTTTTAAGCATTGGGTCCTAATGTTACAGGGCCAAATGCTGGATGGCACTGGCCATGGTATTTCCCTAGAACATGGGTGGTATAGTATTCTCTATGCAGGGTCACCTAGAAACCCCTGACTTTCAGGTGTTGAGAGCTATCAGCAGACATTGCTACTGGTAGCCCTCTCCAGCAATTCCATCTGTCTGTTGAAGAAAACCACTTCCCCAACATCAAGGCTCTTTCCAGGGGCAACCTGAATATAATAATTTACCAATGCAGGGTTGTGGATGGTCAGGCTACTTGTAGATGAGCTTTATAGCTCCTGCTGGAAATGGCTAAGGTTGTTGTGATGTACTACTATCCAATTTGGTCCTCTGTTTAAACCATGTTCCTTTATCTTCACATAAGTGTTAATCCTAAAGCCTCCCCCAATTAATTTACTGAATGTTAATCTTCATTTCATCCTGGGTAAACTGACCCATCAGTGTGGGGTATTTTTTTGTACTATTTCTGAGCACCTGTTATCTAAGTGCGTTTCTTTGGCCCTCTTGGATATTACTTATTTTGCATATTTTAATATGTAATATGTAATGTACCACATATATGAATAGTACTCTTTTTGCTTAAACTTGAAAGTGCAATTTCTATTGCATAAAAATCTGAGCACTAACAACATACTATCAAAATATATTTATTCTTTTCATTTTTGTACAGGATATGAATATGATTTTTATTTGATATTTTAGAAATATTTAAGTTTATATATAAAAATATGATATCCTAAGTTATGCATGTCTCTGTCTACATGAAAGCATATATATATATATACATATATGTATATATGTATGTTGTTTTTGGTAATCATGTATTACATCTTAATCTTTTATAGGTTCCTCTTTCAGCTAGATACTAACCTTTGGGTTCATGATAAAAAAGTGAGTGGCTAACAGAAGGAAAACATTCAACTGATGAAAATTATAGCTACTTTGACCAGCAGATAGTTTCTGGTCAAAGCAGATAGTTGATGATTACTTTGAGGCTGTTCTTTTATAAGAACATTCTGATATATTCATTTGGTAAGAAGACATTTTGCCACAGCTGAAAGTATACGATTTTAACTGCTTTACCTATGCCCATTTCCATTTAATTCATAAACATCAAACTCTGAGGTGAGGATCAGCCTTAGTGTAAAGATGATGATGAGGGGCCATTATGGGTGTAGAGTGGAAGGCATGTTCAGCACATTTGAAGGACTAAACATTCAGAACTTATGTGTATATTTCATTTAGGTTCTAAAGAATAGGGCATCCGTTTTTCTAAGTACACTGTCAATTTTCTCCGAGTCACATAAAATTTTATTAAAATGTTTATTTTTGAGAAAGAGAGCCTGAGAGGGGGAGGGGCAGAGAGAGAGGGGGACTGAGGATCTGAATTAGGCTCTGTGCTAACAGCAGAGAGCCCCATACAGAGCTCAGACTCATGAACCATGAGGTCATGATCTGAGCTAAAGTGGGACCCCACCCAGGCACCCCAAGTCACATGAATTTTTAGTTATTTTTCAGATTTTCAGATTTCTTCCTTAAAATCATATTTCAAATTGATAAATACATTTCTCTGCTAAATGATTGTATATGTTTTTTTTTCAATTAAAAATCTAGAGGCTGAATATCTTATTTTGTTGTAATCTGTCTACTTGTGTTATACTTACCAATCAGGTCAATAAAATAGAGATACAGGATTGATGGGGAAGATATTTGAGCCATAAAATGACTTTTTATTCTCATTTCCACACTGTTGACTAAATCCTGTAATATTTTCTAAGACTTAAAGTGGTACTCAGTATTATAGAGATCTATACTGTCTAGATGTTTCCTTAATAAAACAGTTTCATAGAGAGGTGCCTGGGTGGCTCAGTTGGCTAAGCATCAGACTCTTGGTTTTGGCTCAGGTCATGATCACTTGGTTCTTGAGTTCGAGCCCCACATCAAGCTCTGTTCTGGCAGTGCAGAGCCTGCTTAGGATTCTATCTCTCCCTATCTCTACCTCTCCCCTGCTTGCTCTCTTTCTCTCTCTTTCTCAAAATAAATAAACTTAAAAATATTAGTTTCAGAAATTAAGTTTTTGGATGCTATCTCAGTTATGAATAAACTTTACAAATATATAATTTTTCTTTCTTTTTTCTGTTTTTACGAATGTAAATGGATAGTGTGAGATTCTGTTAAAACTTCCTGATTATCCTAGTTCTTAGAAGTAAATCTTCCTGAACTAAAAAAGAAAAAAGAAAACACAGGTTCTATTTCCTAGTGAGAAAAATCTAATTACAAGTTGATTGAGTTAAAATAGTTTCAATTGTGAATGGAGACCCAATTCTATTCAACATCATAGATGAAAATTTGGAATTGAAAAAGAATCACCTTATATTTATTAAAAAAGATTGTTTTGTTGAGAGCTGGTCCGATCTAACTCTGGTGAGAAAATAACAATTTGAACTGAGGTAGTTAATGATTAAAAGAAGTGATTTGGATGAAAGAGCTGAGTTTCACTGTTACTTTATTGTTTGTTTATATTTGACTTTTAGTGACACTTCAGCTGTTTGGATATATATTGTGTATTTTTGTAATGTTAAGACAGCTTCATCCTTTGGTATAAAACAACCTACATATATTTGTCAGTAGAACAGATACAACTATGTGAAAATCATTATGCAAGATGCCTGACTACAGTCTGGCATTTCATATTGCACAACTGTTATCTAATTCCTTAGTAGGAATCCCAAACCTCTTACTAGTGTGAAGACTGGCACTAATTGTCATCAACACTGGCAGACTATAGGGACTGTCCAGTTAAAGTGAGTGGACATGACATCTAGAACTCCCCTTCCCAATTAGAGAGCTTTTCAGAAAGAAGGGGTTGTACCAAAATCTTGGAGTTCCAGTAAAAAAACAAATGTGCAGTAACTCTGCTGCATGAAGAGAATCTTACTTTATATCATTAGTATCATTTTTTGGCTTACAAACAAAAAGAAAAGAAAACAAAAAACAAACAAAAAACTATATATTTAAGTCAAATATACTTACAGTCTCCCTATGAACTCTAGGCTTAAAAGGATACTCAAGATTCAACAGGTTGAAGTGAAACCCACTTAAGAGGTCCCATTAAATATTCGTGCTAACAGGGATACAACTATTTCTAGCCTGGTTTCATTTCTGTTACATAAGCCTATATAGTTTTGTGCATGCATTTTTGGCATTTGAAAATTAGGACAATGCAGAACTATTAAGAAGTTTTGAGGGGTGCCTGGGTGGCTCAGTTGGTTAAGCATCCGACTTTGGCTCAGGTCATGATCTCTTGGGTTTGTGGGTTTGAGCCCTGTGTCAGGCTCTGTGCTGACAGCTAGCTCAGAGCCTGGAGCCTGTTTTGGCTTCTGTGTCTCCCTCTCTCTCTCCTACCCTCCCCTGCCCATGCTGTCTCTCTCTCACTCTCTCTCAGAATAAATTTTAAAAACATTTTTAAAAAAAGATTTGAATGTAATTTGGTACTGTGAATATTGTTTCCAATTAAAAGAAGACATACAGAAAACTTTCCAGAAGTGTTTACAACTTATACTTTTTTATCTTGACTACTCATTTTCCTGAGGCTTATTGCCTATTACTTTTTGTTAAAAATGACTACTGAGGGTCCACTCTTTGACTTTTTTTTAAAAACATGAAAATATCTTTATTTTAAAATCATATTTGCTACTGCTTCTGCATCCAAAAAAATGACAGAGTAATTACCAGAGTTATAATATGATAATTTATGATAGAAATAAGAGCTAATATTTGAAATGGCACAAAAAAACACTCCTAATCTCTACAGATTCTTATAACTTAGTGAACATAGTTCTTGAGAAACTGTGAATGCCTGTTGGCTCTGCATTCGCTGCCTTCCTACTTGCTTTCTCTTCACTTCTAGCTGGAACTGGAGAACTGATCTTATATTTTCCTAGTCATTTCCAAGTTGATACTTTTCATCATCCAATAACCCCTAATTAGATGCTGTTATTGCTTGTCAGAGACTACATGGGAGGGACCTGCTTTATAAAAATATTTTGATGAAATTTTAAAAACACTTCAATTGAAGATCTTAGGATTAGAAGAGCAAGAATGAGAGAAGTTAGAACACTGCACAGTAGACCTATAAATGTTTCTTCCCTCTACTTCCATGCCTTCCTTCTATAATTCTAAAACAGCAAGGCTTAAGGTTTTTCAGACTTTTATACGGTATACAAAAATTGAATTAGTTAAATATTTAAATGTAAGATTTGAGGCCATAAAACTCCTGCAAGGGATCATAGAGCAAAATCTTCTTTACATTAATTTTTCAGATATGTCCCCAAAAAACAAAAACAAAATAAAAAAAAAAACAGGAAACAACAGTAAAAATAAACAAGTGAGACACAGTGAATGTCCTTCTTTGATGTAAGAGAAAATCTTAAAAGATGTTGTGCTCCAGATTGTAGCAATTTGACTTTCTTTTCCTAAATTAAAGCAGCCATATTAAGACTTTGTACATTCTTTATATAATTTCATTTAGATGTTATATTGCAAACTGATTAGCATGTAAGACTTTTTAAAATTTGCCATATGACACAGTCCCTTAAAATGCATAACTTTATGAATTACCAAAAGCTTTGAGGGGAGCCCTGGTGTAACCACCATGCACATCAAAGCATAGAATATTATTAGCATCCTAAACCTCCTAGAAAGCTCTTTCTAATCACCAAATCTTCCTTTCTTTCTGTAGCTTTCTTCTCTCCCTTTCTATAATCCAGAAGTGTTTGCCAATCAATTTCTATTTTTTTCTTTTAGTTTTTTTTCTATCATGTAACAACTGCTGTGGTATATTTCTTCCATCAGCCAACAGAATCATTGACTATATATTCTCCTTTTCTGACTTTTTCTGTTCAATATTTTACCTAGATTAATTCATGCTATTGCATATAGTTGTATTTCATAAATCTTCAAATATAGCATGCTTTAATTGTTTGTTATAGTGTTAATGGTTAGTTAGACTGGTTTGGAGTTATTATAAATAATATTCCTAAAACGGCAACCTGGGTGGTTCAGCCGGTTAAGCAAACAACTTTTTTTATTTTATATTTTTAAACAATATTTATTTTTTAGAGAGAGAGAGACAGAGTGTGAGCAGGAGAGGGGCAGAGAGAGAGGGAGACACAGAATCCAAGGCAGACTCCAGGCTTCAAGCTGTCAGCACAGAGCCCGATGCGGTGCTTGAACTCAGGAACCATGAGATCATGACCTGACCTGAAGTCGGACGTTTAACCAACTGAGCTACACAGGTGCCCCTAACCACCCAAGTCTTGATTTCCCTCAGGTCATGATTTCGTGATTTGTGAGTTCAAGCCCCTCAATGGGCTCTGCACTGACAGTGTGGAGCCTGCTTGGGATTCTTTCTGTCTGCCTCTCTCCCTGACCTTTCTATGCACATACTCTCTCTCTGTCAAAATTAAATAAATAATATTAAAAATATATATATACCTTAGATATTTTAGTCTCTTGCTATACACATGTATTCATTTCTGTTTGGTATGAATTTATAGCAGAATTGTTAGATCATAGGATATCTGACACTTGCTAACTTGAAGGTACCATAATTTAGTAGGTAAAGGCAAACTATTTGATAAAGTGGTTATACGAGTTTATGCTTCCTCTATTAAGTGTGTGAGAGTTCTCATGTTCCACATCTTTACCAGCATTGTCTGATTTTTATTTTGTTAGCTCTTCTTATGCATGGGAGAGGCATTTCTTTGTAGGCTTAATTACAAGTATTCCTGGTTTTTCTAATGAAGTTAAACAAAATTTCATATGTTTGTTTTCCATAGTATATTCATTTCTTTTGTGAATTACCTTCAAGGTTATTGAGTATTTTAATTTGGAATGTCTATTTTTTCAAATTAATCTAAAGGAGTTCTTCACATATTTTGGCTAGAAAAAAAACCCCAAAAAACTATTGGTTCAAAATGTTGTAGGAGCGCCTGGGTGGCTCAGTCAGTTAATCGACCAACTTCGGCTCAGGTCAGACCTCATGGTTCGTGGGTTTGAGCCCCACATTAGGCTCTGCGCTGACAGCTCAATTTTGGATTCTGTGTCTCCCTCTCTCTCTGCCCCTCCCCCACTCATGCTTTGTCTAAAAAATAAACTATAAAAAATTTTTTAAAAATGTTACAATCATATTCTTCCACACTACAATTTGCATTTTAAGTATATTATTGGTTATTTTGATGAACAGGTATCTTAAGTTTATCTATCTTTGCCTTTATTTTTTCTTCTTTTTGTACCTTCACAAAACTACTAACACTCTAGTTTTTGTGTATATTATTAATTTTTTTATACCTTACTGCTTGGTCTTCCAGAGATGGACTTAATTTTTTCTAGTTGCCCTGCTGTGATTATAAATATCATCCACCTCATATTACATTTACATTAGGGATAGATTTAAATTTTACCAGGTTTATGGTTTTGACAAAGAAGTACAATCAATCAAAAGAATTGATAATGGAGTTGAAGGTGTAGGCAAAGGAGAAATTATGAGGATCTACCACTGCAATTAAGCTGGGTGTTGTAGGGAGAGAGTGGCAGTCAGAAAAGGGATTTAATGAAATTGGAAACAAAGAAGAGCTGCAGTTACTGGTGATTATATGGTCTGTGTGACGACTCAAAGTGACAGACTGAAATAGGATGGAGAAAAGGAGTAAAAGGAATCAAATACCAAGGTTTTGGAAAGACCTCAAGTACCTGTTGAAGTTGTGGATAATTAAAGTGCCAGTCAGTTACTTTTGCTTGTATAGACTCTCCAATTTATAAAACTAAAATAAACCTGGAGAAATCACTCAGCCAAGTTTACTTCTCACAACATATATTTACCAAAAGTGTGGAGCAGAGGCATGCATCCACATTTTCTCCTTTAACAGAGAATGGTGATTAAGAAATGGGACATAAAAAGCCTTCATTGCTACTTTAAGATTACAGTGATGTCAACCCTCATCTAATATGAAGATCCTTTGTTTCCCTTCTAATGTTCAAAGTTTCTTCATGGCTACTTCTTGTGGCCAATATTTCTGGTACCCTCGGGTTGCATAGGGGTGGGCTACTGGCCGGTAACATAGCTTTCTCTCTCTGGTAAGCAGGCATTTTGAGATCTATGACAGGCTCTGCTGACCCGGTGAAAAAATGTCCTATCCTGCAAAATTTTTTCCTGATTTTCTCCCTCAGTCTCTTTTTGTTTCAGCTGAGTAGTCATCCTATGCAAAGCTGCCGTGATGCTTACAAGTTTAGGGCCTGGGGTACCTAGTGAGCATTGACCCCTTTTTCCATGTGCTCTGGTCTACCCTGGGTCACAATGCACTACATGCATTTTCCCTGCTGAAGTGAGTGGTGCTTCTGGCATGTTATTTACCTCTGCAGTCTCGAAAGTCATTTCAGAAGGCTCTCAGTTGCATTGCTAACATGTGAAAGCAGTTATTAAATTGGTTTTTTTCTTTTCCATTTAAAGAACGAGTACTTTATGCTGCATTTAAATGCCTTCTTTACCTTTGGCTTGTCTTCTGGACCAAATATATGACATAAACATCAGCCCTTTGTCTAGAGGAGTCTTCTACAGCTTGAAATACAATATCAAGAAGTACTGGGTCTACCGAAAACATCCATAGTTCAATTAAACTATGCACACATTTACCTTCTGAGATGGGCAATCCTTTTTTTATTTTAGTATTTCATTTATTTATTTATTTATTTATTTATTTATTTTTGAGAGAGAGAAAGAGAGAGCAAGTAGGTAAGGGCAGAGAGAGAGGGAAACACAAAATCTGAAGCATGCTTGAGGCTCTGAGCTGTCAGCACAGAGCCAGACACCAGCTCAAAAGCATGGACTGGAAGATCATGACCTGAGCCAAAGTTGGACACTTACCCGGCTGAGCCATCCAGGGACCCCTTAAATGGACAATCTTACTCAAGCAATATCTCCCATCAGACTGTCTTCTAACCTGGACTTGGATTCAATCTCCCATTATCTTGCCCTGCTCACCTGTAATACAATTTGGTGTGTGTTATCTTAGACCACTAATTCTATTTATTTCTCAGAGCTTTCCTTCAGGATACAGAGAATGCCTGTGTCTCCATGTCTCTGACACTGAGACATCCTGCACCCTCCCTAGGTACCAGATTTGCTTCGGATCACATATTTGTTTAAGGCATGAAATTGACACCCAAGCTGTCTAGAAATGATCAGTTAGTTGCTTATGTAAAAACAGCAACTCAATTCAGCTGTGTACAAAGTTGAGCATCACTGCAAGTTATTTGGTTTCCCAAATTCTATTCTTTATTTCCCAAGTTTTCTGCAAAATGTATCTGATGTTTATGGTTTTGTGGTATCAGGGGGGGAGTTGGAATCACTAGTATTCTGCACCTAAGAAACAAAATAACTTAGAAATACAATTAAAGTGACCAAGTATGGAGAAAAAAATTATCAACCTAATACCTGATAAGCTTGGTTGGGTAACATAGCTTAGTCAAGACACAAACATGGGCTTGTTGATACCCTACTGTAAGTACGGACCTGTGAATAGTCCACCTAATGTTTGGATCTGCAGAACAGACAGTGTTGGTGGATTTCTGATTCCCATTGACCTAGGAACATAAATCAAATCCCAAGTGTTTGCTCCCCTCCCCCCATGCAATAAATTCCTCATCCTTTCAAGAAATATAAATTGTTATCTGTCACGTAAACTCAATATTGATCACTGTACCTCCCTGAGAAGGACCAGAGAGTGGGGAATGCAGCTGAGGTGTGTAGATATGCTTACAGAAGTCTTTCTCACCAAAACCAAGACAGATGGGATGGACTTCTCCTATGTTACTAAAGTACATCATTTAGATATTCCTGTGAAAATATCTTGATTATAAATTTTCTTGTTACTTGTTTGAAAATAGATGCTTTTTTCAATTTTAAAAAACCAGTATTTTTAACTTCTGAATACATCTTTTAAAATGAATATATTTTTCTACATAGTCAAATGATACTTTTACAGTTAAAAAAAGCAAAAATAATTCCGAGATATCCGCTAGTAACCTTTTCACAAACATTTTATGTTGTCCCAAATCTACCCTTTATGGATGGTTTGTCCAAATAAGAACAAACCCAGGATCATTCAGTTCATCTAGTTGTTTTGTACTTTAAGTGTCTTAATTTAAAAATTATATTTCTCATGCTACTGACTTGTAGAAGATACTATGCTAGTTCTGGCTTTTCTGACTGCCTCCAGGGGTATTATTTAGTTTATTCCTTGCTCTCCTTTGTTTCCTATACATTGGTAGATAGTAAAGGCTTGATAAATTCAAGCCAGAACACATCAATGTGCAATTTATGATTCTGTATTTCAGCAGACACATACTATCTCTTATAACAACACAAGTATTAAGATTAATCATGGATTAGGGTGCCTGTCCCCTTCATTGTTCAGCTATATTTTTCCTTAAACACATTCTTGAAAGACACTTTTCATTTGATATAAATTCTCATAAGTTGGCTATTTCCTTTCCTTTTTTGAAGATAATATTCAACTCTCTTCTGGCTTTCTTTGTTACTGTCACTCTGATATTCCCCTCTGTGGATAATTTGTCTCTTCTCTCTGGATGCTTTTAAGACCTTCTCTGTTTCTGGCATTCTGCACTTTGTGATATCCAAGGACAAGGATTGTTTTGCTTGTTTATCATGCATGAGATTTGTTCTGTTGACTGAGGATTTTCTTTCTATCCATTCTCAAGAATTCTCAGCTATTATCATTTGAATTTTTTCTTCTCCACTCTCATTTTTTTCTCTCTGTAATTCTAGTAAGATAAGCTAGAACTTCTTTCATTACAGCATATGTCTTTCTTTCATTCTCTCTTTTTTTAACCAAACTTTGACCTTTTCCATGTTTGATTGACTGCAATGTACATCTAATTATTTTTTCTTTAGTTCTCTGATTTTCTCTTTAGGAAGGATTAGTCAGCTATTTAAGAAGTGTTCTGAATGTCTAATCTTCAGTCACATTTGTTATAGCTATTTTGGCTTCTTCTCAAGTGTCCCTGGTATATTTTGACATAGACATTTTTATAAAAGTTTACTATACATAGAGAAAAAAGTACAAACATAACGATAAAGTTCAATGAATTAATCACAACATAAACATACTCAAGTGACAATGACCCTGGCTTAAAAATTTGAATATTATCGGTCTCCATTATCATAGCTACTCTTTTTTCTGTAAATATAATTTATCCCGGACTTTAGCCTCTACTACAAAGCTATTGAGTTCTAATACCATCTGTCAATTTTTCTTTTCTTTTTTTTTTTTTTTTGACTTTATGTGAATAGATCATAAGTTATTTTATATTCTTTGGTATTTGGGTTATTTCATTCAGAATTATGTTTGTGACATTTATTAGTATTACTTATTATAAGTAACTATAGCTTAAAGAGTTCCACTGTTAAGTGGTATTCCATTGTATAAATATCACAAACATTTTTTATGCATTTTACTATAAGTGGACATTTGGAATTTTCAAGACTATTACAAGCAATGCTGCCATAATTATTCTTGTGTTATATCTTTTCTCATATGTACTCACTTCAGTTTGGTGTATACTGAAGAATAAAATTGCTTGTCCACTAAGTATGCAATCTATTGCATAATGCCATGCAGTTTTCTAGAATGGTTGTGTGTGCTGTACCATTTTTCACTCATATCATCAGTGTATGCTTAGCACATGATAGCACCAAAATAAAGGTTTGTTGCATGAATATGTAAGAACATTAACAAATCTACTGTAAAGGAAAAACTATACTGTATCTTTTTCTCAGGATTCATTTTCTGCACATCTAAAGAGTAATCCTTCTTATACATTATGGAGTCCTTTGATATATTCAAGCTCCTATATGTTTGTCATTGTTTGTTGTTGTTTCTTGTCTGGGGTTTTTATCCAAAATAGATAGAGTCTGTATTTTTGCCCTTTATTATTAATTTTATTTATCTCCTACTTTTTTTTCAACAACTCGTTCTTTGCCTATAACCATTTATAGCATCCTCCTTTTAGAGAGTACGCCGATTTATAAGAAGATGTGCTATATGCTGGTCAACATTCCAAGTGACAATATTCTGTGGTTTTGATAGACCAAGGTAGAAAATTCACTGTTAATTTTTTTATTTGTGTGAGGGTGAATACATTTTTATGTAGCCTGGGATATTAAAAACTTTTCTTTCGCCTGAAGCAAACATATTAATTACGCAGTCTCTGATAATCCTTATAGCGTATGTATTCTTCCTATAGTTCTTCCAGTGTCTACATCTTGGCATATAATGCTGCATATTTGTCTGGCAAAGACATACTGAAATGTATAAACAAAAGATGGATTCCAGCTCATAGACACTGACTGTAACATTAGGATTACCGCCAAACATGCCTGCGCATGTTAACTTATTTTCTTTCTGTGGTACTGTATAGTCCATGAGTTGGCCAATAGAAGTTTTAAATTTAGCTCCTTAGAGACGCCTAGGCAGCTCAGTCGGTTAAGCGTCTGACTTCGGCTCAGGTCATGATCTCATGGTTCGTGGTTTCGAGCCCGGCGTCGGGATCTGTGTTGGCAGCCAGCTCAGAGCCTGGAGCCTGTTTCAGGTTCTGTATCTCCCTCAATCTCCAACCCTCGCCCACTCATGCTGTCTCTCTCTCAGAAATAAATAAAACATTAAAAAAATAAAAAATAAAATAGAATCTATCTCCTTCTGTTTTTAAGTTGGCAAAACATTATCTCAAAGAGTCACAAATTATGGGCCCTATTCTGCCTGGGTTGGTCATCACTCCATCTCTTCTTTTTCTCTGATTTCACTTGTATTTTAATAATAAGAAAAACAGGAGAGCACCTATTACATTTTAGTGTTCTGTGATTACAACCTGTTTTTGTTATTAACCTAGGCTTATATGTATTATTTTTTTATACTGGTCAATATTTTGCTATTATTAACTTAAAATATTATTTTTACCTAATGATTGCATTTACATAGTATTAAAAGACAAATGGTAAAAGCTTACAAAAATAATAACAAGACGACGTCATCAAGCTCTGGCCACCATTCTGCCATACTTTTCAATTCACAGCAAACTACTTTAAAGCCTTTTAACTACACCCAGTGTGTTTTTCTTGGTATTTCTAACTAATATTAGCACTGTGCTATCTCTTAATTCAGCATTTTTGTTATTATCACAGCACCCTTCAACCACTACTTCACTTAGCCCCTACTCCCAAAATAGCTATATTGCAAATTTGAATAAATACATATTCAGTGTTTTGATTTTTCTGACTTTTAAAATATTACTAACTGCTGTTCTAAGCGGCATACCATGGGTGCACTCTCTTTTTTTATGTATCTTGCATTTTCCTGGGGTTAATAATTGACTCTTTAAAAATCTACTTGCTTTTCTCAGAATCTTTAACTCAGCCATCCCACATTTTATAAACTCTGTAAATGTTTTTTTTCAATACTTCAGTAGCTTTCTGAGAAAAGGGTAATGGGAGTTCCATTTCTCTAAAAATGTATCTATTCTACTCTCACACTTGAGTTCTGGTTTAATGGATTAGAATTCTAGTTTGCAAATGATTTTAATTTTTCTAGTTGGAAGACATTTTTTTTTTCCTATTTCTTCTCCCTTCTAGTGTTGTTGTCAACTCAGATGTCCTTTGGATTCTCGAACTTTTGTATACTTTTCCTCTCTGGAAAATGTAAAAATATTATTTTATCTCCAATGTTCTAAGATTTAACACAGTGATAATTGTTTGCCACCACTATACACTTTCCCTGAAAAGCCTTTGTTTTGTTTTAATTTTTAATGTTTTATTTAGTTTTGACAGAGGAGAGACAGAACACGAGCAGGGGAGGGGCAGAGAGAGAGGGAGACACAGAATCTGAAGCAGGCTCCAGGCTCTGAGCTGTCAGCACAGAGCCCAATGTGGGGCTCAGACTCTTGAACCCAAGATCATGAACTGAGTGTAAGTCAGATGCTTAACTAACTGAGCCACCAAGACTCCCCAAGAAAAGCCTTTGTTAAAAAAAAGAAAAAAATACTAAAAATAATTTCTTCCACATTAAAATTATTTTTCTTTGTCTAAAATCTCTGTTAGATTATGTATCTCTATCTATATGCTTCAACATTCCCTTTGAAATGTTTCTTTGTTTTAGTCTCTATATTTTGTGTTGGTATCTTCTCTTATGAATTGGGAAATCTTCATTCACTCATATTTAACAATGAGGCAATGGAAAGCTCTCTGTGATCAGACAGGCTTGCTGCTGGTGAGCTAGTACAGGTTGAAACTATTGCTGTTGGATTTTTACTAAAGAATTTTTTAAGGTTTTTTTCTTGGATGTTCATTTTCTTCTAAAGAATATAGAATAAACTCATCTCTTTGCCTGTAGATTAGCAGCCCAGATGTGAATATTCTGAAGCTTCTGAAGCTTTCAGTGATCACTGGAGTCTTACAGTTGAGTCTGGGAACTTTTACTTAGTTTTCAGGCTTTCTGTCTCCTTCCCATGGCCACACCAACAGCCTGACACTTTTGAGTCAGGAATGACCTCCTAGAAGATGGGGGAGAGATAGCCACCTGAGTACACACCAAAATATAGAAATTAAGAACTTAAATTTCTCTTTGCATAAATTGAACAGTCTACTCGCTTTTTGCATGGACCTCCCACCCCCAATCTTCACTCATGTCTTCTATGGCCCCATGTGCCTCCAATCAGTCTCCTTAACATCAGTACCTCCATCTTTAGGCAAAAGAAATTATTTATTAATTTATTGGAGCTCACTAATTTATTGGAGAGGCAGGGCAAAGTGGTTTTTCAAAATATAGACTACATAAAACCAGAACATTTGAATAGATGAAAATGTTTATCAATATATTTAGCAAATAAAAATCTGGCACAGGAGGATTTTGAGATTAAAGACCAGGAGTCAGGCAGTATAAAGGGTTCTTAAGCAAATTTTGAAGGTTGAGTGTGTCTTGTTTGAAGGTTGAGAATGTGTTTTGAAGGAAAAACTTGGCTTTATGGCAAATAATGATTTTTGTATTTTCCACTAATAGCCTCTCATCTTACTGAAAGTGAATTATTCCATCAAATCAAACATGTAGACTTAGTAACAGTCCATTGCTTTTTGAGACCAACATGCTGAGTTTGTTGACATAAGTCATTTGAACAAAACTTTAGTTAGTTTTCAGTAGTAAGCAAGGAATATTTGAACGCAATATCAATTTTATCTAAATACATGTGAAATAATAACACTAAAATCTTGAGGTATTTTTTGTATATACTTTCATATTTGCAAACAGTATTTAACAATAAAATATTATCCATAGTTCTGACTATTTTCAACTTCTGACTATGCTGAATGACAAAAGGTACCTATGTTTTCAAGAAATCAAATTTATATTTACTTCCATGATTTACTAAAACAACATTTTATCTTTAATAAATGCTATAAAAATCTGACTGAGCTATCTTTATGCAGATAAACATAAACAAATAAAATGCAACAATAGTAATATCAACCTGAAACAATTAATACAAATCATACCTGACAGGGTTTCATGTAGTCTACTTCAGTTTTCCAGGAACAGCATATAAAACTGCAGATTTGTCAACCTCATAATCTCTTAACAAGACTGAGAAGTGTTTGCAAGTATCTGAAATGATGACTTTGAGATTCATTTTTGTAAGTTATTTGCACATGGTGCTTTTTGGGTATAAAAATATATGTACAAAATTTGAGAACATTAAAAATTCAGAGGTTAAGATAAAGGTTGGAAATTTCCTCCCAAACACTACAGAAACCCATGGGTAGGCATATAAACATATTATTTGAAGTATTTCATTAGTGTCACCCTAAATGCAGAACATCTTAGTTTGGAAGTAGATATGAGGATCTACAAAATGTGAAATGTGGCTTCATGACTCCATCCTCTCTTGATTATTTTGTAAAAATATAGAGTCTATTTACTGCACATTTAAATTAAGCCAGGCTAATTGTTAGATGCTTCTCCTTCATTAATTGATTTTATCTTATTAAAAAAATAAAACATGTACTATAAAACCTCTTCTGTCGATGAGGAAATAGAGCTCGGTAAAACTGCTATATGACATGTCATACAATACTTCATAACCCCACATACCCATAAACATTATAGTTGGAGTTTAAACTCAAGTGGCTAGGCTCCATGGACCTTGGAGTTATGCTCAATCAGTGATAAAGATCACTTTGTCTCCAGAAGGATACTATAAAATTTTGTCATCATTATTAATGGTTGTGGTGAAGAGAGATATAGAATTGCCAGGTGAGTAGGAGACAGGAGAAGCTTTCAAGGTTTATTTCTAGACAGAGATTGGATTTGAGATGAAAAGAGAAAGTATGACTTTTCCTAACTGGTATAAGGAGGTTAGGAAACAGCAATTTATTATTCAGCTCTCAATATTTGTTAGACATTGTGCTACCTGCTTAAAATGTGCCATGTTATTTAGTCTTCAAGAACACCAGACTAAATGGATATTAACATTTTTCTTCTGAAGAAGCTCAAGCTCAGAGAGGTAACATGGAAGCCCAAAGATGAACACCTTATCTAAGATTTTAGGATATGTAGTTAATGGCTAGTTAGGCCATTAAAATAATCAGTTCATCACACTTTTACCCACAATTAAGAGCTAGATCCATCTATCTCTCCCAAATCTATCCTTGTCCAGCTGACTGTGCTGATTGTACTGTGAGTACAGAATTGGGGAACAAGATTTATTGAGAGTGGGAAAAGGAATAAGCTCTGCCTTGCTCCTTCCTCCCTAGGAAAGAAGCCTCTTAAATGACAACGTGGGTACTGATATCTCCTCTGCTCTTCTGTACTGCACAGCGCACCATGTGTTAAGCAGCTCCAGATACATGATTTTGAAAGTTATCAGTAAACATAGGATGTAAGTGTAAAGAAAAATGTAACTTCGATTTCACAGTATAATTTTCATTGCTAAACATATGATATGTTCAGAAATCCTGGTGAGTAACTAATTAGATTTTGAAAGAAAGTTGAGCAGCTTGTGATAGCCAAGATGTAGTTGCTAGATATCGTTATTGTTCTCATTCTTTCTGGGAGGGGATTAATTTCATGGTACGAGAATAATATAATTGTTTATGATGAGATAAATATTCTAACCATGTGGTTGTTAATCTTTTCACTCAGTCCTGCTGTTATTTTGAATTTAGACTACCTAAGAAGAAACAGCACATTTTTCCTGCATAAAATCTACCTTCCTCTTTTCTTTTACCTCCTCTAAAGTAAAACATTCCTCTAGTCATCTGAAATCTAAACTTAAAATCATGTACACCAAATGATGTTGTTCATTTTTTTCTTTCTTGATTATTCTTTCTTTCTTAAAATACTATAATTTCTCCCAACTTCACTTCACATTTTGTCCCTTTTTTGACTTAACATAAATTCCCTGTTGTTGTCTAATTCACTGATATCCATTAGAATATAAATTTCCAAACTTAAAGATGGATGAATATTTATAAAACACTGCAGTAGACAGTTTTTGAACACTATAAACTTATAGTATCAATTTATAAATGATATTTGATAATACATTAGGTATTAAGATGAAAATACTTAGATATATAAGGGCCATTTCCTTTAGTTTATTATCAATATAACAGTAAATTGGCATACTGTGTTTTGATCCTATTGTCTTAAAATTATTAACACAGCTTACAATAGCATAACATTTTCAATATTAATTTCCACTTTGAAAGCATGTTTTAGTATTTTCATTGTATCAGTTGGAAACCTCAGGCTAAGAGGAATTCTGTAACTATTTTATTGTGATGATATTAAATCAGTATAAATCAAGACAACCAATCAGTCTTCTATAATTTTCACCATAGAATTAATGTCACTAAACATTTTGTTTATTTATCTTCCAAACTATTTATAGTAAAGCCATTTAAGAAGTCCTAAGCATTTTCGTTGAAAAAAAAAGTATATATATATATACATGTGTGTAAACGTGTATATGCATATATACATAGTTAAGGATATACATATTGTTAAAGATATATATTTTTTATTTAAATACATATTTTTAAAATATTTTAAGGATATATATATATTGTTAAAAAATATATTTTTTTTACTTAAAAATACACATTATGGTATAACTTATAAATACTCATAAAACCTGTTGATATTAAGTTATCTATCTATCTATCTATCTGTATATCTATCTATATACATACAGACACACATGTGTTTGTTTATGATGGTTAATTTTATATGTCAGCTTAACTGGACTAAGAGATGCCGAAAAAGCTGGGTGGGTCTGTGATGGTGTTTCCAGAAGGGATTTGAATTGAAATACTGAGTAAAGAAGATTGTCCTCACCAATGGTGTGCATCATCTAATTTGCTGAAGGCTTGAATAGAACCAGAAGGTTCAGGAAGGGCAAATTTCCTCTCTGCTTGAGCTGAGACATTCATCTTCTCTTGACTTCAGACATCATTTCTCCTTGTTCCCCTTTGAAGTTCACTCAAACCAGGACTTACACTATTGGTGTCCTAGTTCTCAGGTCTTCAGACTCACACTGCGATTGTTACCATTGACTCGCTTGGTCTTCAGGCCTTTGGTCTTGGACTGGAACTGCCTGCACCACAGGCATTATTGGCCCTCTGGCTCCAGTCAGCAGACTGTGGGGATCTCAGCCTCCATAATCATGTGATCCATTCCCTTATGACAAATAGTCCTATATATCAATGTATATTCTATTGGATCCCTGGAGAACCACGACTCATACCATATGAATTTATTGACTAAATAATAACATTATCTTAGAGACTGAATTTGCTATACATTGATAGAGTCTGGGAAATTTTCCAGAAAATCCATTTGTTTAATTGTTAAGCTTTATTAGTTCAAAGACATAATAGGAAAAACTTTATCTTGTCCTTAAACATTTTAATAAATATCTTCAAAATTATATACCTAATTCTAATTTTAGTATTCATAGCTTTATGTTTTTTAGAGATCATACGTTCACACATAGTAGATCTCATGCAATGCCTACATTTTTTTAAAGTTTATATTTCTGATTATTTTTTCTCTGTAATCTTCCCTTTTTAATAGCTACCCAATAAGTACTTCTTGTTGAATGAGTTTTGAAAGTAAACATATATGTCAGGCCACAGATGAGTGGCTAACTATCAGCTAAATACTGAAAATCAAAATACTCTTAAAGATGTGTTTTTAAAGGAGAATTCCATTCAAAACATTCCAATAATATTCAAAAAGAGGCTAAAAGCAACTAGTCTTTTGCTTACATCAATTAACTTTTCCTTAACAATTTCCTAAAGCAAATTAAGGGGGAAAAAAACAGTTGATCACCAAGAACAAAAAAAAAAGAAATATCTTCTTAAATTTCTAAGGGCTTCTTGAAATCTCAGTATCTCTGCATTCTTATTGGTCCGTAAGAAACAAGGCCTTTGAATATCCTTCAAAGTTACTTCATATCAAGATCTTAAAGTACATCTCAATTTTTTATAAAACAATTTTCTTTCAATTTTTTTGTAGCCTGGAAGGAAAGAAAAATCTTATCCTGTCTAATTGCAATTCTAGTTCTCTATTAGAATTTCCTGTTTGAGGAAAGGATGATTACACTAATTCACTTCCTGTTTTCATCTTAACAAATATTTCTGAGTAAAGAATAGTCTTTAAGTCGTTTGATCAGAGAACACATAATCATTTATTTATTCTTTTGGTAAAGGAAAGGGTATAGTTTTGTAACATGGTAAAATGTCAAGCATCATACTTGTTCTAGAGATAGAAAAGTAATATAACCTGGCTCAAAAATTCATGTCCTAGTGTAGTAAAACAGAGTTATAACAAATGAACATTTCTCTAAGTATATAACCTGTTTAAATTCAAGGAATTAGTTCTTGTCATTCAAAAACATTTAAAAAATTAGCTTTAGTTGGCCTTAGTTGAAAAAAAGTAAATTGATCCATGATAACTGCTTTTCTGCAACTACACTTCTTGAGTTGTAATATTATCTCTGCAGATCCCTTTTCAAAAGGATGCAGGGGTTGAAACTGTACATTTTTCCTGACTATGTTATTTCTGTTGATCAGGTTATGTCTATTTACATATAGTATACTTTATACAGAAGAAGATTGGCCTCCTTTTCTCCATGATTAATAACTTGTGCAATGAGCATTAGAAAAAAAGAAATCAAGAGATTTATTAAGGATAGACATTGAAGTTAAGCAATGAGGTTTAAAAAATGTTTCGATTTCATATAGAAAGAGAAGATGATTACCTTCCATTTCCAAAAGCTTTTAAAGACTTTTGACAACAGGTAAGCTGGACAATATGGAACTTTTAACAAGAGGAAGAAGAGGATTTCCAGTGAAATTACAGTTAGTTAACTGACATGAAAAGATTTTGGGAGATTTAATAAATCGTATTAATATTACAAATATATATATATATATGTATATATATATACATATACATACATATAATGTATATGGGAGGAAGATCTCAAGTCTTATTTATCTAACATACATTATTTTCTATTCATTTTACTTTGATTCAGAATATGATGATTGTACCCATGACAGTCAATTAAAAAGGTGATTTATTATCATGAACTATAGAACTATGATCCTTATTTCTTTTCTTTTCTTTTCTTTTCTTTCTTTCTTTCTTTCTTTCTTTCTTTCTTTCTTTCTTTCTCTTTCTTTCTTTCTTTCGAGAGAGGGAGCATGAATGGGGAAGAAGGGCATAGGGAGAGAGAAAGTGAGAGAGAATCTTGAGACACCACACTCAGCATGGAACCCAATGTGGGGCTTGATTCCACAAACCTGGGATCATGACCTGAGCTGAAATCAAGAGTCAGAAGCTCAACTGACTGAGCTACTCAAGCACCCATGAACTATAATTTTTGAATCAGAGTTCTCATTGATGAATTTTCAAGTATACACATTCACCTTTTAACTTCTACTTCCATATCGATTAAAGAAATCCTCAGGGTGCCTAGCTGACTCAGTCAGTTAAACACCTGACTTTAGCTCAGGTCAGGATCTCACTGTTCGTGGGTTTGTGGGTTCCAGCCCCGCGTCAGGCTCTGTGCTGTCAGCTTGGAGCCTGCTTTGGATTCTCTATCTCCCTCTCTCTCTACCCCTCCCTGCTTCAAGCTCTGTCTCTGTCTCAAAAATAAGCAAACATTAAGATAATAAGACATCCTCTGATGTTTCTAATTTTAAGTCTGAGAACAAACATTTGTGACATGGTTTACCAATCATGAATAGCTAAATTCTCTCATCTTACCTTTACACACCAATCAAATCCACATGCAAGTAGATGGTTTTTATTTCAAATGTTTTGAATAAGATAATGTCTTCAACTTTAATGGAGAAATTTCCTAGAAGATGTTTCATAACTTATTTTTCTAAGGAAGTAATCTAGACAAATGAAATTGTAATATAGTAAAATTAAATACAGGATCTACAGGCTTTACACAGTGGTATGAAGGAAGCAAAGTTCTGTATATGCCATACTTTGAAGCCTGTAAGCCATATCCTTCAGATTATTGAAGCTTATGGTTAAGGTCATTATTTTCTGTGCAAAAGTCTGCACATAATCATTATTCTGTATTATACTTAAATTGGTTAAACACATTTCTTTAGAGTGAAACAATCCAGGAGACATTTTGAGATACTTAAATATAACTCTGACAATGAAATTTTATAGCAGAAATAGAATCTCAGTTCTACTTTTTAAAGTATAGCAGTAGATTATTCTTAGTAGAATTCCATCTGAAAACTGCTTTTAATTAGAATAATGAAATTATGTTTGACCTGTTATTTTTAGTAAAAAGCATCAGGAAAAATAGATTATATTCTATTTTGCATCCCCATTAAGCTTTTCAGTTGATCACCAAAAGCTTTAATTTGCTTGAACAAAAACAATTAAGCATCAATAACACATATCCCTATATCTAGACATGGTGAGAAATATAAGAGCATGTTTGATGGCTTCCACTTCAGATTGTGACTGAATAGCTGATGTATTCATTTTTTATTGGTGCTGTAACAAATTACCACAAACTCAGTAGCTTAACACAGCACAAATTATCATCTCACAGTTCTGAAGGTCAGAAATCTTAAGTGGGTGTCCAGGGCTGCACTCTTTCTGGAGACTTAAGGGAGAAAATTCATTTCCTCGTTTTTTCCCAGCTTCTAAATCTGCCCACATTCTTTGGCTAATGGCCATATCCCTCTGACCTCTACTTCTGTTGCTATATCACCTTCTCTGGTCTGCACTAAATATTCCCAGATATCTTACAAATTCTAAGCTAGTTATATTGCATTTGACTCAGTTGACCTCTAGCAACTAACATGGTTACTATTAATTCATTTAACTTTTGCCACTGTTAATAAATGATTATGATACTGCTAGTGTGAGGTCATTTTATACTGAACTGGACATATAATATGTTATATGCCAAATAATCAGGAAGTTTGTTCTTTATTAAATAGTACTCAGGGGCTCAGGGGTGGGAGTGCACCTGGGTGGCTCAGTCGGTTGAGCGTCGGGCTTTGGCTCAGGTCATGATGTCACAGTTAGTGGGTTCTAGCCCCAGGTCGGGCTCTGTGCTGACAGCTCGGAACTTGGAGCTTGTCTTTGGATTCTGTGTCTCCCTCTTTCCCTGACCCTCCCCCACTCACACTGTCTCTCTCTCTCTCTCTCAAAAATAAATAAAACATTAAAAAAATAATAAATATAACTCAGGGGAGGATTAAGTGCAAAACATTTCAACAGAATTTATTTTTGTTACCTTCTCTTCCTGTCTGTTAAGAAATTGTGGGTGGGAACAACTGGGTGGCTCAGTCTATTAAGGGTCCAACTCTTGGTATCTGTTCAGGTCATGATCTCTCAGTTTCCTGAGTTCAAGACCCACATCAGACTCTGCTTTGACGGCATGGAGCCTCCTTGGGATTCTCTCTCCTTCTTGCTGCCCCATCCCCGCTCATGCACATGCACACACACACTCTCTGTCTCTCAAAATAAATAAATAAACTTAAAAAAAAAAAAAAGAATTTGTGGATATAGAAGAACACATCTGTGTAAAGTAAGTTGGTCTCCTAGAGGACTAGGTGCTTTTAAAAAATATTCTATAAAGACAAATTATCAGCAAGTGTTTCTTCAGTGATCTCCAGAAATGAGAGGACTTGTAAACATTTAAAGCACATGAAAGAAAATTTAGTGTGCTGCTTTCAGATCATCATAGAACTTTTATGAAACAATTACAATTTCAAATAAAATGTTACATGAAATATTTAAAATGTTTACAGTAATCCTAAAATATTTTTAAAACCCTGAAATAAAATCTATTCCCCGAAAACAGTATAACTTTTGGAAATTTTGGTCAATGCACTAAAATAATAAATGTAATTATGTCCTGACTCTTTTTAATCCTAATTAAGTTAGTGAACAAAATTATATTCTATTCCGATTTGGCTTCATGTTATTTTATCCTGTGTCTTTTTATACACATTCTTTTCTTACTTCAATTTTTGTGGAAGCTCTTCAGCTATATTTACATATGACATTTTCCAAATGAAATTGTGACAGAGTTAAACGAATATAACACTATAATGTAATCTGTTTTATCTTTTAGCATTTTATATCTTACTGTTGACTGCATTTCCATGCTACTCTGGCAGCAGTCACAAAATAATTCTTAATATTTTTTATCCCCTCCTCCACCTCACCATGGAAATACAATGAATTCATAACATGCTGTGAAGTCTGAATTGTGTCTCAGAGCTGTGCTTGAATTAGGTCCTCCTGAATAAACTCTATAAAGCTTGACTCTCTTATCTTGTACATTATCTCAGTAAGAGGCTACCTGGGGTCATATTCTGTGTTAAGCGGTTTTAATTTGTTAAGACACTGAATTATGGCATGAAAACAAATATACTTTTTATGGTTAATGTGAAGAAAGAAAATGCAATCACCCACAACTTAAACTAACCAAATCAAGAGTAAAGACATTTTGATGGAAGAGAACAGAATGTGGCTAAATATGATACATTTTGTTTAAGTTTCAAAGAGTATAAGTTATAGAAAAATACAAGTATAAGAAAATATTTACTTTTAACAATAGTAATTTGAAGCTGTTGAATTAGCAATAAACTCAGAGGTAATTATTAGTGACTTTAAATAATATTCTCAATTTTCTGAACTTCAATTTCCTCAACTGACTAATACTTAATTTTATTTTTAAAATCAGGTTAAAAGGAGTAATAAAAGTAGTGGAACACCATTAAAATATTATGTTAGGTAGCACCTGAAAATTAATTTTATCAATAATGATATGACAAATGTTTGACAAATCAAGTCTGAACCTCAAAATAAACATGTTATCTGTATCCAAGCAGACAATAATACTATTTTTAGTAACTATAATTTGTTGATGAACTTTATATCTTGATAGTGCATTATTTTATCATAGCTATTACTTTTCTGTTTCTCATTCTCTCTTCTCTCAAATTTTTCATTTATAGATCCCATTGCTCATTTCCAATTCCAAAGTCCTAAGGAAAGGCCACCAAGTGACTTACACTGATAATCTTTCTAACTGTGATCTAATTAGCCATGTTCCAGATCTAGTTCATGTTTTGCATGATGATTACCAGGCTCCACCAACATTGGTAAAAGGGAATGGTGCTAGTGCTTGACAAGGATTTTTTGCAGTGGTTGAAAGCTGGGGCTGTGAAGTCAGATCATCTGGATTAGTTTCCTCACTTTTCTGTTTCCAAGCTATAGGTATTTGGTCCAGTCGTTTAGCCTTTTTGTGTTCTAGTTTCCTAATTTATGAAAAGGCATAATAATAGCTAAACTTCATGGAAATGTTGTGGAGATTAAGTTTCATGGCAAATGCTGTGTGAAATATCTGGCATATAGTGAGGACTCTGTACCATCACCATAAACAAGGAAACATTATTTAGATATTAATTTCTTTTTTTTCACACTCTACTTTTCTTACACTGGATTAATCACATTAGTCATGTTAGTATTCCCTTTGTATTAAATGAATAGATGCAGAAATTATTTTCACACAACTTGAATTTTTGTCATGAGCTTGAAGGAATTAATAGGCTTGAAGAGGCAATATGTTCAAAGAGAAAATGGAGAAAAAGATTCCTTGAAATGAAGAAACATTAAAGAAAGGGAAAAGTATATTTCTGCTACACACGTGCAAACATTTTCTTGGATATATTCCTAGGAGTGAGACAGTGGAGCATGGAATATAGTGGGATTCATCTTTTAAAGAAAATCACATATTATGTTCCCAAAATTGTTCTGTGGATCTAAACTCACATAAGTTTCTTATAAAAGTTCCATTTATTTGTATTTTCTTTACCTTTTGTTATTATCAAGCTCCTGCTTTTCCAATCCACTAGTTGTTAAATGGCCTCATTAAAGCCATGATTTGTGTTTCTGTCATTACATGCTATTTCATATGTTTATTGTCCATGTGTGCTTCTCATGCTGTGGAATGCCTATTCATGGAATGATATTCTAACCATTTAGCAACTGACACAGGAAAGGCAACAACCAAAATAAACAGATATCTGGACAATCACAAAAGAAGCTAGGTAAAATGGATAGGGAGCCTATATTTTTGTGTACTGGTTGAACATTAATCCAAGATTTTCATGGTCCCCTGTCCCCCATTACGTATAGTGTTTTATGTATTACATATCAATTTTGATCAGACACGAGTATGACAAGTATTTTCTCCTAGGTGTAGCTTACATATTCCCCACAGATTTTAATTTTAATATAGTTAAATTTATCTTTTAGTAAGATCCATGGTTTGGTGTTGTTATTTATGCCTTGTTTAATAATTCTTATACCAAGGTATGAAAGACATTCTTCTTTGTTTTCTGTTAAATATTTATACCTTTTCCATTAGATTAACAAATCTTTAAATGATCTGGGTTTCAATTCTGTGCATATGTTTGAATTCTGTGAATATGTGAATTCTGTGCATATGTGCATAGTATGAAATTTATTCTCATGTTTTTCTTTTTTCTTAATGGAAAATGAGTTTTCTTATTTGTTTAGTCTGTCCTTTCCTCAGTCATCCCCGTACCACTGTATTCATATACTGAAGTTTCATAAATGTATATATATATATATATATATATACATACATACACACACATATATATAATCATATATGTATTCATGTAAATATACTCATATATAATCATATATATATTCATGTATATATGTATATATACATATATAAGTGCATATTATATACTTCTTTGAAATATAATTTAAAGTATACTTTAATCAAGTCATTAGTTGATGATTAGATTGATTAGATGACCAATTATGTTGCATATATAACAATTTATTTAGCTTATCCTTTATTGCTGGCTAGTCAAGTGATTCTAATATTATCATTTAATGATTTTTAAACATAATTTATTGTCAAACTGACTAACATACAGTGTGTACAGTGTGCTCTTGGTTTGGGGGGTACATTCTTGTGGTTCATCACTTAAATACAACACCCAGGGCTCATCCTAACAAGTGCCCTCCTCAATGCCCATCACCCATTTTCTTCTGTCCCCCACCTCTCTATCAACCCTCAGTTTATTCTCTGTATTTAAGAGTCTCTTGTGGGTTTTTTAAATATTGATATGATATTGTTATTATTATTATTATTTAAATGTTTTATTTATTTCAGAGATAGAGAGAGTGTGTGTGTGTGTGAGCAGGGAAGGGGTAAGAGTGAGAGGGAGACACAGAATCCAAAACAAGCTCCAGGCTCTGAGCTGTCAGCACAGAGCCCGATGCGGGGCTCAAACTCACAAACCGTGAGATCATGACCTGAGCTGAAGTCGGACGCCCAACAGACTCAGCCACCCAGGCCCCTCTGCTTTGGTATTATTGAATGTTTCTGTTTAGGTCTTTAGTCTAAATTCTTAGTAGTGGATTAACTGAATTAAAGCATGTCAATAATTTTAGATCATTTGCTCTAATTGCCAAATAACACTGGTAAAAATGTGGTATAATCATTATGCTACTATTCTGCTATTTCAAATAATTTATCATCATTTACAACACAACATATTCTTAAATTTATTCCTGAACTTCAGTGTCTCAACTTCTGGCTCTGCCGATTAAGTTTTCATAACCATTTGTCTTTATCAGTATGTTTTAAGTATAATAGTTAAAAATTGAATTCTATAAACTAAATTCTTAAAATTATATATTTTGTTTATTTTTACCCTTTTGTATTTTGATCTTTTATTTTTCCAAATTTTTAATCTAGGGGTATATTGTTTTTGTAAGATATTTAAATCTTTAAAATATCTTTCAATAATCTTTATTCTTTACATTATTTCTGGATATTTCTTGAGAATTTGATTTTTAGATCATTTCAGTTTTTATTGCTTTTATTCAAGTGCTTGTTATTACATTAGGAAACAGCTCATTTTGCATGTATAGATTTAAATAGGTTTTTACTGAGTTGACATTTAGAGTGGATCATTTTGAGTTTTTAATGTAGTCTGTTATGCCACAAAAAAAAGAGTCTTTTCTTAGACTTTATTTTTTATTTTGCAAGAAAGAGAAAGAACACATGAGTTGGGGAGGGGCAGAGAGAGAGGGAGACAGAGAGATTCCCAAGCAGATTTCACTCTGTCAGTGTGGAGCTAAATATTGGGCTCGATCCCACAACCATGAGATCATGATGTGAGCTGAAATCTAGAGTCCTGATGTTTAACCGAATGAGCTGTTCTGGTGTTCCCCCCAAATGATGATACTTTTATTTCAGTGGCTTAATCATGTGTGTTTTATAATAATATTGATTAATAGTTTTAAGATAGTGTTTTATAATATTTTTAGTGGGGTCAAACTCGTTCTATTTCTAACTTTAATATGACTGCTTCTAGTGGTGTATTTACAAAATTTTCACACTAGTTATTATTTTATGGTGGTATTCATTGTTTTACACAAGTATCCTCCAATTCCCAGTATTTAAGATGTTTAATCAGAAATAACTATAGACTTAAAAAAAATAGCTTTTCAGAGATGGTAGTGGTCCCTTATATCAATTCTCCATCACAGTAATAAAATCTCAGATTCTCTGGGCACATTAGTTTTCAGAATGAAGCTAATATATCTTTGTACACCTCTGTGTTTGACCCTGTGACTAAATGTAGGCCTAAAAGTATGAGGTAAAAGGTGTGTGCACAGCATCCATTATTCTCCCTTCCTCCTACAGTCATGTTGCATATTTTTCTGATGCTGCCTGTACCTGCATGGAGTCAAGAAGGAATCCCCATTGTGACCAAAAGTCTCTTCTTAGAGAAACCACAAATACAGCCCTGAGATGTGTGCATCTTGACTATTCCAGGCAAAGGAAAGGATTTTTTTTTTATACTGTTTTTGAGGAGTATCTTTTACAATCAGTTATACCCATACCCTAATCAAAGACTATGGACCTTTCTTAATTTTGTCTATTGATTTATAAGATATCATAACAGATTTGCTAGATTCCCTCGTGTTAATTAATTGTTGGATTATTGGAATAAATATTTACAAGTGATGGTCTATATTTCTTTGCAAAGTACTGTCTTCATATCTTATTTATCACTTATACAGAATCTCCATAGTTGGTAGTATCTGTAGGTTTTGTTAATGTGTGTATGGAAGGTCCAATTTTAATAACCAAATAACACTTGGTACTAGTCAGCTACAAGAAATAAGTTACATATTCTGAAAATGTGTAAATATCATGGTCATTATGTTCAGTAAGTTTTGCAAGAATTCAGCTTTTAAAATGTCTAAATACAACACTTTCTATGGAGATATTGTCATGAAAATTTTTAGCCATATATAAATATACTATAACATTCAAATGATTTTTGAGTGAATTTTCATAACTTAAAATTTCCCAGAGTAAAAAATTTATCAAAAAGTCATTTTTGGAGTGAATCATACATTTTAGCATAATATTTTTATCATTTTGTGAAATGTCATCATTAGGAAAAACACAAGACTATTTAGGGACAAATATTAATCAGAAGTTTGCTACAAATGATTTCTTTTAAAAACTATTCTGCTTTATATATCTTTATTAATATGGGTTACATATAGATAAAGACATAAATATAATATAGATACAGATAGATGCAGATAAATACCATTATTATAAAAAGGGAGAAAAAATAATAGATTTAGAATCAAAAAGAGTGGGAGCTCATTACTTTGATCCCAATTCTTCTGGTTAACCAGGCATTCTTCCAAGAGTTCTGTCTAATAAAGTAAACTTTGTGACATTAAATAAATATTAACATTCATTTTCCTTAATTATTAGATGTATTAGTTATATCTCCAACAATGTTGTGCAACAAACTACCTCCAAATTTAGTGTATTACAAAGAAAAAATTATGGCTCTCTTTCCTGTGTCTGAGGGTAGTTTTTAACTCTACTAGTCTAGACGGGAATCAGGTGGACTTAGCTCTGGCTATGTGTTAAGCTCTGCTATACATGCCCCCTCACCTTACTTTAAACAATGACTACTTAAGGCAGTCTTGTTATGGTAAAAGGTACAAGTTCCAGAGACCTAGCTAAGTTCTACAAAAATATTTACTGCCTCTGTTCTTAATATTTCAGTTACCACTTCTTTGACCAAAGCTCAACATCACTGGGCTGGAGAAATACACCCAAACTTCTGTAGCCGCAAGTACTGCTGAGTGTTAGGTGAAGGAATGCGGTAAAATTATATCACATGGGGGAAGTGAAGGGTAGTGAACACTAATCCCAGCTCTTTCATTCTTTGCACTTGCGTACTTTCTCTTGGTTTAAATTACCTATATCTCATTGAATTTTTTGCATTCTACAATCTTATCTCACATGTCACTTACTTTTTTAATCTCATTTTTTATTAACTTTGCAAGGATTTGAATTGGTAGCTGTTTAAAATTATTATATGTTTTATTATTCAAAATTATATGATTTTCCTGCCATGTAAATAAATTTTTGAATTCAACTTCATTAACTTTCTGTATTTCTTAGAATTATAATCATTTAAAAATATGAACTACAGTTTTCAATTCAGCATTTATTTATTATCACTTATTTAGTAATAAAAATATTGAAAATTTTCTAATTTCCCTTAATTACATCTTTTAAAAACTGCATTTTATATGTTTAGTAACTTCTTTGGTGTCAGTTTCTATTGTCTCTAATTTAAGTATGGACTTATTCCTTGGAGCAAGATTTATTACTTGCTTAAAGATATAATTGAGTTTGGTTTCCATCTCAGGCTTTGTTTTTGTAACCCTTTATGGCTGAAATGTAATGTTTGGGCAAATCGTCTTCATTCAGGATCCCCCTCATCTCCTTTTCCTTGGCTTGCACCTAATTTTCACAACCCTTACATTAGGAGAAGTCATGGATTAATGATATAGCCAGATTGATCATTTTCATTTCTCCACATTGAATTAGTAACAGTTCGTATTCTTATTTTGTCCAGACATTTTCTACTGTTAACAACCGTTCTGGGCACAGAGAAATTCTGTAAAACATCTGAAATCATTTGGGTAGACATGGCACACAGCCATTTCTGATCTCAGCTGGAAATGCTGCTGTTGTGTCCTGATGTGAGGGTGGATGTTTTGATTTTTTGTTTATTAAACAATCTATAATCAAGTATTGTACTTTGGCAAAACCTTATAACCTACACAATCTTTTTTCTGATGGGTTCATGGAAAAATGGCCTAATTATGAAAATGACGTATGGGTCATTAAATATTTTATTGATCTTTATAATTAAAGTTCTAATAACAAAATAACTTTAATAACCATAGAGGTAATTATTTTCAATAATATATTATTCATATTACTGATATTTTAGCACTGTTTTTCTATCAAGTACTGAAAAATATCTTAATATATCCTCTTCTGCTGTTTTGTTATGGTTATAATTTTTTTAGGAACTTACTTTTTCCCTTATATATTCAGATGAATGTTATTAAATGTTCAAAACAACTTTATCTTCATTGTATATTTTCAAAATGGTCTCTATTGTTTAGGTTGAAGCCAAGATAATGTTTATTGTTGTATAGCTTCATATATCTTAGTGTTAATTGAAAGTTTTTACCCTAATGCTTATTTTGTCTGTCAGCCTTAGCTATTGGTTGTCTTATAGATTTTGTCATGATCTGTATCGCTACAAGAAATTAAGTGGAACATTAATAGATGATTCAGTGAAATGCTCAGATACCAGATACCATTTAAACCTCAGACACCAATATTTGAAAACGTTCACTAATACCGTACTCTGATAAATCATAACTTTTTCTTTTATAGCCCAAATGACTTTTACTAGTCCACATGGATATAGTTAAGTTGTGCATCTTCAGTAAATTCAATCAATTATCCATTCATTCTTATCTTGTTACTTGTTTTTAAACCTTGTTCCTACTCATGATAAAACAGTACTCTATAGTTCCATTAATTTGTTTTCCATTTTTTGGTGTAAGACATAATGACATTAATTTTTATTATTTATTTATTTAGTTAGTTAGTTAGTTAAGTATTATTATTGTCAAATTAGCTAACATACAGTGTGCTCTTGGGTTTGAGAGTAGATTCCCATGATTCATATAACACCCAGTGCTCATTCCAACAAATGCCCTCCTCAATGCCCATCACCCATTTTCTCCTCTCCCCTTACCCCCCCACCATCAATTCTCAGTCTGTTCTCTGTATTAATAGTCTCTAATGGTTTGCTTCCCTCTCTGTTTAAAACTATTTTTCCCCTTCCATTCCCCAATGGTCTTCTGTTAAGTTTCTCAAATTCTACATATGAGTGAAAACATATGATATCTCTCATTCTCTGCCTGGTTTATGTCACTTAACATAATACCCTCCAGTATCAGCCATGTTGTTGCAAACAGCGGGATTTCATTTCTTCTCATTGCCAAGTAACATTCCATTGTATATGTAAACCACATCTTCTTTATCCATTTGCATCAGGTGCTGTATATTTGGGCTTTTTCCATCATTTGGCTATTATTGATAGCACTGCTATAAACATTGGGAAACATATGCCCCGATGAATCAGCACTCTTTTATCATTTGGAAGAATTCTTAGTAGGGCTATTGCTGGGTCATAGGAAAATTCTATTTTTATTTTTTGAGGAGCCTCCACACTGTTTTCCAGAGTGGCTGCACCAGTTTGCATTCCCACCAACAGTGCAAGAGGATACCGTTTTTCTACATCCTCACCAGCATCTGTTTCCTGAGTCGTTAATTGTATCCACTCTGACCAGTTGAGTTGATATCTCAATGTGGTTTTGATTTGTATTTCCTTGATTATGAGCTATATTGAACATAGCTCTTTTCATATGTCCGTCGGCTATCTGGATGTCTTCTTTGGAAAAGTGTCTATTTATGTCTACTTCCCATTTCTTCACTGGATTATTTGTTTTCCAGGTGTTGAGTTTGGTAAGTTCTTTATAGATTTAGATACTAACCCTTTATCTAATATGTCATTTGCAAATATCTTCTTCCATTCCATCAGTTGCTTTTAGTTTTGTTGATTGTTTCCCTTGCAAAAAGATGAACTATTGGGACCTCATCATGATAAAAAGCTTCTGCACATTAGTTTTTAATTGTAAATATATTTAGATCATCTATCCCTTCCTACATTTCCCCCTTCATTCTTTAATGCATTTTTCCTTTCTGAGAACTCTAATGCTTTATAGTTTAATAGATCTGATTGCTTCAGAGACAACATGTTGTCTTTCCTACAACAAGATATACTTATTAAAGCTTATCTGAATATTTCCCTTTTAAAGGATAATGGCAGTTCATTTTCCACATTAACTATAAATAGTCTTAATAAATTGTGCACTGTAATTACACATACGGAGCCTGTTATTCTGTTTATTTTGTCTATTTAATTTTAAGAATACAAAAATTCTTTTATAATTACAATACCTTACTTTTCACTTAGGCTATCATAATTATTTACTATTCATAAGTAGTAAAATTTAAATCCTTAACACAATTTTCCTGACTTTCAATATAGTGTTTAATGAACTGATAAGGAAATAGTAAAAGCCACTTTTGACCTCAGTCCTTTTTTTCAGTGGGATACTCCCTTTTGCCAATTGTTAACACAGTTTTTGGTGTTTAATGTCAGGATCATGAAAAAATAACCCACAGACAAATGAAAAGCAAATGTCAGTCTTAAGTTGGTGACTTATGTCACCTCAAAATGGGATTCATATGACCTAAATATAAAGGATGCATGTCATAGGAAATCTTTGTATTGATGAATAAATTTATTTGGTAGTATGAGGGAAAGAAATGTCTTAAAGAATTATCCTGCAGTGATGGTCCTGGTTGCGTGTCTTCCACAATTTTTTGATAATATATTGGAAATTTATATCTTCTCCAAAAAGAGTAAATGGCATAAGAACAGAATTAAACAATAAAAACAAGAGTAAAACAAACAACAGTAACAACAAACTATTTACATAATAGCTCCTGAGAAATTTTGTTGAATGACCTGGGCATTATCCCCCACACTGGCCTCTGTGTGCCCTTAGGCCAAAAATTTACAGTCTAATAAGACTTTTTTTGCACTGAATGAATCATACAAAAATAAAATCTTTAGTCAGAAAAGAGATAATTACAGCTCAACCACAGATAGTTATTAATATGCTATATAATATAACCATTGATTAACCTTAAGATTTACTTAGTATGAATGTATATGACTTTTACTGGTTGACTGGTTTACTGATGGCTGATTGGAAAGTTGGATCACCGATGACTCCATCTTTTTGTTGCAGTCAGTAGAGGCACTGACCATCCATTGCTTGACAATTAATATTTGTGACTGTTAAAATAATGATAATGCTTGGGTTTACTATTTAAGCCTATTAAAGAGGAGAGAGGAGACTTTTCTCTCAAAATACAAAGTAGATTCATGACTGTGGTTTAGTGGAACTCTCAGTGCTCTTGGACATTTCCTTAGGAGTGGTTGGGTATGGTAGATCTCGAAGGGTGTGGCTGTATTATGGCACCGGAGAGGCTTGACCTCAAGCATCAGAGCTCCATCCTTGGTAACAATTTCTGTTTTCCAGTGGTGAAACAAAAGCAGATAGAAGCCAGAAGGGAAAAGACCAGAGGAACTTAGATAAAGTTTCTAATAACCATGTTGCATCAGACATTAGATATCCATCCTCCCTTTCCCTAGCAGAGATTTGAATCTCCTAGATCTTTGCAGGTCGCCAAAGAGTCAAATAAGATTTAATAGGGCCTAAGCTGCATCTTGCTGTCAGTCCAGCCCCATGGTCTCTGTATTGGGCATAAATTACTTAAACACAATTAAGAAATGCAATATCTGTTGCACTATAAATCTGAGGATAAATGATGCCTCTTTCATTTATTTGCCATGTATTGAATTTTAGTCCGTTCAAATAATGTCTAGAAAGTAACAGGAATGATTCTGATTTAAGGGTTCAGAATATGGAAATGAGGAAAGTACTATCAGGTAAAGAAAAAGATACAGGAGACAGTCTATAATGGCTTGCATCATATGAGTAAAGGGATGTAAGTTATGCTTCTGTGAAGTTCCTGGGTATGTTTATCTCTCTATAGGTTCACCGCATGCATGCCCCTTTACAGACTCAGTTTCTTTGTAGACATCTCCACCTCTTTGCCACTTCATCTTCCTTTTTATCCCCCTTAGGATAGCTAGAAAATTGGTGCGGTCAGTGAATTCTGTTTATATCTTGTAGTAATGGGACATTTCCAGTAATAAATGAAAAGCCCTAAAGATTCTCTCATCAATCTGAAAGATCTATGTATGCCATGTGAATGGGACCCCATCTTTTTGCTGAAATTCAGAGTACACTAACTCATACTCTTTCACCTCAAATTAAAAGACCTGGGCCTTTCAAGTTCATATTCATCTGAAGTTAGAATGAAACAGTATAAAAGGAAAGAGGAAACAAGAACAAAAATGTTAGACATATTTTTGTCTGGTTTTGTCTATCCACATGTCTGGTTAGGTTCCTTGTGTGGATGAAATTTTGGTAAAGATATGATACTTAGATAACCATTGGGGTAGGCACTAAGATTGGTGGATTTTTAGTTCCATCAGTGTACTTGCAAATACATTACAAATGCACAATTCCAAACTCTCAGAATTTACAAGGAATAGTGTTATTTCTCCAAAGAACTCATACAAGTAATCAGTTTAACTGATTTATTATTCAGTGTGACTTAAAATTAGATGAAAAAAAAGTGGCAGGATTGTTTGCCCATCCATGATTATACTGAATTTTGTGAATAAATTAAATATTGTTACTATGTGCCCAGATAGATGCTTTTGATCTTATAGAATATACTACATTTTAGATTTAATTGTTACACAAATTCCAATACTATTTAAAAATATGCCTTTTAATCCATATTGAGGCTTTGTCTTTTTTCACAATAAGGTGTTTAAACTAAGATTTCTCTGATTAATTTTTACATGCTATGAATTATTCATCATTTATTCATTATAAACCAAATAAGCTGATATTACAGAATTCATAAAACAAAGTAATGATGTAACACTAAATCGAAGCTAGCTAGTTTAAAGGCCTAGTTGCCTTGCTTACATGTTACTTATTCTAGAGATGATGTCACTTGACACTCTAACATTTGTATCAAATCAAAAAGAAGATAGAAATTTAGTATACTCTTTTTCTTATTATAGTTTATCATGTATTTCAAATGTCACACTTCAAAATCTACTGAGCATAAAGCTGTATAGAAATAAGATAGCTCTCTAAGCCAGAAAAGTATTTTAAATAATTGTGTGTTTTATGAGTAGTTGAATTTCTGGTTCTTTTTGCTTCTCAAGTGAAAAATTGTACACCAAATATTTATTTATTGTTTGCTATGCATAAGTCATTGATTTTAATAAACCATGAAAGTATTTTTCTAATAGCATAAGATTGAGTACTATCTCCTAGGTTCAAGGTAGGGTAGGTCTCAATGGACAGACTCAAGCCTGGTGGAGCTACACACACAGAATATGGCTGTGGCTTAGGAAACTGTTCTTTTAAAGAAGATGAATTTTAGGGGCACGGTGGGGGGTGGCTCAGTCAGTTAAGCTTCTGACTTCAGCTCAGGTCATGATCTCACAGTCTGTGACTTTGAAACCCAAGCTTCACATCAGGCTCTGTGCTTACAGCATTGAGCCTGGAATTTGCTTCCAGTTCTGTGTTTTCCTCTCTCTGTTCCGCCTGCTCATGCTCTGTCTGTCTCTCTTTCTCAAAAATAAATACACATTTAAAAAATAAAATTAAAATTAAAAAAGGAAGATGAACTTTAGGGCATCTGGGTGGCTCAGTTGGTTAAGCATCTGACTCTGGATTTCTGCTCAAGTCATGATCACAGTTCGTGAGATTGAGCTGTGAGTCAGACTCTGTGCTGACAGTGGTGAGCTTGCTTGGGATTCTCTCTCCATTTCTCTCTGTCTCTCTGTCTTTCTGCCTCTCTCTCTCTAAAATAAATAAATAAACTTTTTTAAAAAAAGATGAATTCTATACAATGGCAGGGGAGAGTGGATAGGCAGAACCCTGGGAAATTCCAGACATGCAACTTTTCAGAGAAAATAGTTCATTGACATGAAAATACTCATTGATATGAATATGCAGATAGGTACTGGAATGCATTTATATCCTATCTCATTTCCAAGTAATTTACAATTGTCTAAAAATTGTATACTATACAAAATATTTAAAAATTGATTAATAACTAAAAATTATTGAGCAATTACCAAATGCTAGGCATCATTCTTTATGTGAATTAATTTAATTATCCAAAACTCTAGGAGGCAAGTGATTTTATGATGATAACTTTATAGTTCTAGAGACTAAGAACTAGAGAATATATGCAACTTGCATGACATCACCCAGAGGAGCATGTTAAGATTGCTGAAAGAAAATAAGAACATAATTGTAAAACATTATTTTTTCATATTGTAAGAATTTTGATAACAGTGAAGACGTGGAAATCCTTGATAACTGTTTGGTTGAAATTTGGATTTTGGTCAGTTATTTAATATCTTGCCAGCTCTTCAATGATTTTAGCTTGATGATTTTTAAAATATTTTAATTCAAAGTTATAAATTATCTTCAGTACAAGTATTGGTCCCACTAGTACTGTCTACTGTTCTTAAAAAGGGGTCTCAATATGATTTTTCAGTGTATTCCACTAAAGACCAATCTCTTTTCTGTGAAATTTATCATGGAAGAAGGAATTTTTGGCTTCTTCTGATAAAGAAAAAAAAAACAGATTCCAGAATAGATCACATTCCATCTTTGCACAGAGAAAGTACAAGAGATACCTGCTGGATACAAAGATTTACTTCAAATAATAGTTCTGAATTTCTTTCACTGGATGTCAAATAGGCAATAGATCACTCTTTTTAAAACTATATTCCCTGAGTAGCAAAAGGTTTCAGAACTTACCCTTTTTTTTGTTATGAAGTTCTGCTTTCATGTAGAAATCTGTTTAAGTTCAAATTGAAGAAAGGGATTTAATAATGAAAAAGTTAAATAGCTTGAAATCATCTTCCAAGTTCTCAGAAGATGTGATTCAAAGTCTCCTGCCTTGAACCTACTCCTAACACCAACTACATTCCTCTCCTGAGTGAAGCAGCTGCTAGTTTTCTTTGGCAGCTGAGACTTGCAGTGTGAAAATGTAGTCATTGATGTAGTGAGGTCTTTACTGTAAGAGTTTTTGAAGGTTCTTTCATCCCTGGATTATGTAGGGTTTTAGGAGCCAAGATAAAAACACCAAGAATGAATATCTGAATGCAAGGCTTCTGGGAAGACCTTGGCTTCACTGGAGAAGAGTGATACTTTCCCTTTTTGATGAATCTGGTGTGCTTTGCTCACAAACCAGATGGCCTGAAGGTGCTCCTAGATTTGAGGAATGGACCCAGAGAGAGGAGAACCTTACTCTTGGTATCTAGAAAGTTGATTAAAGATTAATTATTAACCTAAGGATTAAACCACTGATGCAGAGATCACTGTAGCTCAAACCACTGCAGGATGTTTGCAAGCTTAGGTACCTGGGGTGCTCTTCCCAAAACCCAAAGATAAATAATATATATAAGTGCTCAAGAAAGACTAAGCAGAGTACTTGGGAAATGCCACTAATGATCACAACAGATAATTTTCAAGGCGAAAATAATGAGAACATCTACAGTGATTCAAGGATACAACAAAAAAGATTTTCTGCAACTAAAATATACACTCTATTTTTTAAAATGAGAAGTTTAATTGAAGGGGATGGTTACATTATGTATACATGATAATAAAGACTTGAAACATCAAATGGTACTTGTATCTCAAAGCACTAAAAGAAATATAAATAATGGTTGCCACTAATGTACAACCTTTCCTTTATCATTAGTAATGGAAATCTCATTTTATTTAAAGTGGGAAAATATCCATTTTAAAGACTATTTTCCCTAGTCTTCAAGTAGGTAGATATGGCCGTGCGACTCAAACTGGACCAGTGGAATGCAAGCAGAATTGTGTGGAATAATTTCTGGAGTAGAAACCTGATGACCAAAACTTCAAAATACACTCTGACCATGCATGTAAAAACTGACAGCACAACAGAAAATGAGGCTGGCTCCCTCAGGACTCCAGAGTCTCCATATCTGAACTGAACTACCTATCTTTGATTCTCTTTTATGGGAAAGAGAAATGCATTCTATTTTATATGAGAAATTGTTCTATAGCAGAAACCATTTGGAAATTATACTGATGACAGTCATAGGAAAATTGTAAGAGACTTGGAA
Organism: Proteles cristata cristata; assembly: GCA_017311185.1. NCBI lineage: Eukaryota > Metazoa > Chordata > Mammalia > Carnivora > Hyaenidae > Proteles > Proteles cristata. The sequence goes on along the minus strand of JAESUZ010003224.1, from coordinate 86,820 downwards.
GAAAATTTCAAGGGACAATAGTGTGAAAAATTCATCTTGTAGATGGAAAAAAATGGAAGACATGAACATGTTTATATGTTATAAAAGATATTCCAGCTTCAATCTTCTTCATTTTTTCTCTCCCCTTCCACTCTCTGCCCTCTTTGTTCTTTTTTTTTTCTTCTTCTCTTCTCCCCTCCTCTGACTTCCCTCCAGTCTCTCTCTTGGATTGATCATCAACCCAAGGCTTAATAAATTGTGACCATACTTTGTGGTCATAGGACACAAATCACAACAATATATACCATTTGGTGAAACCTAGTCTTCACCCAGATGAGCTATAATTATGGGCCAAAATTCAGATGAGGTTGAGATCAAATAAATCAAATAGAAAAAGAAATTGAGAAAGAAGAATAGAGAGTCGTAAGAGCGGTTCTTGCATCCTATTCTTCTTAATCACATTCCTATGACACTTCCCTGAAGTTTTATTCATTCCAAAGAGTGGTCTTTTCTACGTGAAATCTTTTCCTCCTTCAAACTGATTTAACTATTTAATTATTTTCACTTTTGTTCTAACTCATAATTTACCTGCTTTTATAATTGAAAATTGTATTGGCACATCTGTCTTTCAATTAACTGTAGCTCATGATCAGGGCAATGTTGTTCCCAATACTTTGTATAGGGTCTGACATATAATATATTCTTAACATATATTCATTTAATACAATAAAAGGTGGCATCAAGGAAGTTTGAAGCAAAATGTAGAGGCACATCCATGAAACTCCAGCTCAGGAACAGAACTCCAGTTTTTGCAGGGAATAGTAAGGATATAGGGCTCCATAGGGAAGAGACATGAATATAAGTCACAAAATATAATGTAGGGGTTTGTGTAGAGAAAAGTTTAGAAATCCAAGGTCTGAGAAGAAAGTTTGATTAACTACTGAATCATGTGAAGGAAAACCTAGAGTTCTTTAGAACCCTTTTACAAAAGAAGAGTATTGATTTCAAAAAATTCCAATGGACTGAGCTCAGCTATAATATTGGCAAAGAGAGAACACTGCATATAACTAATTATGAGCAGAAGAAATTAAAGGTAGAAATAAAGTACTAGGATCCTAAGAAATACAGATTCCCTCCAGTAGAGGATGTCTCCTCTTTTCCTATTATATTGAGCATTTTTTAAGATAAGAATAACATACTTTAAGCCTTAAAATATGCAATATACTTTTCCTGCAATTTTAATTCAAAGCGAATCCATTGTAAAACATCGTAAATTCTTTTTTTTAAATGTTTTTATTTATTTCTAGGAGAGAGAGATAGCGTGAACAGGGGAGGGTCAGAGAGAGAGGGAGACACAGACTCCGAAACAGGCTCCAGGCTCCGAGCTGGCAGTCAGCACAGAGCCCGACGCGGGGCTCGAACCCACGAACCGCGAGATCATCACCTAAGCGAAAGTCGGACGCCTAACCGACTAAGCCACCCAGGCGTCCCCATAAATTCATAGTTTGACTCTCATCGAAATATTCACCTGGAGGGGCACCTGGGTGACTAAATTGGTTAAGCATCTGACTTAGGCTCAGGTCATGATCTCGCAGTTCTTAAGTTCAAGCCGTACATCGGGCTCTCAGCTCTCAGCATGGAGCCTGCTTAAGATCCTCCTCCAGATCTCACATTCTCTCTTTCTCTCTCTCAAAAACAAACATTGAAATATATAATTACCTGGAAAATAAGCTTTTTTTGGTGACAAAGTAAAGAAGGCTTCATCAATTAAATTACTAAGAACTAGAAAGAAATACTGTTGCAAACCCTAATCAACATTAATTACATCCATATAAATTTTCTCATTGTTCATTGTAATATTGCCCAGTGTAATTGCTACATGGCTGACTAGTAAAGCATAGACGTTTAAAAGCAAATTTAAACAAAATAAAGATAAAAACTACAAGTCTTAAATCATTAAATAGATAACAACTGCAACTTAGTAATCATATTTATATTATTGAGTTTGTTACAATAAATATTATTGTATCTTGTAGTGTATGATTTAACATTTACTTGATACAAACCAAGTTTAAAACCAGTAGTAGAGATTTTAAAAATGGAAAGTTTTTTACTACAGTAACATATTTAAGCACTTTAAAGGGAAAAAGGCAACTATCAAGATATTTGATAAAATATAATTCACAAATTAAAACAATATGTAATTATGCAACCTGGATAAAATGCTGTGTTTTATTTAAGAGAATATTAAAACCAAATAAAACTGGTTAAATGGTTTTAAGGACAGTGTCCAGTGAGGTTTTGAAAAACAGAGTTGATGAGACTTTAGACTGGGCCCGAGGTCAAGCAGAATAAATTAATGAACATTAGAATAATTATTTATCCTTGGCAATTTTCATGACTAAAATAGTTTATCATTGCTGTAAATTACTGAATCTTATTATTCATTGAGACTTTTAGTGATGTCCTTTCTAATTTTCTTTTTTGCAGGTGAAGTAGAGAGAATGTATATATTTGTGCATACACAAGTGCTTTTATTTCCTAGTGTCCATAGTGCCCTTCACACTTCCCTCCAAAATAACAGAGGGAATTCATTAAGTAGTTGTTTGACATCTGATGAATCTCAGATGTTGAAAAAGGTAATTTCTGATGTGAATGAATGAATCTAGAAAGTATTAAACATGCAGCAGACATTTCCTTACTCGCTGGCATTGCCATACTTCTTCAATCAGTTTGAAATAGACAATATACTGTTCTTTAATTTTGGCATTACCAATATATTTATATTTTTCACTCTTCTCCACCTTCTTTTGCCCATTAAAAAATCACACCATGGTAAGCTTTTCTATACATATCATTTTAATATAATAACAAAACATTATTTTTTATTACCTTAGTTTGCATACATTTAAAATACCTACTTTTTAAAAATTAATGAACTGCACTAGTGATCAGGGAATAGCAGAAAGATTACAACTTGAAATACATGCATCTATGTGATGCATGTATTTCATGCATCTGTTTTCTTAATCATTGAACTGAATGACATTCATTTACTGCAAAGGACGGTTGTTTCCTCATGTTCCTACTCAGATTTTAAGTCAATAGATAAGTTTCCTTGTCAGTGATTTGTGGTTGGTAATGGTGATGAATGGTACCAATGACAATTTGGGGATTTTTCATTCAGTCTCTAAAAGCATCAGAGTCAACAGAAACTTGCTGAAACAGCACTTACAATTTAAAGGATGGCTCTGGATGAAGCCACAGAGCGCAGTCAGAGCCACTTTGCATTTTACTTAGTGAACATTACACTTCTAAAATATAGTTTAATCTCTCTTAAAAATAGAGACATAAATAACTGATTAGATCAATGGGTTACATTTTGAGAGTTGTGATGAACCAAAGCAAATCCTCCTTTCTCTGAAGAACTCATATAATAGATTGATAGAGTTTACATCAAAATAAGTATGGGAAGTGTTTAATTCCATCTGATAAATGTTGAAGCAAATTAGAATTGATTAGAGGATAAACAGCATATTATAGACACACTTCATCTTCTTGCTTGATCTCACACTTAAATTTTCTTTATCAGTCTATTAGAGCTTATTATCCACACACTGCTTTGAAGAAATGGTCTTTGCAGATCTACACTTAAAACTCTATGTTAGCATATGATATATTTATCTATCTATATTTGCTTTTTTTCCTTAGAATCTTAGCAACACATACATCAAATTAGATTGATGGATGCATTTCAAACCCAAAATTTAATGTCATGTCACAAAGGAAAATGAAAAGAAAATTACATTATGGAGATAGACCTTTCTCTTCTGATAAATGTTGAAAGAACTTTGAAAACCCAAATGATAAGTTCTCAAGAGCATTTTATTTTCATAGCAGTAAATAATAATATATTCATTTTTCAAACTCACTTTTCACAAAGTTTTCACTCCCGTTATAAGCACAAGAACCATTTCTACTAGTTTATGTACTTGACAAATACATGTATCCCACAGTACAAAGCACTGTCTCTCAATTGTGTGTGCTAGGTGTAATTTGGAAGAGGGCTCTGTTGTGCAGTAAGTTTGAGAATGCTGTTCTTTGCTCTATAGAAGTTCTCAGAATGTTTAATATGCTAATTTTCATCTTGAATCTCAAAACATTAAAAAAGGCATTCAATGTGTCATAAAATTGACTTGGCAAAAGACATTTCTCTTGAATATTATTGTGTGAGTGAACTTGAAGAAATGATAAGAATGTCAAGTTCCGTATAATAAATACAAGCCTGTTAGCTTTAATTTTAAATACTCTCTAATCTTACTTATATTTTTACATGTAAATTCATATGTTATTGTAAAACTCTGGAAAAGTATAATTTGGAAAAATAATTCTATTTATACCACTTAAGAAAAAGTTAACAAAATTTGGTTTCTATTTTTGTGATTATATATACAAACACATTTACATATTAAAATATTCATAATTATAAGTTTATTATATATATTTGAATATAAACTATTTTATAACCTGCCTTCTATCTGTGATTTCTTTAGTGATTAACAGCTCAAGAAAGTATTCATTTTATAGTTTGTCTACTATAGAATAATAAAGATTAAAATATAAATAAAATTTATCAGACAAATGTGAACAAAACTAATTCAATGATCATATTATCAGTACCAGTTAGAGTAACATCACTGTCTAAAAGCTTCATTCATAATAGCCTCAAACAGGAAATAATCCAAATGCCTATCAGCTTGTGAAAGGGTAAACACATTGTCATTTATAAAATACAGTTTGGGAATGGAAAAATAAATTTATTGGGTTGTTTTAATGGCTCAATTGATATAAGTGACTGACTCTTGATCTTAGCTCTGGTCTTGGTTTTGGGGTTGCGAGTTCATGCCTATGCTGGGCTCCATGCTGGGCTTGAAGCCTGATTTAAAAAAAAAAAAATATGGGGCGCCTGGGTGGCTTAGTCGGTTAAGCGTCCGACTTTCGCTTAGGTCATGATCTCGCGGCTCGTGGGTTCGAGCCCCGCGTCGGGCTCTGTGCTGACTGCCAGCTCAGAGCCTGGAGCCTGTTTCAGTCTGTGACTCCCTCTCTCTCTGACCCTCCCCTGCTCATGCTGTCTCTCTCTCTCCTAGAAATAAATAAAACATTTAAAAAAAATAAAAATAAAAAAAAATAAAAAACTAAATTATCTCTTTCATGTAGTGGTCCTTAGCAGTGCATCCCCTATATCGTGAATGCCCATTGTACCACGCACAAAGTTCTTCTATAGTATGTACTTCTGCTCTAGCCTTTTGAAAATAAAAGTGTTTATTGGTCCCCACTAGGTTGTCATTTTAAAGAAAGAAAAATATTTCATCCATATTTCTATGCCTAGAAAGTTTCCTGACAATACATAGTCCCCTAACATTTCAGAAAATAAGTAACTCACAAAAGGAAGTCTTTGATGGGATATAATGTTGTGCTTATTGAAATGGCTGATTGAAATTCCAGAGAAGTGTTAGAGACCTCAGAAGACATCACTGATGAGACAGGTCACACTGGTTAGGTGTGGTCAAATACTTATAATACCAAATTGTGAAAACCGTCTCAAAATTTGCTACATTATTACAATTTTTTTAAGTTTATATATTTATTTTTGAGAGAGATAGAGAGTGTGAGGAAGAGGCAGAGAGAGAGAACAAGAGAATATCCCAACCAGGCCCCGACAGTCAGCACATAGCTCAACGGGAGCCTCAGTCTCATGAATAGTGAGATCATGACCTGAGCCAAAATAAAGATTTGGACTTTTAACTGACTGAAGCACCCAGGTGCCCCAATACAATTTTTAACTAGGGCCAACTTAAGTGTATTTATGATTAAAAGGAAAGGTACAAAATTTTTTTTACCCCTTGAGAAATATCCTAGAACCTCTATAACAAGATATTGTTTTAAATTGTTTTAAAAATAATCTTTAGAAATAAATAAACATTTGTTAATGATTTCGAAAAACAAATACAACTATTTACACAATGATAGAAATTGCTTGATATATCTAAATTTGTCTCTCCTCAGGCCCAAGATGAAATCTTGTTAAGTTCAAGGGTTAGCATTTGCTTCTAGTTTGTTCCTGTTTCAGAGTGAAGAAAAATTATTTTCCTGTGTTCTCACACACAAGAATGCCAATCTAACAAAGATTATGTATTTCCCTAGTTTTGCTCAAGGTTAATTTTGAAACTTAACTTTGCTTTCAGAAGAATAACATCCATAATATTGACAAATATGGTAACGACTGTGAGCAAAACATAAGCAATTACAGTTAAGCTATATTAATAATGTAAAATTGTATACAGTGATTTAAATAAAAGTGTGTACCTACATGGATAAATGTATGTGTATGTATATATATATATGTGTATATATATGATACATATATCATAATAATAACAAATAATAATTTAACCTGAACTTATTAGGCACATGCAATATACCAGATGTGTTGTGTGCTATAAACATGTAGCAAGGGTCTATTTTTAAATAGTAGCTGAATTGTTTTTCATTCTGGGTAATTTTTCCTCCATTTCATTGCTTTTTGCTGTTGAGATGAGGCCATTAACCTGAGGCTTATTCCCATGTGACCTGGAGAAGAGGATGGTATTTGGAATACAAAATGTCTTTCTTTGGTTTTGGTTTCAACATCCAATCTTTATAACCTTAGTATAATAATAGTCTTAAATTTCAGAAGGAGAGAGAGAATAATGTTTTCTTGAGATCCTAAAATTCAGATTTTAAATATTAAGAACAAGAACATGAAGGAAAGATCAATGAGATCCATAACATAGCAGATCTAAAAAATATCATACAAAATATATTCTGTCTCATTGGGACAGTTCTGGGGGAAAGACCCAAAAGAACAAGATGTAGAATGACAAAAAGTTAACTCATGGATTTTGCCACTCCTAGATTAGAAGTTAATAATATATAGTGCAAATATACAGATAGACCATTGGGGGTTTGTTAGTCCATTTCGAGTCTTTAAAATTTGCAAGGTTTTCAGAAAATGCTCATAGTTTTTCTTAAATCTAAGGTGGCATGTTTATGGTAGAGTATCAATGGCTATGGAAGGTACTAAGTATACTGGCCTGGTTAAAACCTTATTATGTTACACATTCTCAGTTTAGAACAAGCTGCAGAATGTTGTCCCTGGGACCCCAAGGAAAAATTTATTCATCAAAAGAGTCATAGATTTGGAAGGAGGTGACTGCAGAGTACTGGGTCTCCCAACTGAAGTCAATAGTAGGTACACAGTAATTAGCTGCAGAGTCTGGTCCCAAATGCAAAAGGTCGCATGGGACTTGGCACAAAATAGCATACAAAATGCAGAATGCCCAGTTACTCATTTGGCCAAGATCTACCAGAATGAAGAAAAAAAAAAAGAAAACAAATTTAAAAAGAAGCCAAAGAATGTAAGTTAAGTAACGTTAAAGACTTGAACCAGAGCTCAGAGAGAACCAATAACATTTCAGCCAATATGCATGTGGATGTGAAAACTTCTCTGTGCTGCCATTGAAGAAAGAGGAATAAATAAGGTAGACCTCTTGAAAGAAGGAGGTTTCCAAAGAAGACTTAGTTTTAAGCAACCCACAAATACATTTAAGTAGAAATAAAAAACATTCCTGCCATTAGCAAAAAGAGAAGTCAGAGATCAAAAGAGTTGCAGAAAATGCAAGTTTTGCCTTACCTTATTTCTGAATATATGCTTATTAAATAAGATCCTTACAAAAAGTTTGGCAAGTGAACATCCTCTTCTTCCTGTTCTTGATAAAACAAACAGCAAAAGTTCAGACAAGTTGACTGGCTTTCCTAAAGTGTCAATGCAAAATGAGAGGCAATGACAAGATTAAAATAATTTCTGCCAGGCTCTGAATTGTACACACTTCGACTGCTCCTCACTGTCTTTCTCTCCACTTTCTCTCAGCACAGAAGCTATAATTAGTGGCTATGCTAACATTCTGTGATCTTTCCACTCTGTGGAAATATCTGACAGAATCTTTGCTGCAAAATTATTGTAAAAAGATTATTTCTGCCTTCTTTCATTAAGCCTCAGGCTATGTCGGTTGGGATTCAAATGATCATGCAAAGACAAGAATGTCTTGGGTAGTTGGGATTCATATTTTGCTTTTAAGATTTACTGTTTGAAGATCTGAATTTATTTATCAAGTCTTTGACTTCCTGTGGCTATACACCTTGCATAATACCTCTGAGATTCAGGTTGTTTTTTTTGTTATTGTTGTTTTAATCTACGAAAAGAAGATGACTTGTCTTTTCCACAGTCATTACTTGGAATAATGAACATTATTTAGAATAATATATGTAAATGAGTTTTTGTGTGCTTTCTTTATATATATATACATATATATATATAATGTATGTGTGTATCTGTATTATGTGTTTATGTATATATAGGTATTATGTTTTTTAAAATTTTTTAATGTTTGTTTATTTTTTAAAGAGAAAGAGACAGACAGAGACAGAGAATGAGTGAGGGAGGGGCAGAGAGAGAGGGAAACACAGAATCTGAAGCAGGCTCCAGGCTCAGAGCTGTCAGCACAGAGCCTAATGTGGAGTTCAAACTCACAGACTATGAGATCATGACTTGAGCTGAAGTTGGATGCTCAACTGACTGAGCCACCCAGGTGCCCCTATAGGTATTATGTTTTTCTGTATATACAAATATGTATATATATATACACACAAATATATATATATGTACTTATGTAAATATATGTGTATGTATTATATTTATTACATATTTGTCTTATATGTATTACAATAATCCAAACTTACTTGGTGGATTTGATCAAGCTAAATAGGACTAAACATAAATACTGGAATATGTTGAGAAGGTAAATAACTTATGAAAATTATTTGAAGATCCATTTCACTTATAGAAATCCATAATATTAAAGACTAAATTACATGATGTAGTCATGATATAGTATAATTAATTTAACCTCATCTGTATTCATATTATGTGGTAATTAAAATCAGTGCCATAAGTAACATAATTTCTAAATATATAGACGTATTACAAAGGACAGATTTCAAGTTTACTGTTCAGAAAAAGCCTTGTAAAATATATATATATATACTCTCCTTTAGGACTATTGCAAATCGGTAGGGCCTGTAGAACAATTTATTAGCTCTCTGAATGATATTTAGACTAGTTCTAAGCACAGAGTAAAAGTCTATTAACAAAATAGGTAAATCTTACTTGAAGCTGAGAAGTTAGATTAAACGATCACTAGGGTTTCTGGCAAGTTCTTTTATCACAGTAATTCTGTGCATTGCTTTTAGTTTTACTTAGAGAAGAGTGTAAAGACCTTTGAAGATTAACATAAGCAATTAATTTTCAATTAGTGAAGTTATTTTCTAAATAAGTGCAGATTAAAATTCTAATACTTTTAAATTGAATATACGAATTCAGAATTTGTCTAAAATATAACTAAGAAGAATAATTTTGCTTTATGTCCTATCATTCCAGAGTCTACCACAGTTTCTGACAAAGACTCAAGGAAGCTTTTTTTGTATCAATAAATGAACAAATAATTAAGCCACCTTTAGGCATTTCCGATTTTAAAATATTTTCCAATAAACTATTTCTTCTCTGATCGTATTCTTATTCTTATTATTGTGGATGTTATTCAGGACTTACTTGAGAGTAAAAAAAATAGATATAGAGTAGGGCCTATGACCTGGAAAAATAATAGACACCCAAATTTTTATGTTAATGTCGTTATGTCTTTTCCTGCCTTCCTTGCTCTTTTTTGTAATGTCACTTTCTCATGTTGGAGAGGAAAAGTTTTTCTTTACCCTTTTGGATCCTTCTAGCTGGTCTAAGAATGAAATTGACATGAGAAAGATTAACAGGAGAAGAAAAATACATAAAAAATTAAAAAAACAACCCAAAGTTTAATTATATACATACCATAGCTCAAAACCAAAATTGAGATCTTAAGAAATGAACAAGGCCAGCAGTGTTTATACTTTTTGGAGGAAGAAACATAAATCTGTGAGGATTTGACAAAGCAACAAAAGTTCCTTATGTTCAGGAGCTTCAATTAGTAATGAATTCTACACAGAATTATTTGGGCTTGGGTAGTAAATTATTAAGTGCAACAAGATTTGTTTATTTGGGTTTCTTAGGCCCTAAATTCCCTTTCTTCTGATAAGATTGTCTCTCTATCTTCTTGCTCAGGGATGGTACCTTTCATATGGGAGATTTATTTCCTGTTTTCTAGAGACAACACATGTGTATGGGAAGGAGGTCATATAGTTCTTCTTGCATTGACTATTTCTTAAGTAAATTTAACTCAAAATAATCTATATGCCAAGAGGTACATGTTGAGGTAGACTGTCCTAGGCCTCTATGCTCACATGGTTCCATAAAGAATGCCAAAGTTTGGGGATATATATATATATATATATATATATATATATATGCAGATCAATAAGCATAATTTGAAAAGCCAAGCATAAAAAATGTTGCATAGGCCTGTTTTCTTCTTAACATTTAAATAAGATTGCCAATCTGTCATTTATCAATCTATCATCATGGAAATATTAATTAGGAATTTGTGGAATAAACATTGCTTTGATTCATATTACTTGAGTGAACTCTGATCAGTTCTGGGTTACAAGGATGAAAGTCTTGGTACTTGACTGAAAGATTTTAAAAATCATATAGATCATATAGTTAAAAGTGTCAGTTATGATACCAGGAGAGAAAAAGACAACACATTCACACAAGGTAATTGAGGAAAAGTTAATGAAGTTTTTCTTCAGAAAGATGTGTTCAGGTCTAAAGAAAAGCAAAATGAATGATTTGCAATAGGAAGTCTATTAACCCTAGTGCTAGAGGACTGAACAAATGGACTGAACAGTCCCTGAAATCTAGAGAGAATTTTAACTGTTCAAAATAATCAAGTCTTTGCATAGAAACATAGAAACTGTAACTCTGTGACCTACAAGATATCCTTATCATATCTCCATTTTCCTGGGGGAAAATATCAGAATATGCTATTTCCATTTCCTGTGTGCCTCCATTAGCCAAACCAAATCAGAAGACAAAGAACAAGTGAGGTCTAGTAGTGTCGCTTATAGAAGGGAGCTAGCTTTGGTGTAGAATGGAGAGGAGGAGGTTAAAGAGCCAGTTTGGAAGGATACATGGACAATATCCAATGATTCAAGGGAACAAAGAATTATAAATTCTATGTGATAGATTTTATAATAGAGATATGGAAATGACAGATTGGATTCAAAAGAGAGTGTATTTATTCTTATACTAAGATTCAGAGCAAACTTTACGCTTGAACTGATATATTCATGGTATCATCATAGAGAGATGTGGTGGATAAGTTCTGGACAAGACAAATGGCACCACATTTGTAAGGCTTTTATGAGTTACTGATATTTGGAAAGCTAACTGATGTTGATACTACCCTTGAATAAACTCTCAATATCTGTGCCTAGTATTCTTACCACTGCATAATCACTATCTCCTGGAAAAAAATTAATTTATTTTCCAGCTTATTTTGTGAAAGATGTGGGTAAATTGGTTTCATCATTTTCATAATTTATTCAACAATAAATGTTTACTCAACACTGTTGTTTTGGGGAACCATGTACATGCACGCAATATAAGGATGGGAAATAAATTTAGCCTGCCTTCATAGAGTTCACGTTTTCTCTGGCTTCTTTCCCATAATTTTCCATTCTTTAAGTAAAGAAATGGCTGAAAAATTCACAAATGCATTTAAACCATGATATGTTGGCAGTTTTAAATGAGAATGATGAATCACATTTGCTTTAGGCTATGTGCAGTACTCAGTCATTTTCATGGTGATGGTCTGGAGATGAGCTTACTGTGATTATTTCAACAACTCTCAACAACAACAAAAATATGATGGTGGGAATGAGAGACCTGAGAATATCTTTTCTGTACTCATTTACCACTGGATAAGAGAAAGGAATATCAGAATATGGTATACATATTCATTTTGCTTCTCTCAAATTTGTAATTTTTAGACAGAGAAAGTTTGGCAGGCCTGTGTCTGATTATCCATCTTGGTTTTAATTTCAGGTGCTAAATGCTTTAACTTCTTCCTCTGAAAATATTTTTATTTGCGTATGCTTTGACACACAATGCTATGTTAGTTTCAAGTGTATGACACAGTTCCACGCCCACTTTTAGAACATTTACTTCCTTAAAATTTTGTTGAGTGTTTATCTGGCTTGGCAAAGACACATGAGCTCTAATGTTGATTGAACACTATAAATAAACTACATGAAATGATACAGGAAAACGAGATTTGTAGTTGTCTTGCAAAAATATTATGATGAGTATTCTCTTAATTTTTTATGTTTATTTCTGAGAGACAGAGAGAGAGAGAGTGCGTTTGCACGCGCTTCTGAGCGAGTGGGGGAGGGGCAAAGAAAGGGAGACAAGATCTGAAGCAGGTTTTGTGCTGACAGCAGAGATCCCAAAGTACTCACAAACCATGAGATCATCACATGAGCTGAAGTCAATCGCTTAACCCACTGAGTCACCCAGGCGCCCTAATAGGAATTCTTTTCAATCCAATCCATTTTTCATCCATTTGCTATATTTGAAAAAGAAGTATATTCTTTTATGTGCATTGGGTCTCACATAATCTACAGGGGTTGTTCCAGATTTCTGTATCACAATAATACAAAATTTATAATGATACAAATATACGGGATATCATAAACTTTTCATTTACCATGAATTGACATTTATAAAATGAATATGTTAGCAATGGATTCAAATAGTGAGTACTCATTGTTTTCTATATTGTTTCTGAGAGGTTAGTAATTCTGGGTCTTCTTTTGCAATTTTCTTTAGAAGCTAAATGTTTGTATTTCTTCTGTTAAAAAGTGCTAAAGAGGAGCATGACTGTAAAACCTAAATAATATACCCAGAACTCTTACAGTGTTACTTGCCAAAATTCAAGCTTAAGCATATTGAAAGCTGTTTTATTTCTAACTTTAGTTTGGGAAATGTGTATGGTGATGTACACTTACATATATATTTTTTAATTGTCCAAGGTAACGTTACATTAATATATCTCCATGGCTAAAATCAAAATCATAAAGAACTATAAAGAATGAAGTCTGGATGTCGTCTTATTTTCTCCCTCTCAATATCGCTGTCTTTTGTCATCTGTTGTGTCCCTCTATTTCTTTTTCACATATACTTAAATGCACATGTATGTTTACATGAATACTGTTCATTCTCCTTCAGTAAAGAAAATGTGTACCTTTATGCTATCATTCTATGATTTGTTTTTTCCTAACAATAACTTTTGAAAACTTTCAAAACTTCTTTTCATTCCTTCCTATGTACACATAATATAAATCCTAGTATTAGTAGATTAGTATATTCATATGCATAGAATGGCATCACTATTAGTAAACATGTAGATTATATAATGACATAGATGTCATTACATTTTATAATTACCATTTTAGGGCTGACAAATGAATGTGAGACAACGAGGTGAAATGCAGCTGAACTGTAACATTACTTAAAGACAAAAAGTGCTACACAAAGCTAATTGTCTAAGTTTTGTTTTTATATCTATGTTTGTGTTTTGTCTCGCTTTACTGTCCACATTAGTCTAGTTAGTGATTTCCAAAATTTACTGTCTAAGAGACACTTCTTTGTTCTGTAGTAAAATGATGGGGACAATTAAGTTTTCAAATTACTTCAGAAACAGGAAAAAAAATGTGTGTTTGTATTTGTATGTACTAATTAAATGAACAAGACTGAGACTCTTTGAAAAGATGTACCACCTGCCATGAATTCCCTTGACTTTAAGCTATAACTGAAGAAAGAACAGAGAAGACACTAAAAACAGCCTTGTATTATTGGTAACATAGTCAGAAATGGTCCTTTATTACAGAACTCAACTATATTCCCCTGGATTTTGTATTTACACCTGGAGTTGAGGGTTATGTGTAAAGGACTATAGTTTTACATGTGATCATCAAAGTCAAGCCCCAATACAGGGGTCAGTTCTAGAATGGCTTGCAATCTTCAATATGGCTTCTGTGAGAACAGTAGCTTTATAAAACTGGGAATAAAACACTTATGTCATAGGTCACCTAGGTTTTTGACCTGCTGACTACCTCCCACTGGGTCACCAGGACCTCACGGTGACACAATAAAACTGGGATACTATTGGCACCTGATTAAACCAGTTAGATATTTGCAATGAATGTCTATGTAATCCAAAGTCTGTAACTATTTTAGTCCTTTAATTTTGCTTTGAATTAAAATTTTTGGGTTAAATCTTGAAACATACGGGAGAAGAAGATAATATCTCAGGCCTAGACTCTCAAATATACTGTGGGTGCAAATTTACAGATGTTTCCTTCTTTTAAATAAAGATTATAAAAGAAGAAAGTCATTCTTTCATTTGTATACTAAATAGTCTTATAATGCCCTTCTTTTAAATAAAGATTATAAAAGAAGAAAGTCATTCTTTCATTTGTATACTAAATAGTCTTATAATGCCCTTCTTTTAAATAAAGATTATAAAAGAAGAAAGTCATTCTTTCATTTGTATACTAAATAGTCTTATAATGCCCAAACCTCAGAAGTTAGTCCAGTGAGAACAGTGATTACCCAAGGCAATGGAAACAACAGATGCAAAGACTAAGAATTTTGAGAGTGTACAGGGCATTGTAGATATTGAAAGCATTTGGTGTTTCTGGAGTGAAGAGTGGGGATGAGATTGGAGGTGTAGTCAGGCCCAGTCTGGTGATATGTTAGAGTTTGGACTTCATTCTGAACAATGAAATCATTGAAATTTTATGCAGAAGAAAATCATGGCCTCTCCCTAGAGATGGAATGGATTTTTAAGTGGAACATTAGCTGCAGGTGAGAAAAATTCTGAAGTTACTACAGAAATTCAGTAAAACTTGACAGTAAAAATTGACTCATGTAATATTCAGGAAGATGCAGAGAGAGGGTTGGGGTTGAGAGACCTTAGCAAGGACAGATGAATTTAGTTTACTTCCTCATACTTAGAAAAGTATTAAATGTTTAAGTGGTTCTTTTTTGAGATACATATTCTCTTTTCAAATCTTAAAAGTGTTTTTCTAATTATAAGACTTACTAAGGGTCCTGGGAGATGCAATTTAATTGTTATTGTTCTTTATCTGTCCAGAAAACAAGTCAAAAATAATTTTCTTAACCAGGAAAATGACTTGAATTCCTTAAATATACATTACTGCATCTCCTTTACTTGAAAATTCCAAATGCTATATTATTATAACTGCTTTGAGAGAAATGTGCTATGACTGGCATTTTGACTATTAGATTCCAGATGCTTATGGAAACTCAAATTAACGCAGAAAATAACGAGCTGAATCAATTGAGGGAAGCATTCAAAGTTCACAGACTTCGTCTCTAAAATGAAGAAGAGAATATTCACTTATAGCCTCTTTGCCATGTGGTCAGGATGAACAAGCCACTGGCTCAAAGATGCCAGTAAAACAAAACTTGATTTCTGATAAATGACAATAATTGTACTAGTCAAGACTACTAGCTTTTTCTTTACTTGAAAAAACTTTTGTTGTTAGGATTGCTGAATTAGTTTATTTAATAATATTTAAATTCTGGCTAATGAAATAGCAGCCTGAATTTTTATAGCAGTACGAAATAAATTTCTTTAGAAAAATCCAGTGGCAGTAAATACATGGAAATACAGTACTTTTTGTTCTTGAAATATGTAAATCAATACAATGTGAATAAATGTTATAGTTATAATATAACCAGGATTTATTTCCAATACCAGGCTTGTGGCCAGCTATTACCAAAATCATATCATAGGGCTAAATGAAATCATTAATAATGTTTAAGCTTGAGCTAGAAATATTATAACTTAGGCATATTAAAAATATTTACAGATACCAACTTTCTTCTTAAATTTTTAAATTATTTCCAATAAAGATACTTTAAAGCATTGGAACTTCATGGTCTATACCCCTGGATGCCTTTCTACAAATGTATGTTGTAATGTGGGCTTATAACAAAGGGTAATTTATTATCTACAAACCATAATTTCCCCTTGTGTATATCATTATTGTTTACATAATTAACATTCATTAAACCATTATCTGTTTTTTTTAACATTACCAATACAGTGGAATATAGGTACCTTCTTTTTAGTGCACTGAATGACTACATTGTTGATTTCAAATGCTTGAAGAATTGAGCTTTTATTCAAAAAGATTCACAAATGAATTTGGCCCCATCATCAGTAGCTATTTATGTCATATTGGGGGTTAATAAACTATTAAAGTACTTCTGGTTATCAAAAACAAAATGTTAGGAATCATTGTCCTAAAATTTCATTATCTTCATCTCCATGAAGAGATGTCCCTCAATACCCATCTCTTTTTCTTCTTTACTAAGAGAACTACATTATTTAGTTGAGAACAATAATGTCCAGAAGAAAGGCATTTCTTATCCTCCTTTACAACTAGTTATAACAAAGTTATCAACTATCGGCCAGTGAAGTATGTATGTTAGCAGACCTCAGGAAGGTCTGTCTAGAAAGTTAATGTAACCATGAATGGTACCTATGGTTCCCTACTTGCTTGGCCTAAACTATGGCCCAGAATGTGTGTGATTGCTAATCTCTAAGGCAGAAATCAAACAATGAGATTGAAACATCCAGTAGACAGAAGTGGATCACTAATGAGACCACAGAGCTGCCCTAAACTGCCTAACTAGAGATTTCTATGCTGATAAAAAGAAACAGTTCCAGGAGCACCTGGGTGGCTCAGTTGGTTAAGCATCTGACTTTGGCTCAGGTCATGATCTCATGGTTCGTGGGTTCGAGTCCCATGTTGGGCTCTGTGCTGACAGCAAGCTTAGAGCCTGGAGCCTGCTTCAGATTCTGTGTCTCCTTCTCTCTCTGACCCTCTCATGCTCTCTCTCTCAGAAATAAATAAAACATTAAAATTAAAAAAAAAAAGAAAGAAACATTTCTAGTTAAGACAAACAATGCTCTGTTCTCTTCTGGCAAATGATATTAGTAATTTTTGTCCCTCTCTGGAACAATGCTTTTAGCTGAAATAACTTAAAATCATGATACAAACTTTTTTATATAAAAAATTATTATTTTACCAGTTGGGAGTCTAGAGGTAAAATTGGAACTTGGCGTTGTGTGATCAGTTGGCTTGGTGATGTAAGGAGGGGTCAGGTATACTATGTCCCAGCTCTGCAGTACTGGCTCAGAGTGAGTGTTCTATCTGAGACTAAGTGCCTCTCATGATCATCAGATAGCTATCAGTGGTGGTTAGGGTTGAATTCTTCCTTTTTTCTTTTCAAACAAGGGGAGACATGAGGGAATGAGGGAGAAAGACATTTTTCCCAAACATGTAATGTAAAATTTCCTTTGATCTGCACCTACTCAGTCACATTTCCCCCATGTTGAGTTTCAGAAGTCACCTGGGACATGCTGAACACTAAATGGCCAACATGATTAGCATCCATACCTGGAAATGCAGATGAGTTCTCTTTCCTCTCAGTTATAAGGGGAGACACAGGTGACTGAACTGAAATGTGTTCTACTGGGAAAGAAGAGTTGTGTCCTTATTTCATGTCAGTGACAGTATATTAAAGATTGGTTGCCATTGTCTTAAACATTCAAAGTAAGCAGATATTTTTGAGAGCTTTGAATCATTGGAATTTCAAGACAATGAAAGCAAGAGGACTTAATTACACTTTCAAGTGGTTGGCTTTTGAAAATGCCTTTTTCAATATGCAGTATTGACCCCTTAAATAAGCAAATTCTATCAAACAAATCTAGACATTTAGAAATTTCAATTACGCTCTTAATGGTTTATGCTGTGTTATGTCAATATTGTAAAATTCTGATGGTCTGTGTTTGGGTTCAGTATTAATTTCCAATGAGAATGTTTAGAATCTCATAAGTGAAGCAGGCATGTATCCAACTAACTAAAACTGATATGGGGTAGAAGCTTAGAAAAGAGAAATGCTCAGGATGAACTGACAAATGTTTTATGAAGGTGAGAGCTGCGAAGAAGAGCAGCCACATTTTATGACATAGAATTTTGGAGGGATTGGAAAAGAAGCTTTAAGAACAATACACAGCATGAACAACAGCACAAACATTAAATATGACAGGATTTTCTTATTTTCTAGTTGCATGTGTATAAACTTAGGCAGAGCAATACAATCGTATTATTAATTATTGTTATAATTTTAGCATTATAACTGTACTACTTCTCATGTTCGCCATTTATCTAGTTCCTGGGCCATATCAGAAATTGTGCCAAGCAATTCACATTTATTTCCTCCAGAGTGTACCTGAAAATAACCTTAAAGAATGATTTTGTATCCTCATTTTACAAATGAATTTCCTAAGACTTAGGTAAAATTACATTTCCAAAATTTGAAATGAAAAAGATAGAATTTGTGTACAGAATTTCTGTACAGATTTGTCTTAATGCTAAACAACATCTTTGATGTATCCCAGAAAAAATATTTACACTAAAATATTTAGTGTGTTTATTTAATTTCAAAAGTCTTACTAAACAATTTTATAACAAGCATTGTGTTTTCTTCAAAGAATTAGGAAACATATTGTTAATGTTTGATAAGTAAACTATAAAGTTAAACATATCTTTTACTCTCTGATGTATAATGAGTCATTTAAGAACATATTAATTCTTTAAATTAAATTTAAAAAATTAAAATGGCTATTTTCATTTTCCTTTCAAAGTAAATATTTACCCTAGAACCTAAATTGCATCTTAAAACTTCGAAGCACCAGTTTGTTTCTGCTTAAGAGTTGATTTAAAAATTGCTTATTGACAATTTTGGAATAAGAACATAATATTTTTCTGTTTGCGATGTAAAAGCTTTACTGCTGAAAATAATAGTAAAGAACATGAATGAGAGCAGAATAAGAACATGGAAATTAATATTGAACCCAAACATACGCCATTGAACCCAAACATAGAATATTTATAATATTGACATAGCACGACATAAACTATTAAGAGCGTAATTGAAATTTTTAAATGTCTAGACTTGTTTAATAGAGTCTGCTTATTCAAGGGGTCAGTGCTTCATATTGAAAAAGGTATTTTCAAAAGCCAATCACTTGAAAGTGTAATTAAATCTGTTTGCCTCATTTTCTTGCAATTTCAATGATTCAAAGCTCTCAAAAATATCTGGCTTAGTTTGAACTTTCTAGATAATGGCAGTCAATCTTAATACACTGTCACCTAACTCTTTTGTACTTAAAACGATCAAATCCAGAACTCAGTCACTCAAAATGTGATCTCAGGTAAGGTCCACCCCCACCCCCGTTAGGCATGAGGACAATATTCCTTTCAAGTCAAAAGGAATAGACCAGACATACACAAAGCAGAGGATGTGTAGCAGATTGTCTCCAGTGCATCAAAATAACAGAATCAAACAGGAACAGAATCAAACAGGAGAGAGAGAGAGGAGAGAAAGATTGTAAAAGAGGATGACTTAGTATATCATTTAAATGTATAAAAAAACTACCAAATTTTCCAGATGTTTGTACAATCAGCATACGAGAGTATAGAGTTGCTCCAAATTCTCATCAATTTTTGTTATCTGTTTTTTTAACTCTAACCATTGAGGTTTTTCCACTAGTTTTGGATGTGGCCATTTAACTTGCTTTGGCCATTGATATGTGATTGCACATGACCTATGCCATATATGAGCAGATGGTTACAGAGCTGAGGGTTTATTCGAGTTCTTACATTTTTCCTCTGCCATAAGAAGAGTATATTCTAAGCAGGAGCTCCTCCCTCATCCGAGATCCTGGAATGAAGAAGATAATACGGATTTCAGGCAATGTACAGAACAAAGCCACATCCTTGAGCAAAATCACAGCCTAAGACAGAGCCAGGGCCAAATAAGAATAGTTGTTAGTTAGAAATAATCTTTGTTGCACACTGCTGGGATTTTTGAGGGTGATTTGTTATCTCAGCTTATCAGAGAAAAGCTGATTAACATATGATCCAGGAGCATGAAATGGTGTTCCAAGCCTTTAGCAAGAAGTGCAAAAATGTTGAGCCTTTATTTCACACTACCACATTTGAAATTACATAAAACACTCATTCCAGCTTTAGAAAACATACAAAGTATAGAATACTGAATAGTCTTGAACATGTTAATGAACAAAAAATTAGCAATCTGTTTCTAGGTGTTTACCTTGAATAAATTATTTTACATGGGCATGTGTAAGAAAAAAAATAGTCCAGGGGCGCCTGGGTGGCTTAGTCGGTTAAGCGTCCAACTTTCACTTAGGTCATGATCTCGCGGTTCGTGGGTTCGAGCCCCACGTCGGGCTCTGTGCTGACTACCAGCTCAGAGCCTGGAGCCTGTTTCAGAGTCTGTGACTCCCTCTCTCTCTGACCTTCCACTGCTCACGCTGTCTTTCTCTCTCTTTCCTAGAAATAAATAAAACATTTAAAAAAAAAAAAGGAAAAAAATAATCCATAAAGCTTTTCTGTGTTTGAAAGACATTGTTTCCCCAACCAAAGACATTAGTTTAACTACAAGAGTAAAAATTATGGAATAATATGTTGCACAGAGGCCTTCTCATAGAATTGAGCTTTTTGCATTCTACATTCCTTTCATTTTATCTTTTGTCTTATTTCAAAGTTTCTGAACATGAACAGTTAGCATGAAGGAAAATGTGTGACTCTGGTCACCTTTTCATTAACAACACTAGGCAATATTTTCCTGGTTTATTATTTGTGTTCTATAATCCAGCCAAAGGAGGAACAGACAATTTTATTAGTGCTTTGCTCTTTGTAAGGTAAGGTAAGGATTGTCGTGACCTCCCAGTCAGGTGCAAGTTCCATTTGCTCATGAAGGATTAAATCTTTACATGAGACACAAGAGTCTATTTTGGAGATAAATGTAGACCTCTTCCACATGATAATGCATTCCATGTCAGGCTGGATAGCTGATAAATGTGTGAATATAAAATATGTCACTTTAAAAATATGCCGATGAAACATATGTTTTCCGTAAAATCAGAAAATCGTGCAAGATTAAGTAAATTTCAAAAAATTCCATCTGGTTTACTGTTGAAGATAGGCTTCTAAAAAAATTAAAATCTAGAAAATGTGTTAGCTTTTTGTAAACATTTTCTTCTTTTTTTAAATTTTTTTTAATGTTTTATTTATTTCTAGGAGAGAGAGAGAGACAGCATGAACAGGGGAGGGTCAGAGAGAGAGGGAGTCACAGACTGAAACGGGCTCCAGGCTCTGAGCTGGCAGTCAGCACAGAGCCCGACGCGGGGCTCGAACCCACGAACTGCGAGATCATGACCTAAGCGAAAGTCGGACGCTTAACCGACTAAGCCACCCAGGCACCCCTTCTTTTTGTAAATTTTCAATCTGTTAATGCCAGTGATTAAAAATGTAACAATTTTTGTTAGTTAATACCTAATAAGGTATTTCTTTTTACTTTTTGTTAATAAAAGTAATTTATGAAGTTCTTTTCACAGATAGAAGAATAAAGATACTCTTTCTCTAAAATCCATAAAAAGTGGGTAAAAGCTAAATGGACAAAGTTACTATCTTCAGTGAAATGAATGAACAGATTTCATCGCAACTGCACACTCTGACCACACCTGGTCTGAGTGGTTGGGTCAGTTTTTGTTCTTCTCCTTTGTTTGTTTTGCTGGTAAACTCCTCTCCCACTGCATCCTTATTCACTAATGTATCTCCAGTAAATAGAATAGAGCCTTCTACATCAAATAATTTCAATAAAGATTTGTTTAATGATTGAATAAATGCAAAAGATTCATATAGTATCCTAAGAGAAAGTACCCAAAAAGTAACTGTCACAAGAAGTTATTATTATAATTGCATAATTATCATTAAAATGGCATTATTTTAGTATTAGAAATTCACGAACCAGAAATACATTTTCTAGAAATAAAATGTAGCAGATATTCTTGAAACTGAAAATATTTTCCATGTGTAGTATTTCTGCAAAGAAAGGAAAATAATTCTAGAAATATTTTCCTCCTGAAATTGCTTTCTGCTAATTTTTTGCATAATTATTAAATTTATCATGAGCTTTGACATAGAATTGTAAACATGTAATAAGTTGTTTGTATTTAGCAAGTATTATAGATGTGCACATATGCTAATACATTACATACACATAAACTTATAAATATGGGTTAAATATTACCAAGATAAGTTTTTACAAAAAATTATATTGAAATAAAACTCTTACAGTATGTTTTATATGTGATTATATTAGCATACTGTTCTGTGTGTGCTTTTATCTGTAGAAAATATAGCATAAGTGAAGTAGAAGCTTTAGATTCCTGCAAATGAAGCATTTTTAGTGTCTTAACCCAATGTTTCTAACTCAGGAACTAAAAGAAGAACTAGTGTTAAGGTACACACTATCAACAACCAGTGAATGGAAACCAATGGTTCTACCATTTACTTCTACATTTTTCAGCATTTTCCTGGCTGCCTTGACAATGAAAAGTCTTGGTCACATACTGTTTTACGGGCACAAGGGTGCATAATTATTAAGAAAAATTCACCGAAAAATATAATAATTCATTTTTCTATTACAAGAAGGAATAAAATACTTGTAAGGAGGTAAATATGGTCTTTTTATTTTTTGCACTAATATACAAGGATATGGTAAGTGTTACCTTATATAGGCGACTGGATCTGCACCAGAACAGCTGTGTTACATCCTCTCCTCTGATTGGTCTGAGTCAATGATGTACTGACTGTGAAACATTTTTCATGTCACTTCATTAGGTAACTAATATTTTATTTTATTATTTTTTTTATTATTTTTTTTTAGGAGAGAGAGAGACAGCGTGAGCAGGGGAGGGTCAGAGAGAGAGGGAGCCACAGACTGAAACAGGCTCCAGGCTCTGAGCTGGCAGTCAGCACAGAGCCCGATGCGGGGCTCAAACCCACGGACCGCGAGATCATGACCTAAGCGAAAGTTGGACGCTCAACCGACTAAGCCACCCAGGCGCCCCAGGTAACTAGCATTTTAAATGTTTTTGATATAACTAAGCCTTTGTTGTGCAGTTAGGTCTACTGTGTATATATGTGTGTATGAAGACATTTATTTGAAGGAGTGCTCTGGGTTTTATAAAAGAAGGATTAACAAAGGTCATTTGCAAAGTAAGGTATTATAATTTCAGTACAATAACTGCTTGGGAAAATAGATATAGTTGTTTATAATTCCTCCCCATTATTATTTAATTCAATCTCTTTCTCTTTCTTTTTTTGGATTGTATATTTTGGCTGTAAAAAGGTCATTAAGCTCTTAATACATATTTTTCTTCTTTTTTTTTTTTGCCAGATATCCTTAATCACAGGCAGTATTGAAGGAATTAATTGCAAAATTAGAGTGAAAGAGAAAACCACTGATTGAAAATTTTAAAAGGGATAAGAAGAGTCAGTATAAAATATTAAGGCAGGAAGTAAGAATTTGAAATGCAGTTCTGTGATGTTATTCTTCAGGGCAAATCTTACCTCTTCCCAAGGATTACTTGTTCTCTTATATACTGATTACTAGTTTTAATAAAATATGGCATACACGTAGGTCATAAATCTCAATTTACATACATCATCTTATTTTGTAAATGTAGAATATTTTAATGTACACAAGTTAGGGATGATTTTAGTTAAGATAAGGTAAGATCTAATTTAGTTTATATGTTACAAATATGTTAAAGGATATTAAGTAAAATTGTGTGCTATCTCAATGTGTTCAATTCTTTTTTTTCTCCAATGTGCACAATTCTTTTCAGAAACAAGTGGAACTTGAGAAGGATGTAATTCCAGGCAAGTAGTGAAATAAACAAAAACAGGTTCTGAACAAATGTGCAGTGTTTCTGGAGACATGATTATAGCTACATTCACAGACTCTCAAAGAAACAGAAGGGTGAAACTAGGTGAAGCTTGTAGGTGGAACTATAGTAATTTCACCACCCCCAAAATAAGCATAGTGAAGACCAAGTCACAATCTGATCCCATGAAAACCTGTATTGCTAAGTACAGCTCTTAGCACAGAGTGTGTTTTACAAAGACTTATTGGATGAATAATTCGTTCATTATAGGTTTTGGCATATGTGTATTATGAGGCTATAAGTATACCTTTGTTTTCAAAAATAAAAGTTAGAAAGTATATATATATATATATCATATATATATATCTATATATGATATAGATATATTATTTACAATTGTAGAATCACATAGCTAAAAACGTATCTACAGCCAAGAACTTAACAGTAACCTGTTTAGTTTAGTTAGAACCAGAATGATGATCATCTACTCTAAGGAAATTTCCAAATTTAAATGAAGGTTATCAAACACTTTCTTAATAAAGTAATTTCCAGTTTGAATAAAGTTAAACATAATTTAGCATATTTGCAGCGTTAGACTTTTTATTCCCACTGATAGTATTTACAAGAGATTAACAGGCTGCCATGTAACATAATTAAAAAATTCTAACCAGAATAGAGAATTATAAAATAAAATGTAAAGCAATTTTGAAACTCCGATAGTACCAAACGTTTTTTCTATAAGTGAAAAAATGTAATTTTCCGTTGATGGGTTTCCAAATCTTAAAGTAAGGTGGATTTCAAAAGTCCTTTTTCTTTTCATTTGTGAAACGAATTTTGACGGGATAGATTGCACTATTTTTTTTTCCAGTTAGGCTTCATGCCTGGTGCAGAGCCCAATGCAAGGCTTGAACTCACGACCCTGAGATTAAGACTTGAGCTGAGATCAAGTAAGACACTTAACTGGTTAAGTGAACCAGGCGCCCTGGTTACACATTTTTAATACAGATATTTACAGTGTAGAATTTTGCAAAATACTAATGGGCAAGGGCAAAGCCCAAGTCATGTAGGTATCTTATCTAAAATATCTGCACTGTTCTCATTTGTTATTTTACCTTTCAATAAATACTTCTAAATTTTAAACATCTTAGATTTTATTCCATTAAACAAAAAGGAAGATGGCCCTTGAATATTTAGATTTGTTTAATAAACAATAAACAAAAAAAAGGTGAGCAACAGAAGAGTTTATTTGTATACAGAAATAAATCCCAAACTATACACCTTTTCATTTCTATCAGTCATAACTGTGTGTATCAAAACTCACAGAATCACCTTCACAATCATGGTCAAAACAGAGAAATGTCAAAAGATTTACTTAAAATATTTTATATATGGGTTTAGATGTATCTAG
Source organism: Proteles cristata cristata (assembly GCA_017311185.1). Taxonomy (NCBI): domain Eukaryota; kingdom Metazoa; phylum Chordata; class Mammalia; order Carnivora; family Hyaenidae; genus Proteles; species Proteles cristata. The sequence goes on along the minus strand of JAESUZ010003224.1, from coordinate 61,485 downwards.
ATTTCCCAAATTTGAAGTGATTTCTTTGGACAAAAAGAGCTATCTGAGAAACTCTGTAATTTCATGAATATCAACTGCAAAGGATGGGGATTGAGTTTTCAGAAATCAGCATCTTATTATTTAATATTAATGAGACATTTAGCATCAGGCTTGTGGGAATGATCATGATTATTTTGTGATTGCTGGCTTATGTAAACTTTTGGTTTCCCTCGGATGCTGAGGTACTTATTTAAAATTGCTTCACTTGTTGCCATCATAGAATGTAAAATGCAAATCTTTGAGAAATGCTCTGAAAAGTAATTAGGTTTAGACTGTTAAGGACATTAAATTGAAAAAAAAGTCAAGAATGACAAGAAGTATTATTTATCTTAATTTATATGAATTTGCAGCAAATAGGAAGGGTCGCCTTATAATTTGTCAATTAGAAAAGGTTCATTCCTATAAGTATAAATCAGGTTTTGTTTCTCCTGTATACCAGGTGAGGAGAGCCTTCAAATTTGCAGCAAGGAGCAACTTTGTTTGTCAGGTTTCTCTGTCCTGTCTTTTCAAAATTATTTCTTGCAACATATTGCAAGTCAGGGCTTTGGAATACATTAATTAAACCCTCTGAGACAAAGGATTAAATCCAACAGTTGAAACCATAAAAATAGGACTAACATTTCAATGTGAAAGGTATACAGGATTGAGCAATATATTAAATTTCCTAAAAAAAAAAAAAAAAACCTAGTTGGATTAAATTCTGTCCTATAATAAATAAAAACATGTCACTCAAAATTGATTTTTTAAATATGTTTCCACTTAAAGGTGAATTTAAGTGTACTTTTTCAGCTGACTTTGCTTCTGTTTCTGAAACAGCACAGCTTTCAAGAATACTTTTAAGGGGAAATTAATGCTTTTAGCTCTGTGTATTTTGATGACTCAGCAAGAATAGTGCTGAGTGGATGACACTTTCTAGAGCTCAAATCCAGTATTTAATGAAGTCTTTCCTAATCTCTTGGCAAGAGGATGAATAAGTGAATGTTCTCCTAAATTAACAACATAGGAAAGTAGAAGATGGTTCTTCCTTTACTGTGATTTCTACTCAGATACATTTATGTTTTATGTATAACTCCAATATATTTTTTAAAAGTTATAGAATCTATTTACAAATATTGGATATTGATAAAAAAACTTCTTCCCCAGCAAGATTATATTCCTATGAGAAAATCTTACTTTATTTTACAAGTAGATAAGTTATTTAAAATGATGGTCCATCCTGTATCATTAAAATGAGTATTTACTTCAAATTTTGACCAATATTACATAAATATTCCTTGATAGTTGAATATACATGCTTAAATATTTTGTCAAATTCTTAGCATCTCCTGAAAACTGATACGTCAAAGATAAAACTATAGTATTGCTTTATGTGACACTTTTATTTGAATTAAATGTGAGTCATGTTTGGTGACTACTTTAAAAGGAATTGAAAGGCTTTGTTTATATACCACTTAGAATAATGACAATCACCTTCTGTATTAGACTACTTTCCCATTCAAAGCATCATTTCCATTTGTTTTCATCTATTCATTCATTCACTGAGCATGTACCGAATACCTTATTAAAACGGAATACTATGAAAGAGGCATACAGATGGCTAACAGACACATGAAAAGATGCTCAGCATCACTCATCACCAGGGAAATATAAATCAAAACTACAATGAGATACCACCTCACAACTGTCAAAATGACTAAAATCAACCCCACAGGAAACAACAGATGTTGGCGAAGATGTGGAGAGAGGCGAACCCATTTGCACTATTAATGGGAATTCAAATTGGTGCAGCCACTCTGGAAAACAGTATGGAGTTTCCTCAAAAAGTTAAAAATGGAACTACCCTATGATCCAGAATTGCACTACTAGGTACTTACCCAGAGGATACAAAAATATTTATTTGAAGGGGAACATGCACTGCAATGTTAATAGCAGCACTATCAACAATAGCCGAAGTATGGAAACAGCCCAAATGTCCATCAACTGAAGAATGGATAAAGAAGAGGTGGTATACACACACACACACACACGCACACACACACACGCACGCATGCACATACATACAGTGGAATATTACTCAGCCATCAAAAACAATGAAATCTTGCCATTTGCAACGATGTGGATGAAGCTAGAGTGTATTATGCTAAGAGAAATAAGTCAGAAAAAAATCAAATACCATATGATTTCACTAATGTGGAATTTGAGAAACAAAACAGATGAACGAACACAGAGGAAAGAAAAATAATAGACAGAGAGGCAAACTATAAAAGAAACTTTTGACTATAGAGGACAAACTGAGGATTGCTAGAGGGAAGGAACACAGGGCGATGGGCTAGACAGGTGATGGGCATTAAGGAGGGCACTCGTTGCGATAAGCACAGGGTGTTATATGTAAGGGATGAGTCACTAAATTCTATTCTCATTTGTTTTCTGTTCTTTTATCTGTAGCAACTGATTCAGGAATTTGAGAGAACTAGAGGTGGCAGTATTTTATGAGCTTTTCACTACTTTTCTTCCCCCTTCCTCTCCTCCTCCTCCTCCACCTCCTTCTTCTTCTTCTTCTTCTTCTTCTTCTTCTTCTTCTTCTTCTTCTTCTTCTTCTTCTTCTTCTTCTTCTTCTTCTTCCTCTTTCTTCTTCTTCTTCTTCTTCTTCTTCTTCTTCTTCTTCTTCTTCTTCTTCTTCTTCTTCCTCTTCCTCTTCCTCTTCCTCTTCCTCCTCCACCTCCTCTTCCTCCTCCTTCTTCTTCCTCTGCTTCTGCTTCTTTTGCTTCTTTCTTCTTCTTTTCCCTCTCCCTGCCCCTCCTCTTCTTTCTCCCTCTTCCCTTCCTCCTTCTCCTCCTCTTCTTTTAGTAATAGAAGTCATGTGAAGAATGTGTGTGAGTTGAGGAAACCAGTATAAATGGGAAATGGAACCTGGGGAATTTTCACAAGGAGTAAAGCAAGGAGATTCTAGGAACATGGTGACCCTACTGTAGGCCTTTTCCTGCTCCTTTCAATTCTATTTCATTTGCCTCTACTGAGTCAAGAAGCCTTGGTTCTATTTGGAACCCAGAAGAGAGAAATAGTGTGAGTCTCTTGGCACTGTAGGAGACACGTGGAAGCCTGCCTACACCAGAAATCAATACTCAGAGATGTGTGAGGATAGGGCATGCTATATTTTAAAATATATAAGAAAAAGAACCAGGTAATTTGGGATAAAAAAATAAACCAGTAAAGAATAGTAAATGTTCTGGAAAATAAGAAGAAAACAAGGAAGAGTAACATTGTATTTGAGGCAAAAGAACTTTTGATCCAGAAGGAGTTGTTGCATAACTTAGTTAAGTCACTTCCTTGCTACTTAAAAGTCAACAAAGGTGCTTACAAGAGAAATCACTGGTCTCAGGAGATAGGACATTGCATAAGACTACCACAGGAGACATTTCCAGAGAGAGGCAGGGACTACATGTCTATTGAATCAATTGAAAGATGAGGAAATACAAACAATGAATATGTATTATTTCAATAGATTTTGCAGTGAAGTGCAAGTGGTAAGTATATTGATCTTGAAGAGGGCATAGAATAGAATGATGCTGGATTTTTACATGAGGAAGATTGGAACATCTTACTGAGAGGTGAGAGAAGAAAAGGTGGTAATGTATGAAGATGATTACTTATTTGCTTGGATTTACAAAAGCTAACCTCAAAATTCTAAGTCTGTAAATTCCCTAATTCTCACTTCTCACTATTGAGTATATGGACTTGTTATTTAGAGGAAAGTTATCCTGAAAATAATTTACTCTAAAAAATATGTGTATGTTTATGTGTCTGTGTGTATGGGGGTTTCCATTTAGAATTTTTAAATGTAATTTATAGTGACTTCATGAGGATCTTGGATTAGTACAAATTAATGGAATAATGTTACGTTTTGTACATGCAAGACTTGTCTGTTTTAAGAAAACATTTTTTTTTTTTTCAGAAAAAATGTATTGGAACTGTTTAAAAAGTTTCTGTTGGTGCACCTTGGTGGCTCAGTCAGGTTGAATGTGTGAAATTGGCTCAGGACATGATCTCACAGTTAGTGAGTTTGAGGCCCACGTTTGGCTCTGCACTGACAGCTCAGAACTTGAGGCCTGCTTCACTTTCTGTGCCTTCCTCTCTCTCTGCCCCTCCCCCACTTGTGTGCACTTTCTCTATCTCTCTGTCTTTCTCTCCTTCTCTCTCAAAAATAAACATTAACAAAATTTTTAAAAAAGAATCAAAACTAAAGAGTTTCTGTTAATTTCTCTTATTTGGCTAAAGACAAATGTTTACTTCACTTGACAGTAAAGATTCTCTGAATGAAATGTGTATATGTTTTTAAAAATTGAATCACCTTTTCATGAAAAGATCGGAAGTAATATTCAGATTTTATTTTATGGGAGAATATTTTTCACACACTGGTTAATGATTGACTCATAATAAATGGTAATCATTGCTTAAATTAATATTTCCTAACATGAGCTGATTGATAGCTATAAAAAAAAAAGACAGTAAACATTGCCTTTCCATGCCACCTATTTAATTCAAAGAGCGTTTTATAATATTTGCTGTGCACATTGAAAATACAAACTTAATGCTTATATTCTTTCACAAAGAGAAATCTGTTAAACTGCTTCAATAACCACATCGCTCCTCAAGTATATATGAGCTTAAATACGATAAACTCTTCATTTGTTACTGACTTTTTATGCATGATTGATGGGTTTGAGTTTCAGTGTAATGAAATCTTACCTACATTGAAAGAAAATAATTTAGTTAAGTAGCATTATTCCCAATTCTTTTGCTTCTTATCATGTTCCAAATTATATCATTTAAAAATTAATGACTTTGTCTTCCTTGTCCAAGATTTAGAAGAATCCCCCTACTGGAAGTAAGACTATTTTCATGAGTAAAAACAACTGACAGGATGTGTTTGGGAGAAAGCAACCAAACATTATATATGTCATTTACTTATCTATTTGGTTTAGTTTCTTTTATTGTTTTAGAAACAGTTTTACAAAGAAATTCTGAATACTGTATACAATAGCAACCAATATTGCCTTAAATTGAATCTTCGTCTTCCCCTCACCTTCCAGGTGAAGCCATGTGAATGTGATAGTGGCAAAGAAAACAGACCAAACAGTGGGTTTATTTGTAGCTCTGACTCCCCTGCCTGGATCCAAGGAATGAGAACTTCTGCCTTCCATTCCTGCTCCCTGATTTCCTTAACTCTACTTCAAGCAACCATGTTATGGCCTAGACTAGGCAAGAGTGAGTTTCAGTTATTACAGTATTTCTACATTTCTTTGTCTCTTCTTCAATTTCTTTCATAAGCTTTCAATCGTTTTCAGCAGACAGATCTTTTACCTCTTTGGTTAGGTTTATTCCTAGGTATTTTATGGTTTTGGGGCAATTAAAAATGGGATCAATTCCTTGATTTCTCTGTCGGCTGCTTCATTATTAGTGTATAGAAATGCAACCAATTTCTGTATGTTGATTTTATATGTGATTTTGCTGAATTAATGTACTAGTTCTCATAGTTTTAGTAGTTCTAATAGGAATCTTTTGGGTTTTCCATGTACAGTATCATTGTTGTCTATGAAGAGTGAAAGTTTGACTTCTTTCTTGCTGATTTGGATGCCTTTTCGTTATTTTGCTCAATTGCTGAGGCTAGGACTTCCAACCCTGTATTGAACAATAATGGTGAGAGTGGATATCTCTGTTGTGTTCCTGACCTTTAGGAGAAAGCTTTGAGTTTTTCCCCATTGAGGATAATATTAGCTATGAGTCTTTCAAAAATGATCTTTTTGATCTTGAGGTATGTTCTTTCTATCCCTACTTTCTTGAGGATATTTATGAACAAAGGATGCTGTATTTTCACAAATGATTTTTCTGCATATATTGAGAAGATCATGTGGTTCCCATCCTTTCTTTTTTGAATGTGATATATCATGTTGATTGATTTGTGGATATTGAACCATCCCTGAAGCCCAGGAATAAATTCCACTTGATTGTGGTGAATAATTGTTTTAATGTATTCTGGATTTGGTTTTTTAGTATCTTATTGAGAATTTTTGAATCCATGTTCATCAGGGTGATTGGTCTATAATTCGTTTTAGGGAGTCTTTGGTTTTGAAATCATGGTAATGCTGGCCTAATAGAATGAGTTTGGAAGTTTTCCTTCCATTTCTATTTTTTTGGAAAAGCTTCAAAGGAATAGGTATTAACTCTTCCTTAAATGTTTGATAAAATTTCCCCGGGAAGCCATCCAACCCTGCACTCTTATTTGATGGGAGACTTTTTTTTTTATTAGTGATTCAATTTCTTTAGTGGTTATAGGTCCATTTTCTATTTCTTCCTGTTTCAGTTTTGGTAGCTTATCTGTTTCTAGGAATTTGTACATTTCTTCTATATTGTCCAATCTGTTGGCATATAATGCTCATAATATTTTGTTATTATTGTTTGCATTTCTCTGATGTTGGCTGTGATCTCTCCTTTTTCATTCATGATTTTATTTATTTGGGTCCTTTCCCTTTTCTTTATGATAAATCTGGCTAGAGATTTATCAATCCTGTTAATTCTCTAAAAGAATCATATCCTGGTCTTGTTGATCTGTTCTACTGTTTTTTGATTTCCCTATCATTGATTTCTGCTCTAGTTTTTCCCTTCTGGTGCTGTTTTAGGGCTTTATTTATTGTTCTTTTTCCAGATCTTTAGGCATAAGGAAGGTCTTACTTCTTTAGGAAGGCCTATATTGCCATATACTTCCCTCTTATGACCACCGTTGCTATATCCCAGATGTTTGGGACTGGATTGGAAGAAATATTGTTAAAATGTTTATACTACCCAAAGAAATCTACACATTCAATGCAATCCTTATAAAAACAACACCAGCATTCTTCACAGATCTAAAACAAACAATTCTAAGATTTTTATGGAACCAGAAAAGATCTTGAATAACCAAAGTAATGGTGAAAAAAAAAACAAAGCTGGAGGCATCACAATTCCAGACTTCAAGCTGTATTACAAAGTTGTAATCACCCAGACAGTGTTATATTGGCAAAAAAACAGACTCATAGATAGATAGAACAGAATACAGAACACAGAACTGTACCCACAAATGTATGACCAACTAATAGTTTACAAAACAGAAAAGAATATCGCTTTTGAATCTCTTCTGAAGAAAATGTCTCTTTATAAGTGATATTGGGAAAACTGGACAGAGACATGCAGATAAATGAACCTGAGTCACTTTCTTATATCATGCACAAAAATAAACTTAAAATGGATGAAAGACCTAAATGTGAGACAGGAGACTATCAAAATCCTAGAAGAAAACACAGGCTTTTTGACCTCAGCCACAGCAACTTCTTACTAGACATGTCTCCTGAGACAGTAAAACAAAAGCAAACATGAACTATTGGGATTTCATCAAGATAAAAACCTTCTGCACAGAGAAGTAAAAACTCAATGAAGCCATAAGGCAACCAACAAATAGAAGAAGATATTTGCAAATGATGTATCAGATGAAAGGTTAGTATCCAAATTTACAAAGAACTTATCAAACTCAACAGGCAAAAACCAAATAATCCAGGAAATAAATGGGCAGAAGACTTGAATAGACACTTTTCCAAAGAAGACATCCTGATGGCTAACAGACACATGAAAAGATGCTCAAGATCACTCATCAAAAGGGACATACAAATCAAAACCACAATGAGATACCACCTCACACCTGTCAGAATGGCTAAAATTAGTAACTCAGGAAACAACAAATGTTGGCAAGGATCAGAAAAGGGGAACCCTTCTGCACTGCTGGTAAGAATGCATACTGGTGCAGCCAGTCTGGAAAACAGGATGGAGGTTCCTCAAAAATTAAAAATACAACTACCCTATGACCCAGCAGTTGCACTACAAGGTATTTATCCAAAGGATAGTAAAAAATGCACCCTGACTAGCACCATCAACTAACACCATCGACTAGCTCCATCAACAGTAGCCAAATTACAGAAAGAACCCAAATGTCCATTGGGTTCATTTGACTTTGACTGATCAAGGGATAAAGAAGAGGTGGTATACACACACACACACACACACACACACACACACACACACACACAATGGACGTATTACTCAACCATCAAAAAGAATGAAATCTTGCCATTTGCAACAACATGGATGGAACTGAAATGTATTATGCTAAGTGAAATTAGTCAGTTAGTGAAAGACAACTATATGATTTAATTCATATGTGGAATTGAAGAAACAAACCATATGAACACAAAGGAAGAGAAGGAAAATAAGATAAATGTAGAGAGGAATGCAAATGATAAGAGACTCTTAAATAAACAACTGAGGGTGGCTGGAGGGGTGTTGGGTGGGAGGATGGGCTAAATGGTGATGGGCATTAAGGAAGGTACTTGTTGGGATGAGCACTGGATGTTAAATGTAAGTGATGAATCACTAAATTCTATTCATAAATTTATTCATTATTACACTATATCTTAACTAACTTGGGTCCAAAAAAATTACTAAATGGTACACAACTTAACACTAACTTTAATGACAGTCAGTGTTTTAATAAGTATGTCAATGGGATACAGAAATTTTATACTTCCTTCTTAGAAGCTTGTAAGTCTTTAGTTTTTAAAATTTTATTCAGAGAAATGTTTTTCTTTCAGGATATCATTTCCTGTCTATATTGCATACTATTCTTAAATTCCTTCTCATAAACTTTCCCAATGTACAGCTCACTCTGTTATTTTTTTTAAATTCCTATATATTTTTTATTATACAGAGATTACTATAAAACTGTAATCCAATTCCCAGGGCCACCAGATGTGGATCAAGTCCACTGCACCTGGTAGAGTTAAAGATAAACTTTCCTTGGTCATTCACTCCTATGCCATTAGATACATTTACCACACTGGGAATAGAATATAATCCCTTTCTCAATTCCGAAGATTTTTCTCCTTGTTTGTCTCTATTACCTTAATTTCTTTTTCTCCTTGCTCACCAGTTTTGAGTGACCTGTACAGCTTCTTCTGGATTTGCTACTTTATCTGGTTACTTCTAGTCGCTATGCTTGATATCTTTTCACCTACTTCTTTATCACAAATTCTTCTCAGGTCAATATTTCCCTCCTTAATCCCATATACCAAGTATATATTTCCACTGAACTGTGATGGAATTTTTTTTTAATTCAAAGGTTAAAATAGTATGGCAACTTCTAATCTAAACAGTACTAAAGAAAATAAAGAGAGAGGAAGGAAGACAAAAGTTATATCTTCTAGAATCTTGTGAGGTGTTTAATATATGAAGCCATATGAGGATTATGTTTTATAAAATGATTAATGAATTATGTGGCTTTCTATAAATGTTATAATATTTAGTGAGGAATAAAATTATTATTAAGAAATATGGAAAACAACACTGTAGTTTGAAAATATAGAATTGGCAGAAGAGCTTTATACCATTAAATCCTAAATTAAGACAATATATTGTAAGTGAACCCAAATGACTAATAAATTCTGTTACTCTTACAGCATAGATTAATATAACACATATTAATATAAGTGTTTAATATTTTAGTGACTATCCTGCCTATGCTCAACATTCATTTGGATATGTGGCTATTTAGTTCATTTATTTTCTAAGTGTTTGTATAATTGTTTGACATAAGTAAAATGTAATTATAATTTTGTGTAATAACAAACATATTTTTTTAACTTTTTTAACGTTTATTATTTATCTTTGAGAGAGAAAGAGACAGAGAGACAGAGACAGAGCACGAGCAGGGGAGAGGGAGAGAGACAGAGAGACACAGAAATGAAAGCAGGCTCCAGGCTCTGTCACCACAGAGCCAGACACGGGGCCCAAACTCATGAACTTTGAGATCATGACCTGAGCTGAAGTTGGATGTTTTACTGACTGAGTCATCCAGGTGCCCCAATACCAAACATATTTAAGTGTCTCTTATGTACTCAGCATTCTGTAAGGCACTAGAAATGACAGACAGGATTCCAGTTTTCTTAGGAATTACAATTAATATCTGTTTGCTTCAGAATATTGGAGTAAGATAGTGTTCCCATCAAGGCAGAAAATGATAAATACCTATATACTCAATTATTTGCACTAATGTACCTTGAAAAACATATGAATAACAGATAACTGCTTAAAAAACTATAGTCTACCAGTCATCTATAATATTATTATTTGGACTATTATTGCAATCCTTGAAATTTCAGGTAAATTTCATGCCCTTTCCTATTCTATGATGATATATGTAATCCTAAATTTAATCATATGACTGAGGAGGTAATTATGTTATCCCTTAATTCAACCTCTGTTACCTTTTTTTAAGATATCTTCTTTGGTTAATTTTGGGAGCTTTTTATCTTTTATTTTTTTTTTTAATAAAATCCTTTCTCCATCACCACTACTCTTTCTTTCTTTTAGGAAGTCTTTGACCAAGGAATTGAAACTTATTTTCTATAGTCTCCATGTTTTCTACATACCTTTTCATCCCTTTATGCTTCCTTCTTAAAATTCTCTAATCTGATAATATACATCACTAATTTGCTGGGTTTTTTTTAAGGTTTAATACTGTGTATTTAAGCATATATTCACACAAAGACTTGTATGCAAATGCTCACAACAGATTCATTCAATTAAATGTTGGCTATTACTAATGTGCTGTTTTGATAATTATACTACTATTTCATTTAGCGACGTGATGCTTTCTTTTAAATAACTTCCCATATTATTTTATCTTGATTTAAAGAAAAACTTCTCATTCTTGTTTGATATTGCTAGCATCTGTTTCTATTTCTTTACATTGTGTATATTTATTTCTAATTCTAGGTCTTTCCTTTCTACTAATATTAGTTCATTTGATATATGTTCTCTATTGTGTTGATTTTCCTTTTTTCCCCCTTTTGAACAGCTGTTGAGATATCATTATTCTACAAATGTCTATTTTTTCAGTCTGGAAATTCAATTTTACCTAATATTATCATTTACTCTGTCTAGCAATAAGTCTTGTTAAAAGATTTAAAATGAAGTCTTCATCTTTATTAGTTCCAGTGATTTGAGAAAAGAAAATTGTGTGAATCTAATTCTTTTTTTGTTGCCAATCCAGGCACATATCTTCAGTCAATATTTCATAATCGAACTTTGAAATAAGTAGCATTTGGAAGAGGCAATTAACCTTTAGAATTTGTGTCTTTAATTGTAAAAGATATTTTCTCTGGGTATAGATTTGAGCTTGACTGATTTTGTGTATGATATTGTTTTCTTATTATTACTACCGTTAAGATTCTCTCCCATTTTTGGAAAAACTCAGAGCTTTCCCCCTGAGATCAGGAACACGACAGGGATGCCCACTCTCACCACTGCTGTTTAACATAGTGCTGGAAGTCCTAGCATCAGCCATCAGACACCAAAAGGAAATCAAAGGCATCAGAATTGGCAAAGAGGAAGTCAAACTTTCACTCTTCGCAGATGACATGATACTCTACATAGAAACCCGACAGACTCCACCAGAAGCCTACTAGAACTGATCCAAGAATTCAGCCAAGTTGCAGGGTACAAAATCAACGTACAGAAATCGGTTGCATTTTTATACACCAACAATGAAGCAACAGAAAGAGAAATCAAGAAACTGATCCCATTCACAATTGCACAAAAAACCATAAAATACCTCGGAATAAACCTAACCAAGGATACAAGAGATCCGTATGAGGAAAACTATAGAAAACTTATGAAGGAAATTGAAGAAGACACAAAGAAATGGAAAAACATTCCATGCTCATAGATACGAAGAATAAATATAGTTAAGATGTCATTACTACCTAAGGCACTCTACACATTCAATGCAATTCCCATCAAAATTGCACCAGCATACTTCTCAAAACCAGAACAAACTATTCAAAAATTTGTATGGAACCACAAAAGACCCCGAATAGCCAAAGTAATCCTGAAAAATAAAACCAAAACGGGAAGGATCACCATTCCAGACTTTAGCTTCTACTACAAAGCTGTCATCATCAAGACAGTATGGTATTGGCACAAAAACAGACACGTAGACCAATGGAACAGAATTGAGAACTCAGAAGTGGACCCAAAAGTATACAGCCAACTAATCTTTGACAAAGCAGGAAACAATATCCAATGGAAGAAAGACAGCCTTTTTAATAGATGGTGTTGGGAGAATTGGACAGCAACATGCAGAAGAATGAAATTAGATCATTTTCTCACACCATGCACAAAAATAAACTCAAAATGGATAAAGGACCTGAACGTGAGACAGGAAACTATCAACACCTTAGAGGAGAAAGCAGGAAACAACCTCCTTGACCTCCACCGCAGCAACTTCTTACTTGACACATCCCCAAAAGCAAGGGAATCAAGAGCAAAAATAAACTGTTGGGACCTCATCAAGATTAAAAGCTTCTGCACAGCCAAGGAAACAACCCAGAAAATTAATAGGCAACCAACGGAATGGGAAAAGATAGTTGCAAATGACATATCAGATAAAGGGTTGATATCCAGAATCTACAAGGAACTCACCAAACTACACGCCCGAAAAACAAACAACCCAGTGAAGAAATGGGCAGAAGATATGAACAGACACTTCTCCAAAGAGGACATCCAGATGGCCAACAGACACATGAAACGATGCTCAGCATCCCTCCTCATCAGGGAAATACAAATCAAAACCACACTGAGATACCACCTCACTCCAGTCAGAGTGGCTAAAATGAGCAAATCAGAGAACTCTAGATGCTGGCGAGGATGTGGAGAAACGGGCACCCTCCTACACTGTTGGTGGGAATGTAAACTGGTACAGCCCCTCTGGAAAACAGTGTGGAGGTTCCTAAGGAAACTAACAATAGAATTCCCCTATGACCCAACAATAGCACTGCTAGGAATTTACCCAAGGGATACAGAAATGCTGATGCATAGGAACACATGTACCCCAATGGTCATAGCAGCACTCTCCACAATAGCTAAAACATGGAAAGAGCCTAAGTGTCCATCAACAGATGAATGGATCGAGAAGATGTGGTTTATCTATACCATGGAATATTACATGGCAATGAGAAACAATGACATCTGTCCATGTGTAGCAACATGGATGGACCTTGAGGGTGTTATGCTGAGCGAAATAAGTCAGGCAGAGAAGGACAAATATCATATGTGTGCACGTATAGGAAAATTAGGAGGAGCTTAACAGAGGACCAAGGGGAGAAGAAGGGCAGAAATGGTGGGGGAAAGGGAGAGAGGCAAACCATGAGAGACTCTTGAATGCTGACAAAAACTGAGGACTGATGGATGTGGGGGGGAGGAGGGATGGGCATGGAGGCGGACACTTGTGGGGATGAGCACTGGGTGTTATGTGGAAAGTAATTTGACAATAAACTATTTGTAAAAAAAAAAATACCAAAAAAATAAAATAGAAAAGATTCTCTCCCATTTTCTTCTGCTTCCATAAAATCTAACAAGGCATATGCACCACTTTTTATATTTGTTTGTTTCATTGCACATAAAGATTGTATTTTCTCCCGGCTGCTTTTAAAACTTTATTACTGGTTTCAAGCAATTTTATTAGGATGTGCCTTGACATTGCATTCTCTATATTTGGCTCTGGTTTCTTGAACTTCTATAATTTATAAGTGTATTAAACTTTGTATTAAACTGGGAAATTTAATCATTATTAGGAGAATATTTCTTTCTTCAATTCCTTACTTTAAGGGCTCCAATTATACATATACTATAATCCTTCATATTAGTTCGTATAACTTTCTGTTCATATTTATTAAGTCTTGTTTAATCCTAATACTTCATTTTAAATGCCTTTAAATTCAGTAATATTTTCTGTAGAATCTAATCTCCTGTTAATTTAATCCAATATTTTCCTGTCTTCCCTATAAGCTCCATTTACATTCTTTCCAAATTTCTTCCACTGTTTTCCTTTTCAATGTCCCCTTTCAGTAAAACTTTATATTATTTACATATTATTTACATAGTTAGATAGATAGATAGATAATCATAATATCCTACATAAAGTTCTTACCTGCTTAATTTAATATCTTACATTTCTGGATCTGTTTATATGAATAGTTTTACTCCTCCTTATAGGTAATAATTATCTGCTCTCCATGCCTAATAATTTTTAAATTGGATGCCAAAAATAGTGCATTTTATATCCTTGAGTCCTGGATTTTGAGATATGTCTTTAAAACACATTAAGTTTCAGTCTGATGTGCAGTTAAATAATCCACAGATCTTTTTGGTCCTTTTGAGTTTTGTTTATAAGTCTTAGTATGGTCAACTCAGAGAAGGGTTTATTCCGGGACTAGGCAGTATCTTTGTGATGTATCCAATGTCCTCTGAATTACAAGTTTTTTTCCAAACTGCCTGAGGGGAACACTCTTTGCAGCCATTTGTGAGCTCTAGGAATTATGTGACCTGGTACTTTCCAGTGGTCTTTCCCTCTTCTCAGGTACTTACCTCTCAAGCACATGGTGATCACTCTTCAGCTAAATCCTCCTGAGTATTCTTCTGTAGATATTTAGGTCTTTCATTCCCTATATATGTTTCTCCTCACCACTACCCTGCTCCACAAATTCTAGATGCCTGAATCTGAATTCATACTGCAGTCTCAGCTGAGTGAGACGACCAGGCTGTTTGGCTCCTTCCTGCTATGCAGTTGCCTGGAAGCTGCTTTTAGATATTGTGCTTGGAAAAGTGTCTGGCTCTTTGCTCAAAGAACCCTTCTTTCAGGCATCAGAGCTTTCCACTGCTTGTTACTCAGTGTCTGAAAGCTAGTATATTGGTTTTCTATCTGTTTATAATGGTGGGGTAATTCATCTAGTAGTTAACCACTTATGTAAGTCTCAATGAAGATTTTTGAGAGAAATGAGTGCAGAGGCAACTGATCAATTCTGACCTGTATTCATGAGTGTCTCATGCCAGTAAAAGTTTTTCCTGATTTGAAGTCACCCTATACCCTCACCAGCAGTTGAGATCTAAGATATTTTACATATATCTAATTTCTGTGATAAAAAAGATAGTAAGTAAAGGTTATATCAAGCAATGAAGAACAAAAACAAATCTTTAGGGAAGGAAACTTCTTATATATAGAGGAAATTAATGTTTATCTTAAAGTAATGGAAAAGGAACGTATAGCAAATAAAAATTGCCTTTTTCCAATCTACCTTTTTCTTTCTACTGCCTTACCTTCCAGATTGTATTCATTCACCTAACACCATTTCAAGTAAGTCTTCCTAAATATCCTCAGAGAGTTTTATTATCTCTTTATGACACCCATGTCCACTCTTTTTCAACACTTTCTTGAGGATTGATTTTGGAGAGGGAGATGGCAGCTTTCCTTAGTTCACCATTTGGCAGGAAATTAATGTGTTTTTGTTTTTTGTTTAGTTTTTTTTGTTGTTGTTGCTTTCTTTTTTGTAATTTCTGTTACTGTCTTTTCTAAAATCTGCCTGTTTATGTTTCCCCAAAATTTATATGTTGAACTCCTAATCCCAAAGTGTGCTGGTATTAGTAGGCGAGGGTCTTTGGGGAGTGATTAAGTCACAAGGATAAAGCCCTCATGAATGGGATTTGTAATTTTATTGAAAAGGCCTCGGAGAGTTCCCTCACCCCTTTAGCCATGTAGGGACATAGTGAGAAGTCCGCAACCAGGAGCAGATTCCCCACTAGAACCTTATGATGCTGACATCCTAATCTTGGAATTCCATTCTCCAGGACAGGGAGCAAAAAAAATGTTTGCTTAAAAGCCACCCAACTTGTAATATTTTGTGTGGTAATTTGAATAAACAAAGACAATGCTCAACATTCTATTTTAACTACATCCATCATCCATCATTGTAGATTTCTTTCAGCCTGCAACTGCAGTTTAACTTTATTTTCACAGTGGCTTGCAACCAAGAAGAAGTGGTGGTTAAGCTTTCCATAACAAGTGCTTTTATGAAGAGCCTGACTTTCCCAAAAAATTCATGGTGAAGTCTGAGGGAGATGCACTATGGATGTATCAGCAAAGGAATATTAAGAAGATAATTTAACTTGGGGCACCTGGGTGACTCAGCCAGTTGAGTGTCTAACTTCAGCTCAGGTCATGGTCTCGTGGTTGGTGAGTTCAATACCCACATTGGGCTTGCTGCTGTGAGCCTGTGAGCATAGAGCCTGCTTCGGATCTTCTGCCCCTCCCCTGCTTGTGATCTCTCAAAAATAAATATTAAAAAATCATGGAAGATAATTTACCTTTAAGCATGAGTAGTCTTGTAAGGCATTTTTGAGGGAGAATGACTGATTAGGTTCACATTTTAGACAGATGTCTCTAGATAGTATGAAAAATGATTTGAGGGGAGCAGAATTAAAGAAAAGAGATTAGTTAAGTCAATGAGTGGTTGCATTAAGTTAAAGCAAAGAGATAGAAAAGAATGAATTTAATTTCTGGAAAATGGTTGATAAATTCATCAGGAGTTGTCAATGATCAAATGTGAAAAATAAGGTGGAGGGGAAAACATGGGGCATCAGGGTGGCTCAGTCGGTTGAGTGCCGGACTTCGGCTCAGGTCATGATCTCACGATTCGTGGGGTTGAGCCCTGCGTGGGGCTCTGTGCTGTCAGAGCCTTTCTCGGATTCTGTGTCTCCCTCTGTCTCTGACCCTCCCCCACTCATGCTGTCTCTCTCTCTCAAAAATAAGTAAAACATTTAAAAAAATTTTTAAAGGAGGGAAAACAGAAATAACTTTTTTTGTTTTTAATTTGGATATTAGGATGCATAAGGGAGACAGCATTTGAAATAGAGTATACAGTACTTTTTATTTGTTGAGTTTAAACATCTGTGGAATGTGCAGGTGCAATCTGAGCCTTACGGTTGCAGTTAGAAATTCAGATAATTTTTAATTCAGTTATGACTCCCAAAGGATGTATATTCATGATCTTTCTATCATATCAGGTTATTATTGCCTAATTTTACTTTCTTAAATTAAGTATCCAATTTTTAAATGTTAAAGTAGATAAAAGAAGATTAAATGTTGTAATTCTGTATTAAATACAGCCAAATAAGAATATTTTATATTTCTGTAATGAAACACCATTGCTTATAGTCCAAGATGAAACTAATTTAAATTTAATTAACTTTCATAGTAAGCATGAGAGCAGGAAGATATTACTTTTCAGATGGCTACTGTAGAAAATTATTTTTATTTATGTAAAGTTCTGTTTTTCTGAACATAAATTGATAGCCATTTTGAAAACCTTGTAACACAGGTCACCAAACAACCTTACTCAGCCAAGAGTTCCAATCTTCTCATTTACGAATCATTTTAAGGTGGCCCTTAAGATGAAAAAAAAATTATAAATTTGTTAGGCTTTGATTCTGCTCCCTGACATATAAAATGGCCCCAAAAGCCAATGGGAAAAAATTCAAAACCTAGATAATCACATGTAGAAAACTGGGAGACAGTATGCCATGAAAACAATGGTGTTTACTCCATAATACATTAATATGGTTTCAAAGGTGAACTGTGTTATTGAAAGATAGGTAAAGCACAGCTCTTTTTTTTTTTCTTTCTACATGAGAAAATATGATGGCAAATAACATACCTAAAAAGGGATAGTGCTCTATTAAAAACATTTTCAAGATTCCTGTCTCTTTAACTTTAGTCCTGACATGGCATACCCTTCAGAATAGACCCTATTATGACTTTTCTGACATTGTGACATTATACTTGCTTCCAGCTGTGTTGAATATTCCAAAAGAATATTTTTGGAGATAAGATACAATTAGTGGCGCCAGAAACTCTCCCTATATGTAGGCAGCACAGATTATAGCTGAAGAAAGGTGAGCCAATCATAGGTTAGCTGTATCATTATCTAGGCCTCAGGGATAGCTACAAAACTGAGAAGCTCATTGACAATTTAGTTACAGAGGACTCTGTGATGCTGTAACAATCCAGTTTAAATTGGCCAGGATAACATACATGAGAAGTCTTTTTAGCTAAATGTTTAAGCTCCTTTAATCACAGAATATGAGGAATAATTCTGGCATTATTCCAGAATTATTAGAAACTCAGAAAAAAATCTGGAAGAAATACCGCATTTTACAATGTATTCTGAGGGCAAAAGCTACATGACCAGATTAATGAAAGCAGGCAAGCAATGTTCCTATATATTTAGAGTCAAAAAAGTTTTTCTTCCTTATCCCTGCTACTAGAGTAACCTGCCAATGAAAGAATAATTTTTTTAAAAAAAACTGTCTTTTAATCTTGCATATAAAATTATCTAAAAATACAGTGAATACATTTAAACTGTTTATCATCTACTACTATTCCTTTGAACTCCTTTAAACTCTGCAAAAAAGCATCTAGACATTAATTCAAGAAAAATTTAAATAATTTTGGAATATCAAGGTATATTAAGAATAGAGTTATTAGAACAGGACACAAAAACTTACTTTTATTTTACGTCTTATTTTCTTAGGATAGGAAATGCAGCAGGCAGAAAACACTAATGGGGAAAAGTGGAATTATTGCTAGAAGGCTTGGTTTTAAGGACCAGCCCCACAATTTAACAACTGCTTGTATTCAACAACATAATTTCCCATAACTTGATTTTTATCATAGTATTGCTATGAAAACCAGGGAAGATTATGAAAGTTCTTTTCAATAACAATGAAATATAGAAATTTAATTACAATTAGCAAGCATTTTTCCAAGTGGCAAAGGAACATTAAATTTCCATTATCCCTTAGTTCCTAGGTTTCCTATTCATACCTAAATTTCCATTCCACCTTATAATGTTTTTGTTTTGCCTTTTTAAAAATATTGAAATATCATGTGTTTTACTGGTTACAAAAAACTAATATTAATTTGTAAAACATTACTGCTTATTAAAAAACTTGGGAGAATTTTGTTACTGTCATATTTGGAAGCATTTTATTTCCTATTTATTCCCTTCCTTCCATGATATAAACCTTTCATTAGTTGGCTAGGTATTACTTTTATGAAATTCTATTAACACTGCTGGCATAATTCCTAAGCAAGAGATACTTATAAGGAATTATCTTTGTGCTATTCTTCTGCAGTGCTTTCTCCCACCGAATAATGCAATAGTTTAATGCAGTGCAATAATGGCAAATTGCAAGTGTTTTTATTCTAGTGCTTGTGAAAAGTAAATGCAACTTATATCAAAAATATTCCCTGGAGATTATCTTGGAAAACTTTGGTATTTTTCTATTTTGTTCTTATCATATACTTATAGGAAATGGCAGTGATAATGACAAAAATAGCAGCCAATATTTATTGAACATATGCTATGTAATCACACTCTTCTAAAGATTTTGTACACATTATTTCATTAATACAAAAGATTACATTATAGAGAACCAAAAGCTGAGGTTTAGAAAATTTTAATTACACGGGTTATAATCACTTAAGAGATAGGATTTTATCTAAGGTCAGTTCTGATTCCAAAATACTTGTACTTGTAATGACAGAGTGGTACACGTAGGAGGCACGTATCTTTAATGGAATTGAAATATGATTGGTGGAGCTCATGAACACACAGACCAAACTACAAGGGCACTAATGCTTTTTCTATCAAATTGAGAAAGGGCAGGAATTTTTAAAAAAATGTGTTTTATCAAATTTACCTAGAGTGTGATATTTCAATATCTTTCAGAATATTCTATTGTAGTATTGTTTCTCCCATCTTTCTCTCTCTCTTTTTTAATGTTTATTTTTGAAAGAGAAAGAGAGACAAAGTGCAAGCTGGGGAGGGGCAGAGAGAGAGACACAGAAATCTGAAGCAGGCTCCAGGTTCTGAGCTTTCAGCACAGAACCCGACGTGGAGTTCAAACTCACCAACTGTGAGATCATGACTTGGGCCAAAGTCGGACACTTAACCCTACTGAGCCACTCAGGCACCCCTCTCCCATTTTTTTCCTACTTTAGAATTTAGTATGGTCCTTGCCATGGTGAGTAGTCAATTAACTATTGTCAAAATCAGAACTTGATATGTTGGTTGCTCTCATTTGTACTGTGTGAAAAATACAAAATGTGATGAAGTGAATAGAAGAACAACACTACATTGAATGCCTACTAAATTGCAAGCATATGTTACACATCATTACCTTTGGTCTGCACCATAAGCGGTGAGGTGGTTATTTTGAACCTCATGTTATATGATGAGTCATTTGCTTGAGCGAGTACATTTGGCTATTGAAGGAATCAGGATCTGGATCCAGATCTGTTTAATTACAAACCTAATTGTTGTCTAACTGGTCTACACAAACTTGTAGGAGTTAAAGTGTTTCTTTGCCTCACTGGCATGTTTTCATCTCTATGCTGTAGTTGATGGAAGGTTCACAATCCTTTATTCTCTGTCAGGTGACTGACACTTTGAGGATAGATGGGAGGGCAGTATCCTTGATGCACATACAGTGTTCTCTCGCTACAGTGTACATATTTCTTACTTTTGCTAACATGGAAGACTTTCATTTGTAGATATAGCCAAATCAGCTTTTCAACTTGAAGGTCAGAAAATCAGACTTGTCCTTTAGAAATGGGTCTGCCTGCCTCTCTCAGCTTTGCTTTGCTGATAAGGCATGATTAACTTTCACAGAATCACCTACAATGATTTTTTTTTTTACCCAGTTCAGTGAAAATAAGTCAAACAATAAGGGGCTTTGGTTATATTTTCTGAAAGGATTTCCACAATTATTCTACTCATGCCTAGTAATAACTCCCTCTCCCCATTTTTCTTCTTTTGGCTCAGGAGTCATATTTCAGTGCAATACTCAGAATGTCTAATTAGAAAAGCAAACTGCGTTCATAGATGTGAAAAATCTATGGCATATTTTCTCTTGGGATGTAAAATTTAAATTACCATGCTGAGGTATGTGATTTTTGCTCTTTTATAATAAGCGGGTTATGTGCTAAAAAGAAAAGAACAAAAATCCCTGAAGATTGACCTTGGTTTGGAAAGTTTTTTTTTTAATATACAAAGTATCATGCTATACCATGTAATTTTATGGAAATTTGATACCAGGCTTTATTTAATTTATACACTAAGTTATGATAACTCTAGGCTTTCTAGTCTGATTTATGCTGGAAGAACTGTGGGAAAAAAGGACATTATTTTGTGGTCATGCTCAGTAATTGCTACATGCTGTAAAGATTGTGCTATGGTAAATCGAAATAATTACAAAGTTATCTATACAATATGACATGCTTTTTATTCTTCTGGGATGGTGTGCCAGAACAGAAATTCTAAAATTTCACTGAAGCTGATAATATCCCTCCAATTAATTGTGAAATATGTTACCACCAGACAAGAGAGAACACCAAAACTGCAGTGAAGGAACTATGTCCTAGATTTGTGAAGCATATGATGGATGAGAAAAGACTCACCTTGCCTGACCCAGGAAAGTGCGATAGCTATTAGGATATATGGGAACCTGTCATTCTTTATCTTATATTAACTAATATGTAATATATGTATCTCTGGAGATACTTCACACAAGAACCGTAAAATTATGAGACACTATCAAATCTAGCAGAGCAAAGGTTGTAAAAAATGATTGTTCTAAAGATTTTTTCTTTTGTCTTTTTATCTTTTTTTACTTATATTTCTTTACATGTGTTTGCCATTACTTACACTTGTACTTGATTATTTAATGGATGAACACATTGATTTTCCAAGTGTTTATTGATATTTCATAGGTCAGAATATGATACACAAATGCCTATTCATAATGCCAATGTATGGTGCAAACATATGCATATATATGTGTGTATATATTCATATATATAATTCATATACATTCATATATATTTATATATATAATGCCAATGTATGGTGCAAATATATACATATATATGTGTATACAATATATAGATATATTAGACAGAAAGAGCATGAATAGGGGAGAGAGGCAAAAAGGGAGAAAGAGAGAGAGAGAGAGGGAGAGAGAGCATCCTAAGCCAGTTCCGTGCTCTGCATGGAGACTGATGCAGGACTTGATGCCATGACACTGGGATCATGGACTGTGCTGAAATCAAAAGTTGGACACTCAACCAACTGAGCCACCTGGGCACCCCAATGTCTATATTTTAAAGAAATATTTTTCTGAAATCAAGCTAAATCCAATAGTAAAATAAAATATAGCATATATATTTTATATCATTCCATATCGGTCCACATCATTCCTCTCCTCCAATGCCCATTTATGGGCATGAGATTTATAATCATTACCATGGTTTATAATATCTGTCTCCAATTACACCTCCAATTACACCTCTTCTCCATTTCTATGGCTCATCCAATCATGTTCTTTCTAATGGATGAACTTGCCAGTATATTTCTTTCCATAATATCTCTGGTCTTGCTGTTCTCTCTGCTTGGAAATCTCCACTCCAAAATTTTATATTGTGTATCCTTCTTATCATTCAATTGTCAGTTCATCTATTACTTGCTAAGATATACCCAACTTAAGTTTTTCTCCTATCATCCCATGACATAATTTTTAAAAAAGAATTACCATTATGTATTATATATACTACTTATCACTATCTTAAATCCTCACCTTTGTTTTAGTCATGGATACACAATTAGATTTGAGTACACAACACAAAGCATTAAATACATATATCAGTTGATTTATGTCAGTAATCATTAATGGATACTAAACTGGGTAGGTAAAATTTTGATGAGACACAGGAGAGTTATGGAGATTCAATCTGTCCCCTCACAAATTAATTATTGATCTCAAAGAGATAAATGTTACATCACCAGTAGTAGAATCGACTGAATTATGATCCACCTGATATGATGCACTGAGAAGGATCAAATACCATTTTGATGTTGCTTACGCCAGAAATGTGTAACCTAAATCTAATAATGAATAAACTCCAGATATACCCAAATTGAGGGACGTTCCACAAAATTGAGTTCCGTAAAATTTTGAAATACAAAGAAGACTGAAGAACTGTTCCAGATTAAAGTAGATTTAATTAAAGATAGCTGTTTTCTAAAGAAAATGTAGATACTGAATATTAATCAGTTTTGCCTTTGGTTGGCTACCCTGTAGACCAGGACTAGTACTCCAGTATGAGAAGGAGAAACATGAAGAATTGCCGCCAGTTAATGGATCTGACAATTATTTACTGGGTGCATTTGCTTATCTCATTGACTTCAATTTAACATCATCAAAATGTAATTAAGGTCCAAATAGAATGTATGTTGAAAATTGTGGGAGACCACATGTTTTTGTGCATGAGGAGCTAACTCTTCCCTCATGTAACTCAGAATATACTTCTTTTATTTAGCTGTCTCATCAGTTATTACAATCTTGTAATTTTAATAAATTGTATGCTGTTTATCTCTTTGGGAAACATTAAAGACTAGTTTCAAATTCTTTGGTGGGTGATATTTTCAATCTAGAATTTCATTCTAAAGAAGATGGCAGTATATTGGGAATGACAAGTAAGATTATTAATCATTAAATAGAAAGCCCTTTGAAGTCGATGTCACTGCCAGCATCTTTTTCTGCAAATATTTTCAGGTCCTATAGGCCTGTTCCATTTTTTTCTTATCATTTCTGATACTAACTGACAAATCTCTTATTGGATTTTTAAGATTAATGGATCAATCATTATGTGACTTCTGTACATAAAGAACATATACATTGCTCTCACATTTTGTCTCCTTTCAAACCCAGGTAGGTAGTTCAGAGTGAGAGACCAAACTACAACTTGATCGAATGCTTACTATATTCAAGATTTCAAAAACCTGAGCTGAGGGACTTTTCTGAAAGCAGAGGCTTTATTCTCTAGGACTAGTGATCAGAAAGCAAAAGAAAGGGAAAGGAACGAGATCAGAAATGGAACAAGGTGAAAAAAGATGCTGAAGTACCTTCATTGAACACTTTTTGCAGCTAGACCTAGAAAAAGCGACTCAAGCTCACTGAGGCCAACCATCAAGCAGAGATTGAGAAGCGGTCTGGGAAAAGTCTGAGAAAGGGTGTTGGGTGATATAAGATGTAGCAAAGCAAACGGAGGCTATTCTACAGCAGCAGTAAAAGGACAGGTCACTTTTGGTCTCAGAGCTACTAAAGAATCCTTAGGATGAAGAGGTGCTGACTCCAGATTAGTTAGCATCTGTAATGAGGCCAATTAATCAGACACTAATAGGCATTACATTGACATGGATCAGTTCCCACAAATGTAGAGCAACGACCAACTTCATAAATCAGAATGGAAAATATCTACATGAGCTGCCAAAGAGATTTAAAAAAAAGTCATGTTTCTCTATAACTTATTATTGTGACAAAAATGTATGCTAATATTTTTTATTACAACATATTTAAATTTACTTTTTATTTAAAATTTGTTGTGTTTCAATGAACAAGCTGTTTGTTAACTCCCACAGGGCAAAGAGGGAGGCTTCTGACTCGTTTAGAATCTTTCAGAGTGCTTTAAATTTGTTATATAGCCTTTGACCTCACCTTCTTGTTCCACCCTTTCCTCCTTTAACCTGTTCTCCACATGGCACAACAGAATCATTCTTTTAACACATGAGTGTCTCATTCCATTCCCTCTGATTTCTGATTTCAGGTATAATGATCTACACTTCCTATTTTGACCTGGAGGGAGGGCAACCATATAATTTATCATTCAGACCCAGGGCACTTTTGAGAGAGAACAAAGAAGCCATTGAAAATTGTGAAGGCATAGCATAATTAATGGATGTCTTAGGGAAATTGAATGTGTGTCCTTTCCAGCCTCATCTGCTGACAACATCTGTCCCTCTGGTGCCACTTACCTAGTAACTGCCATGTTATAGGCATGCTATTGATACACAGCTGTTGAATGTATGAGTGAATAACTAAATATATTGTAAGTCTGTGCTGAATGATCTGGATTCCGATTTTCCAAGGACACTGCCTAAGGTATTTTAAGTTCTTCTTCAGAGAAGAATTTATAAATATAAATTTATTTTTATATTTTCCTCAAGACCTATATCAATCTATGTGCATATTAGTTTCTTTTCTCTAAGTTGTTATTTATTTATTTATTTATTGTTTTCCCCCAAGTTTTTATTTAAATTCTAGTTAGGTAACATCAGTGCAATATTGGTTTCCAGAGTAGAATTTAGTGACTCAACAATTACATACAATGCCCAATGCTCATCCCAAGTATCCTCCTAGTTTCCAAGGCTGCCAAGTGCCATAAACGGAGTGGCTTGTACAACAGAAATGTAAGATAATAATCTTGCATTTCAGAAGGATGGAAGTCAGAGATCAAAGTGTCAGCAGAATTGCTTGCTTTGGAAAACTCCCAGGAAGTCTCCGTCCCATGCCTCTCCCTACCTTCTGGCGATTTGCTGGTCTTCTTTGGCACTCCTTGTCTTGAAACTGCATTACCCCAATTTCTGCTTTCCTCCTCATATGGCCTTATGCCTGCATAATTATATGCCTCTGTGTCTGTATTTCCCCTTTTTATAAGAGCACAGTCATATTGTAAAGAAACAGACAGAAAAACATGGTTATATTGGTTTAAGGATTACTCTAATGACTTTAACCCATAACTTGATGAACTGCCAAGACCCTATTTTCATGTAGCTCATACTCACAGGTCTCAGGATTAGGACTTCAACATCTTTTGTGGGGACGCAGTTCAACCCATAACAATATGCATACAATTAGAAGATTTTTTAATTTTAAAAGTAGTTAATCTTCAAAAGAAGGACACTTGGAGTCAGGGAAAGATTTATTATATGCTATTTTGCATCTGAATCTTTCATTCGTAAGCCACAGATAGCAAAAGAAGACTATATGTATTTGAACATATATGTGTTTATATGTGTGTGTGTGCTTTGAGTGTATGTATTTTGACTTAGGGGATCCAAGTAGTAAAATTAGCTTCAAGTAGAGGTCAATTCGGAAACTGT
This sequence comes from Proteles cristata cristata, assembly GCA_017311185.1. Lineage (NCBI taxonomy): Eukaryota > Metazoa > Chordata > Mammalia > Carnivora > Hyaenidae > Proteles > Proteles cristata. The sequence goes on along the minus strand of JAESUZ010003224.1, from coordinate 35,470 downwards.
CAATCTATAAGAGTTGACACAGAGGTGAAACAGCTCCTTCCTTATTTAAGGTTGACTGAAAGGGGTACCAGGAAGGCTCAGTCAGTTAAATGTCCTACTTTGGCTCAGGCCATGATCTCATAGTTCGTGAGTTCAAGACCTGCATCAGGCTCTCTGCTGTCAGTACAGAGCTCACTTTGGATCCTCTGTCTCCCTCTCTCTCTCTGCCACTCTTGTGTGTACACTCTTCCAAAAATAAACTTAAAGAAAATAAGGCCAAGTGAGAATATACTGTAGTTCTAAGCCTATTGAGGCAGCTATAGCTTACCTCTTTATTAGGAGATTTTCTATATGTTCCTTTCAGCAACACAATTTGTCTATTTGAGTACATGTGTACACTTTAGTTTCATTAATATACTTCAAGAATTATCTTTAATTATGGCAAAAAGATTACTACCAAATTCTGAAATTAGACATTAATAGGTTCTGAAGGGGAAACTGGGAAAATAAGGTAATACAAACATACCTTTGGCTGCATATTTCCTTATAAGATGGTCAAAGAAATACATTGTTTTTATATTTGTCTTCTGCATGTATTTTCATGTGATTGTGCCAGGGGTCAGGGAGTAGAAGTGGGCTTTGATGGTGTGCTGTGGATTACTGGGTATGAGAAAGTACAGAAGGACGTAAGTAAAATAATAAGAAAAGGCAAATAAAATATAGGGTAGGGAGTGCTTAAACCAAACCTCATTGGACTCATTCCACTTAGAAGTGTTTCAATGAAGTGTATGTTCTAGGCTGTGTTATATATGCCCCATGGAGTCAGATCATGCATGCCAGCTCTGATTTGAAAGATTTTTAAAGGGGAAGCAAATTATTTGAGACTAAGGAGACTTTTCTCTCTCTCTCTCTCTATTTCTCTCCCTCTGTCTCTCCCTCTCTCTCTCCTTTTGTCCCCCAGCTGCCTCACTCCCATTACAACTGGTCAGTACCTTACAAAGAGTAGTGGTGGTTGTTGCTTTTAAAATTACATTAATTAATCAGTGTGAGTTTTAAGTTTATTTATTTATATTGGGGGAGAGAGAGAGAGAGATAGAGGGAGAGCTACAGAGAGAGAGAATCCAAAGCAGGCTCTGTGCTGTCAGTGCAGAGCCAGATACATACATGGACTTGATCTCAGGATCTTAGGAAACTTGACATCATTACCTGAGCTGAGATCAAGAGTTGGGAGCTCAACTGACTGAGGTACCCACGCACCCCAATGTGATCTTTCTTAAATAGGAATTTAACTCTCAGAAACCCCTTAAAATTAAATTTTTATGTCACAATATTTAGTTGTTTGCATAAAAATTACTTACTAACAACTTAATTAAACGTCAAACACACATGTATGCGTGCGCACACACACACACGCACACGCACACATGCATGCACGCCCGACTCCCAAGCATTAGTGTGCTGGAAGCAACTTGTACTGCTATTAGAGACAGAGCGATTTGCCCAGTTTTCAGATATTTGTGGAACAGTTGTTAAACGCAGCTATTATAAAATTTACATGAAATAAGTTATACTTGAAGCAGTGATGATAAATCCTCAAAACTTGTCACTTTATAATTGTTTCCCACATATTGCTCACAAAGATGGCAGATTCCTTAGTGAACATCACAGGTAGGAACTTCAAGAGCTCTGATCAAACATTGAAGTTCTTACCTGTGATGTTCACTAAGGAAGTTCCCAGACGCTCCACAGGAGGTACCTCGATGCTGTGTGCTGGCAGTGGCTGAGGATGGGATGACTTGGGAGCAGTGTGGAAGGCATGATGTGTTTGTTTTTCTTTATTGTTTGTTTTCTATCTACAAAAACATTAGAAGAATACACAGAGAGTTCTCATATACCCAGGCACCCAGGTTTCCCTATTAGTACCATTTTTCATTAATATCTTACATTCGTTATAATTAACAACATTGATACAGTATTATTAACCAAACTTCATAGTGCATTTACATCTCTTTAATTTTTACCTACTGTGCTGTTCTATTTCAGGATCCCACCCAGGATGCCACATTATGTTTAGTAGTCCTGTCTCCTTAAGGCTCTCTTTCTTACGGCATTTCCTCAGACTTTATTCTTCGTGATCTTGACAGTCTGTGGAGTACTGGTCAGCTATTTCATATAGGATGTTCCCCTACTGGAATTTTTCAAGGGCGTTTGTTAAGATATGGCTGGGGTTATTGGTTGGGAGAATGCCAGAGTAAATGATCAGCTTCAACACATCATATCAAGGGTACACAGTACCAATATAACTTATGATTTGATCGCCTCAGTGTCAGTTTTGCCACGGTAAAGTCACTCCTTTTCATCCCTTTGTATAGCGCTATTCCTTGAAAGGAAGGTGCTATGTATGGCACACATCTAAGAATGCTCCTCCTTCTGTAACAGAGATTTCCTATATTAATTTTTGGAATTTTTCTGGATGGCAGAATTGTCTTTTATGCATCTTTATTTATTTATATTATTATGTATTTGTATCAATATGAACTCATTGATATTTATTTATTTTACCCTTTAGATTACAATCTAACCTTGCTTCTTTTATATTGTTACTCAAATTGTTGTAGGTTTGGCCACTGGGAGCTCTTTCAGATGGCTTCTGTGTGCCTTTGACATATCCTCATCAAAGTGTGTGTGTGTGTGTGTGTGTGTGTGTGTGTGTGTGTGTGCGCGCGAGCGCACGCATGCTCACTGAGCTCTCCTTAGTTTCTGACACCACATGATACTCTAGGCTTATCTTGTGTGTTGTTTGCCCCGACACTAGAATGAGCCATTTTTCCAAGAAGACCAGTTGTTTTTATTGGAGAATGGTATTAGAAACCAATAAATTTATGTTAGATGTGCTTAGCTATTAAGCCACTGTTTCTTTTCAGATTTCTCAATAGACAGAGAAAAATATAACTGTATTTATACCAACCTGAGTGTACATACCTATGTCTCTAATTAATCACCTGTGTCTATTTTAAGCTAAAAATGAGTTCATACTAATGTTTCCAACTCTAACCAATTATCACATGGATCAGTTTAGCCTCATTCACTTGCTGAAGTGACTCGTTTCATAGTTTAGATTCAAACAAATTTTGATTCTTATTTATCAATGAGGCTTAAAGTACCTAACCAGGTTGAAGAAGGGTTCAGTTGCTGGATATGACTGAAGTGGTTAAGGTAAAAGGCAGACAGCCTCAGTATCTAAAATATTATTATTTTTTCTTTAAAAGTGCATTAAAAGAGGCTAAAAGTTACTTGGCAGGTCACATTAGGTGCCTAAACTAATATGCTAATAACCTCAGAAATGTGAAGCAGACAGTTTGGGCCCGAACATGATAGAACACCTGACTTAGAATCCCAGAATCTTAAATTTAAGAGAATGCAGACTGGAGCACCATCTCCACTCCTCAAATAAACATTTTTTTTCAGTTACACCATTCGGGAAACTGATATCATACCACACAGAAGACTTGTAAATAATAGATACTAACATATAAATTATCATGTGTGTATAAGTACATATAAAATATGTGTATGTGTGTGTGTATGTACAGGCATTTATGTGTGTGTCATTTCAGAGAATGTGCCTTATTTCAATAATTCTTAACAAATCTTTTATCATTATTATAAATATTATAGCTACTAATTATTAAGCCACCCCAGTTATAATAATATAGGAATACACTGTTTTATCTATTACAGTATTTTGATTAGCAGAATAAAAAAGGTCAAGTAAAGCCCCTAGAGAACCCTAGATTAGAGAGGATTATTTCTGCCCATATGTGCTACATAGTTAATGAGCAGGATTTACTATGGGGACGTAAAATATTTGGACTTGAAATTAAGAATTTAATTGCATTAACACTTTAGTTCCTCTGGGCTATGGAGATTATTCTAATATGTAAAATATCAGCTACATCTGCAGAAGGCGCTTTCCCTGTGTATGGATCAGGGTATTATGGGACCATGGACTTGGCATGTCTAAACAAGAGCAAACAAGGAAAAATTAGCGGTCTTGTTTGTTTTTATCTAGGCATTCACTGAAATAAGAAAATTGTGTATAAAAAGACACTATGTAATAAAATGCTAAGTGACAGCAGGTTTTATTTGTAAAGGCAAGAGAAACTATTAATTTTTCACAAAATAATGCATATAATTAAATATAAAAGTGGTTGTCCTGATTATGAAATAAATAATATATTAAGTTAAGCATTTTTTACTGAATTATGTCCAATTATTTGTATTTCTGAAAAACAAGCTAAAATGGAAAATTATGCTACTCTCATTGGATCTGATCTTCCCTATTATCACATAAAAATTGCATGCAGAGTGTAGATTATATTACTAGATTATTGAATCACGGCCTCTTTTAAATTTTCAAACTTACTTCATAGACACACACATACAATCCACATTTAGGAGAGCAATATATTATGATATTGATTCCTTTCAGCCTAGAGAAAATAGTAGGGAGAAAAATGTGAAATGGTGCACAGAACCAAGAATTGGCAAATCGAAATATTTTGTCATTGTTTATGAATCCAAAAATGAATAGGTGGCTCTATAACAGGTCTCCATTTTTGATATACATAGGGCTGTATGTACAAAAATAGAGAAGCTGCCTACCCCCAATGTATCATCACCTCAGATTCACTGCGCATGCATAGCATCATACTTCCTGTGGAGCACCATAAAATCTCCTTAAGAAAAAAATGCTAGGAGCTTGTGAATGCCTCAGTTGGTTGGGTGTCCGACTTCAGCTCAGGTCATGATTTCACAGTTGGTGGGTCCGAGTCCAGTGTTCGGCTCTGTGATGACAGCTCAGAGCCCGCAGCCTGTTTCAGATTCTGTGTCTCCCTCTCTCTTTGCTCCTCCCCTGTTAGGCCTCTTTCCCTTTCTTTCTCTCTCTCAGAATAAAAAAATAAAGAAAAAATAAACATACAAAACATAAAAAATTATAAAAAAAAGAAAGAAAAATTTCTAAGGAATGCCTCAGAACTTTCTCCATATTAAACATTTCACATATGGTGGGGTGGGCAGGGAGGTGAAATGGGAGAAGGTGGTTTCAAGGTACAACTTTCAGTTTGTACGTAAGTCATGAGGGTGTAATGTATCATGTGGAGACTAAAGTTAATAAATTGTATTTCATATGTGAAACTTGCTAACAGAATTGGTCTTAAAAATTCTCATCACAAGAAAAAGAAATTTCAGAACTATGTGTAGTGATAGATGTTAACTAGACTTACTGACGTGGTCATTTGACAAGATACACATATATTAATTCCTGTTCCACTCCTGAAATTGGAATAATGTATTTCACTTATATCTCAATTTTAAAAGCTTCACATTTAAAACTGGGAGGGTTTTATTTAGACTGTAGAAGACAGAATATAGCAAAAGAGAAGGAAGCAAACATTACAGCTCTTTAGTGACCATAACTATGGTGTATGAAAGAAATAATCATTGCGATAGCTTCTTATCTGAAATTCCAAATTGTTCTCTATTGTCTCTCCAATTAATCTTCTCCTCTCTCGTAAATCAGACCTATAGATGTGTTGTTTAAGATGAGACTCACAACTTGTATTAAACTTAATGCCTGACTGGATCCCATATAAATGGGTTGTCTTGATGTCTTAAAAATATCAATTTTTGTTGTGTTTATTTTGAATTGTCCCACCATAATTGTGCATTGTAACATAAACCACGTTGAGTCCTTTGCCAAGTAAGAAAATTAACATCCATGCATTATTATCCACGCTATATTTATGTATTTAGAGTATTTCCATCAAGTCTTTTATGAAAGAGAATATCAGAGTTTACAAAATCTCCTGAGCACTGATTCTAAATCAAAGCACCATGCCTTTCTTTCGCCCAATTTTCTACTGTGTGTACCAGACCTAGAGTAGGAAGGCATTAGTTGGAAATGGAATGGATATCAGGACATGGTTTCCAGGAAGCGATTTTCTGGTCCAAAACTTTAAAGAGGTAAATCTCATGATAAGTATTCTTACCACAAACAAAATAAAACTAATGTAACATGTAGACACACATACACAAACACACACACACACACACACACACACACACACACACAGGGATACAAGGAAACTTTTGGAAGTGATGGATATCTTTATTACCTTGAATGTGACAAGGATATCATGGGTGTATGCATATGTTAAGTGCATCAAGTTGTATACATTATGCTTTTGTTGTATAACAATTATATCTCAATAAAGTTGTTAAATCAAAACAAAACAGGAAGATACAGTTATGTAGAAATAGGCTTCTTTTGTTCTTATCAGAATCTTTTGGGTTATTGGAAGATTACTGATAAGAGCCTGCATTATAAGCAAGTCAAAGAATTAAGAAAATTCTGATTATAATAGAATGCTATCTTAATATTGAGAGTTACTATATATTTTGTATTTCTTGTTCCAGCATCCCTTGGTTCCTTCATCTTTTTTTTTTATATTGCCCTAAGTTTCCCTTAGAGATCTACAATTTACATTTTTCTTGAATACATTAAAATTGCTGGTCATGGGGTAGGCCAATATATTTTTTATTTAAACTTTTTGAATATTAAGATGAAACTGTGTGGCTGTAAGTAATTATAATAGTGGCACATTGAAAAAATAGTTTATGGCTCTTTGCTACCTGATTAAATTAAGGAAGTTCAATATCATTTTCTATCCTACACAATGTTTGTTCAAATTTTTCCCTATTTTCTGTTATCTATTTCATACTTTGAGTAAGCTTCAATACATTTTTGTGTTTACAATTGAAAATAAAAACAAACAAAAAGTGCTAACATATAAGGGTCATTTTATCCTATAGGTGACTATCTGCCTGAACTTTGCAGATTTGGGTGCCTGGATGGCTTAGTTGGCTAAGCCTCTGACTCTTGATTTTGGCTCAGTTCATCCATCTCAGTGTTAGTGAGATCGAGCCTCCCATTGTGCTATTAGCACAGAGCCTCCTCTCTCCCTGTCCCTCCTTTGCTAATGCTCACTCTTTTTCTCTCTCAAAATAAAAAAAATAAATATTTTAAAAACTCTTTGCAAATTTTAATCATATAAATATGCAATTAAATATTAAATTTTAATCAAACTCCTTCATTAAACTATCTGCTTTCCTGAATTTTATCTGCCATCAGGAAATCTTTTTCATAGATCCTTGGCTTAAGTTTGAAATCTTTGGATTTTTCATGGACTTCTGGGTTCTTTCCTGAATCTGACCAGTTCCCATTCTGGTCCTTTATTCTATAGTTTTGTCCTTAGATTAGTGTTCCCTGTCTTAACTCCTTACTATTTTTCTGTGACCAGCTGCTTGTACAGACTCTTTGGTGTTGATGTTTAACATTAATACCCATGTTTTATCGCCTCTGTTTACAACCTTGGTCTGTGCTCTCAAGTGGTGTTTGAGACACTCAGACATTTGTTATGACCCTTTAAAAAACTTTTAGAAAAGCTGAGCTCCTGATTTATGGTTCTTATAAAATTCTTAGGCCTAGATTACTTAGGAAGAAAAATAAAATAATCTTATAGATGTATTTTAATAGCAAATGATAAAACAAATGGATTTACTCATTTAATAAAGCATACTTTAAAAATTGTTATAATTTCTCATCTATAAATGTGATATTAAAAGTAAACTCCTGAGGCACATGGTTGGCTCAGTCAGTTGAACTCTGACTTTGCTTCAGGTCATGATCTTACAGTCTGTGAGTTTGAGCCCCGCTTCTGGCTCTGTGCTGATAGCTCAGAGTCTAGAGCCTGCTTTGAATCCTGTGTTTCCCTCTCTCTACCCCCCTCCCCACTTGCACTGTGTGTGTGTGTCTCTCTCTCTCTCTCAAAAATAAAATAAACATAAAAAAATTTAAAAAAGGAAACTCCTCTGAGCAAAGAGTTTATCATGCTTTCATGAATACCTGTTCTGAGATGTATACGATGTACCTGATATAATGGCAGACTCTGGATCAGACTGTCCTTCAACTCTTTAATAACAATGTGCCAGAAATTTTAAGACGGCCATGCACAGAAATTGATTTCTTATTAAACCAAATGTAAAAAACATACTTAAATTTTATCCATATTGAATATTGCTTTTATTCATTCACCTAAATTTTTAAAGTGTTGATATTGTCCTGATCACCAAGCTAAGCATGTTTCTTCATGGTTGGTGAAGGACAGGTGGAGGATGAGCATGCTCTACAGGTGAGTCTCCAAAAATTTAGAAATAGTGTTCTACATTTATAGTGTTTTTACTTGGTCTGCTTGGATCATTCCAGAGCTAAATCTTGTTAGTCCTTGTTTAAGCAAAGAAAAATTTTAATGGTATTGAACAAAAGGTTAGAAAGAAGGGGATATCTAAGCAAAGGCAAGACTTTGTATATAAGTTTTCAATTAAATTGTAAAACACGTAAAATGATAATGTTGCAAGATGATTTGTGGTTGCTGATTCACCAAACAACAGCCAAAAATTTATCAAGACTCTTGGTTCCTATAAGTCATAGATTTTTCAAATGTTAAGTTAACAGGAGATCCACATACACATGATAATTCTTTCAAGGAGTAAAATAATTAAAATGAAAAGATGTTTCTAAATATACTTCTTCATTTATTATATTACTATATTCACATCTTTAATAATTCACACATGATTCCATTGTTAAGAGGAGACATAACCAATAAAGAAGGAAAATATGCAAATTCTATCCTAAAGACTTAGTAAAATAGTAAGAGAAGATGTCTTGGCCTTAACTAGCTTCTATCTAACTGAGATGAGGAAGACCTCCATCCCCGCATCACTGCATGCCAGCCATTACATCTTATAAAGAAGAACATAGAATATTGCATTTCTGTAAAAAAGACGTTAGCAGAAAGAAAGCTGGATCTCTATCATGGAGAATCAGGGACAGTCTGGATCATTTAGGGAAGATTAATATATGACAGACCGTACAGGGATATCACTAAGAAATACAAACAGAATGTGTATAATGTCAACAATGATAAAGGAGATGAATTTTGTAGAACTTGGTAGTAGGCCATACTCTCCCTTTATAAAGCCTGATTGAGCTCTGTGCATCCAATTGCTTCTTGGATATAAACATAAAACATATATAAAATAAAATGTTGATTTTCTCTGTCAATGTGCATTATCTTTAAATAATTCTTAAGGAAACATTTTTAGAAAAAAGTTGATTGGCAAGATAGGATTTGTGAATTCCTGCATTCTTTGGTCAAATACCATCTAAAAGTATTTAAACACCATCATTTTCTCCAACAGGCCCACTCATTAATAATACCAGAATGCACTTGAATATATATATATATATATACATAATTAAGCAAATTGCTTGAATAAAGTAACGTAATGATTTGGACCAAATGATTTTGGAGTTTTATGCTGCCTGATAGCAGCTGAGAAAGGTCAAAGTCACCAATATTATATTTTGTGTTCTCAAGTTAATTATATTTACATAATCAGAATTTCTACTTGCCTCATATATCATTAATACCTGTCTTTTTCTTTGATGCGCTGGGATCTGACCAACTAACAACAAATCTATTTTGGAATCATATCTACCTGAGGATACCCTTTCTGGCAACAATTCAGTAACTTATTTGGAATAAATAAGTATAAAGTGATTAATAAGCTAATGGTTCATTTTATAGGCCCAGCTACCAGAGTGTGAAAATATACTGTATCAGAAATATTGGAAAATATATGTACCTGAATATCACACTCTTAAAAATCATTTCTATGAAAACCATGAGTAGCTGAATTAAATTAGACTTGATACCTGCTGGTGTAACAATCTGGGCCCATTATCTCAGCTCATTAGAGCTTGGTGTTAATGAGGCCAAGGTCAGGGGTTCATTCCCCATATGAGGCAGCCAGCTTCATATAAAGACAGTCATTCTGTTCCATGAATTTACACTGTCCACCTTATTCTCCCCATATGTTTCATGAATAATTACAACTGGCCATAGCAGAATAAGGAAATGAATATATAGAGCTCACTTCACCTCACTACTAGTGGAAAGGATATTAAACACATCGTTCTTAAGGAAACCATATTATCCTCACACCTGAAGAATTCTCACACATTCTTCAGGCATAGATAATATTATATTAGGTATAGATAATAATAGGTACAGAATGTATAGTTCATTAATTTGGCCTGATGATTTATTCTGCTTCAATGTCAAACATTGATCTGTGCACTTATTTGTCAATTACCATGCCATTTCCTGGGAATATAAAATCTAATAGGATTGCAGTAAATTGACAGTATAACGCAAGATATGAGTCAAGTGCATTTTGGTAGTGCTAATGAGTAGGTCTGTTGGAAATAATGATGGTATTTAAATACTTTAAATAATATTAGACCAAATAATGCAGGAATTCACAATTCTTATCTTTCCAATCAACTTTTCTCTAAAAAAATGTTTCCTTAAGAGAGATGTAAAGGTAAGGAACACTGACAGAGAAAAATCAACATTTTATTATATTACTAAGGAGATTTTGGCTTCCTACAAAGCAATATGGAAACCCACAAAGTCAGATAATTGTGGCTGGACTATATTGGCAAAGAGTTAAAAGACCTCTTGTATCTTCCCCACATTTCCACCAAAAGACTTATTAAATTCAAAGCTAACCATAAATTTTGCACACACCTGTCTCCTATCTGCTGAGTCCAAAGTGGTCTAAATAGGGTAGTGCTGACTAGAGTGCTCTCCTGTCAGGTTCTAAGAATGTACCAGATCAGTGTACTTTTCTAGTTGTAAGGGTTGGGGAAAAAAGTTAGACAGCCAAACCTTCTAATAACCATCTAACAAGCAGATATATAAGAGCAAAGCAAGCTCAATTAGTAACCTGCTATTTGGTTAGGTAAATTAAGATTACCTTCTTCTTGAAGATAGGAAGAGTATAGACTTGTCCAATTTTCTGTCAACTCACATTAAGGCTTCATTATGTTCTCTCTGCATCAGCATAGACTAGTTACCTAACACATGAAACTTTGGGAGCCTCGAATATATTATAGGAATGATAGCATACATCAGAGAACCAAGTACTTTACTACAAGTACATTAGTTCCTTTTCCTTCTCGAAAAGCAAACATAAAATTTTTGGTTGTCGAATTAAAAGAGGGAGATAAGACTGGTGAAAGGGAATCCTGCAATGAATAGCTGATGTTTGATCTAGAACATGTTAGAATTTTACTAGAAGGGAAGGCTATTCTGTAAGGTGAATAAAAACATAAGCAAAGGCACAATAGTAAGGTGCATTGAAGTCTTTGGGGGAACCTCCAGGAACTTAAGTCATAAAATTCTGATGTGGAATAAACATTAAAATTGAATACTAAAATCCAAAGATAGAGAAATGATCTTGTTCAATTTTTGGCTTTAAATAGGAAGTCTGACGTCTGTAGTTCATACAGTTTTTCTACTGTCTAATGTGCTGTAAGTGATGATTATTTGTCTAGCATCAAATTTCAAACATATGAAAATATTTAACACATACAAAAATAGGTCTAAAATTATGAATATATATGAACTTTTCTTAAAGTAAACAATCGAACCAGTAATCAGATTTTTGTATACTGTAGGATTAGATCAAACCATGGAAGGAAAGCTTAATTTTCCTTTATATGTGTCTATTTTAGTTAACATTAAAATACGGTTTCATAGTAGAAACAGGCAGTGCTTTCAAATGTAATATAAATTATTAAAAAGGACTTTTAGAGGATTTACTACTATCAAACCCAAAATTGAACTGGTGAAATTCCATTTTCTCTACATTGCTTCAATCTAAGGTCCTGGAATAAAATATTTAAAGAGAATAAGTAATCAATACAGTACATGGTATTATCAAGACTTAGGATAAAAAGGTAGGAAGGCACAAGGCAGGAAATGATGCAGCTTTATCTGTTCTATATCCTGGATGCCATCTCCCTAGGGGAAACTTGAATTGAAGCCTCTGAAGGAGAGCCTTTTTTTCTTACAATGTAGCTTAAATCTCAGGAACAAAGCCTTTAAAAAGACATCTGAAAACACAGTTCCAGTTATAATGATTTCCTTCAACACAAAATTTTTAATTATCGATTTTTGAGTTAAAATGCTCCCGTTACTTACTCCCTCTCTTTCCCTTACATACAGTCAAGGTATCGTGAAATGAAATGAGCACAGAGCATTGATTTGATTCACACCTACATTCATATCCTTAGCTGGTGAAAGTGAAAGTATGATAACATATTTTCATGCCTATTAATGCTAAGTATCCCCACCATCACCACCAATTTGTTATCAGTTAACTTCCAAAGGAAACCTTACCCTTTCTCCCAGGGCTCTTGCCAGCTGTCTGACTCTTGGAACTGTCTCAGTTTTTGGACTGATCTCAGATAAACATGCATTTGCACTCCAAAGCGGCATAATGCATTCACTCTCAGCATGGGGACATGCAGCTGTTATATGCTAAGGGTGTTATTTATGTTCTTAACAGTTTTGAAAAATAAAACTTTCCTTCCAATGCTCAAATTATCTTTCAAAAATAATTCAAATCTTAGATGTTCCTTTTCGTCGATGAAGAATTCCCTTTTTTACATCTTTTGCAACGTGGCGTTGGTGTTGCCAAAATAATTCTGAGAAGAAACAACACCATTGCATTTCCAGCAGAACACTTTCATAAGTGTTCTATAAGCAGCTAAAAAGAGTGGTGGTCCTGCTCAAAAAATGATTGTACTATGCTTCCATTAGTCACTTATGTTTAGTGTATGATTTCCTTTCACCCATAAAGCCTGACCCTCTACAGAAGCTGGCAAAAAGGAGAAGCTAAATACCTTAGAACACAAAGCAGAATGATAAGAGGCTCCTTTGGTAGTGTTGTGATCACGTGGGGGGAAAGTCACATACCTATTGTCACGTGATGGCTTGTTCAATAGCAAAAGTGTAACTCTTTTGGCAGGCTAATGAAATGTATTTTTACACATTTAGTGTATTGTATCTAAGTGTACTTTGTTACCTAAGTGTATTTTTAATTTTTTTAATGTTTTTTATTTATTTCTGAGAGAGAGAGAGACAAAGAGACAGAGAGAGGGAGTGAGCAGGGGAGGGTCAGAGAGAGAGGGAGACACAGAATCTGAAGCAGCCTCCAGGCTCTGAGCTAGCTGTCAGCACAGAGACCGATGCAGGGCTCAAACCCACAAACCATGAGATTATGACCTGAGCCGAAGTTGGACATTAACCAACTGAGCCACTCAGGCACCCCTCTAAGTATATTTTTAAAATGTATAATACAAGTGTTTAATTTTGCATATAATATATACATATATATATATATATATATATATACATACATACATACATATATATATGTATAAGTGAAACAGATGTTTTCTTCTGGCCTATGCATAAATCTCTTTTTAGAACAAACTTGCACAATAATGTGAGGTCAAACAGTTTCCAAGCCAGAAATCTCAGTAGTACCCTCAAATCAGTGCATCATCTTGAATCTCTGATTCTTTTTTATTAAATATCTCTGCTATAGAGCCCCTCTTTTGATGCTCCTTGATGGTACCTTATTATCTCACTTATATTCTACTAACTTGGAGATATGCCACCAGTCAATCAGACTGATCCAACTTCCATACTCCAACCAACTAGCTTCTTAAAGACATGTACTAATCATTGTCACAATTCTGCTTAGAAATATCTATCACTTGCTCATTATCTCTTCATTTGGCTGGTCCGGAATTGCATCTTTTATAAAAAACAAATTGTCAATATACCATCTTCCTGAGTTCTGAGAGTCATTTCAGTAAACTATTAAACCTGAAGGGGTCATGGAAGCCTCAGAATTAACAGCTATTTGGTCAGAAGGACAGGTGGACTGAGGATCCATAAGACTATGACTTGTGTAAAGGGAAAGAAGTCTCCTGGGACCATGCCATTAAGCGTGCAATCTGTGCTAATGCCAGTGGTCAGCATTAGACCTCTGCATTTCAAGATTGCCTTCACTAAACATCTAGCTGGTCTTTAGCTAACATAGTCTCTATGACTCTATCTCTTAGCAAATAATAGTTCTGTTTTAGTAAATTGATACACATCTTTCCTACTCATTCAAAAGAAGGTCCAAAAATTAAGTAAACCTTTCTCTCAGCCATGAGTCCATTAAGTTATTCTTTTCTTCTAAGGTGCCACAGCTTTTGGATTTCAGCTTTAACTTTGGTTTTGATTTTGGTTTTAACTTCAGTTTTAGGCTTTTGGTTAATGTGCACACAGTTGCTAAATCATGCTTGATACTTGATATTTTGTTTTCACTATCTTCTATCCATCCCAACTTTGAGACTTTTCCCACTTGTAGGTGTCCATTTCTATATATATAATGTGTGTCCTGGGGCACCTGGGTGGCTCAATATGTTAAGCATCCAACTCTTGATCTCGGCTCAGGTCATATTCTCATAGATCATGAGTTCCAGTCCTGCACGGGGCTCTACACTGACACTGACACCACGGAGTCTGCTTGAGATTCTCTCTCTGGCCATCCCCTGCGCTCTCTCTCTCTCTCTATCTCTCTCTCTTTCCTCTCTCTCTCAAAAGTTAAAAAAAAAAATAAACAATGTAAAGAATAATGCATGTCTGCCAATTCAACCTCAATATATTCTTTAAAAATTACCTAGGATGGTGTTTGTGTGTTGTTAATTTATAGAAGTGGCATTGTGCTTTTCATCCCTTGAATTTTACTTTTTTCTTTGAATATAACTTTTAAGATATATCAATGGTCTCATAGTAAATCTAGGCATTACTTTGTATACATCCAAATATATATATATATATATATATATATATATATATATATATATATATATATATATTTCAATTTCTCTATATGGGTATCAGTAACCTAGGACTCCTACACTAAAAAAATTGAATGCATTGATACACACACACACACACACACACACACACACACATACATAACCTGTGTGTGTGTGTGTGTACTGCAACAAAAGATATTGTAATCAGTATCCTGTGCATTTGTCTACTGTGAACTATATGAAAACAAACTATGAGTAAGATGCTACTTTTCAAGATAAATGTAGACTTAATTTCACAAATTCCAGACTCTTCCCCTCAAAATTGCTCCAGTCGTTTACAGTCCCATCAGAAGTGCATGAATTTGCTTGTCTTCCTAACTCCTCACCAACACTAAGTGTTCCTTGGCATGATTTTACTTTCCCATCACAGAACGTTTATTAGTTGCTGTTGTTGTTTTTCTTTCCATTGTGCTGACAGAGTTCATTTTTGTGTGAATAGTGTGTACTATTGTTATTTGTACTTAACCACCAATAATTGATGCCCTCTCTCAGAGAAGTCTGCCCATTGGGGAAACACTTATTAATTTCACTAGAGTTTTTGCACTTTCTCAGTGGCTGTGCACTTTCTCTTGATTTACCTAGCCTAGGCCTGGTAAGTAGAGGCAAAGAAAATTATGGAGGACAGACAGATCTTTATAAAGTTAACATTTGTGTCTGCCCCCAGCACTTCCCTGATTCATGGTGCCCATGACATCATGTAGACCGTGTTGATTTCTTTTTTTTTTTTTTTTTCATGTGTTTTATTTATTTCTAGGAGAGAGAGAGACAGTGTGAGCAGGGGAGGGTCAGAGAGAGAGGGAGTCACAGACTGAAACAGGCTCCAGGCTCTGAGCTGGCAGTCAGCACAGAGCCCGACGCGGTTCTTGAACCCACGAACCGCGAGATCATGACCTAGGCGAAAGTCGGACGCTTAACCGACTAAGCCACCCGGAGCCCCGACCCTGTTGATTTCTTATGCAGAAGAAACTAAGCCATCTACCGTGCGCCGAGAAAAATGCTGGGAGAAACTCTTCCCTGAAGGGTTCACATAACTGTGGCTCTGGTGCACACTCATTTTAGGTTCTTCATGCAATTCACACCAGGATTCGGTTGTCTTCTTGCTTCTGCAGGTTTTCTTAGGTTTTCTGAGTTAACTTCTGAAAGCTATGGAACTACTTCTCCCACCTGTGGCATTCTGAGTTTGGATTCAAGGGAAGGAATCACAGGTATGTATTAGTTACACATCTTATCTGTAACAATGCCTTATTTTCTAAATTGTCACTAATTTTTGTCTTTTGTTCGTCTTTGGATCGGATCTGTCTCCTCTTAAAATTACTTTCTGTAGCTAGAAGCCAATGTACAGTGGGTCATCTTTAAATATTTTGAACTAAAATTAATAAATGCTGGAGTTTTAAAAACTTCAGAAAGTCTCACTGGGAAATTAGATTTGAATAGAAAGAATAAATCTTATGCACAGCCAAGGCCATCAGTGGTAGCATATTAGAACAATGGAACATAGAGACAATATGCAAACAGACTTAAGGTGTCCCTGGGCTTTAATCCATGTGTGTGCCCATGTGTTTGTGTTTGTCATGTATGTTACATGAATATTTATGGATCTTCCAGTGAATTTCTATCACTTTAAGAAGGTTCTGTGCTGTATACTTTCCTTATTCAGTTGTAATTAATCACTAAAAGTGCAGTAAAATTATTTTATATAACAATATGGTATATATATCTTTATTTATTCACAGACTCAAGACAGCAGGGTGGCCCAGTATTTTAAATCTCCAAATGGAATTGTGAAGTAGCACACTATTGGTCTATCTTGTCTATGATAGTTATTTCAGTGTTATTACAACAGATTTTTTCTCTATTCAATGTAATATAATTATTTACAATTGGTTCATATAATGTTGAATTTCAGATACAGACTGATGAGGACTTTGACTCAGTTTCTCTGCAGTTCTCATAGTATTGAGCTCATCTATGTACTCTGGCTGAAGGATTACACATTTCCTCTTTCACATCAATAGAAAGAAAAAGAACTCTGCTTTACACACTAATTATACAAAAGTCCCAAGTTTCTTTTAATTTGACCACAAGGAACAATGATCACTGAGATTAGAGAGTGCCATGAATTTACTGGCTGAGGCCTGGAACTTAGCCCTTCCTCACAACACTGCTGCCTAAAGGGATGTGAAACTTAACACTAGTCAGAGCCCACTGGTGGAGTCAGGCATGGATGTATTACATACAAACTGCCTGTGCGTTTTCTAGCAGGGGAGAGGTAGTTCCTTAGAGCTACAGAGGTGCACTAACAAGAAGGAGAAGCAGGGAATATTGGATAGACCAGTAACAAATGTTCATTTTACCTGCTAATGGTAACCCTTCTTTGTCTTTTCCAACCTAGTTGATTTCCAGGAAAACCCACTACTAATTGTATCTTTCTAAAACACCAATATGATAATTTTGTTTTCTTTGTCTGAAGTTTTGCATAACTTCCCATTATTGATGAGGTAAAATTCAAAAGGTCTTTTATAGTAAGAATCCAGTATATTTTATCATTTATATTGAAAATATTTATAAAGTTTATTTATTTTGAGAGAGAGACAGAGAGAACGAGCAGGGGAGGGGCATAGGAAGAGGAAGAGAGAGAATCCCAAGCAGGCTCTGGGCTGTCAGCCTAGGGACCAATGTGGGCTTCGAACCTACCGACTATGAGGTCATGACCTGAGATGAAAACAAGAGCCGGGTACTTAACCGACTGAGTCAAGCAGGTGCCCTAAGAATCCTATATATTTTAGGGCATTATATCTTTTAACTGTTTCTGTACAACTTTTACTTTATTTCACAAAATCTGGACCTGAATTCTCACATTCCTATGATTTTATTCACATGATGTCTTCATGCTTCCTTCTCACATAGTGATGTCCCACTTATATTTTTATGTCTAACTCTATATCACCACCTCTGTGAAATGTCTCCTGACTTTTGTATGACACTTCTCCCTCCTTGGGTTTCTATAGCATTTTTATTTATTTATTTTTATTTTTATTTTTTTTACAAATAGTTTATTGTCAAATTAGTTTCCACATAACACCCAGTGCTCATCCCCACAAGTGTCCCTCCATGCCCATCCCTCCTCCCCCCCACATCCATCAGTCCTCAGTTTTTGTCAGCATTCAAGAGTCTCTCATGGTTTGCCTCTCTCCCTTTCCCCCACCATTTCCGCCCTCCTTCTCCCCCTTGGTCCTCTGTTAAGTTCCTCCTAATCCTCCTATACGTGCACACATATGATATTTGTCCTTCTCTGCCTGACTTATTTCGCTCAGCATAACACCCTCAAGGTCCATCCATGTTGCTACACATGGCCAGATTTCATTGTTTCTCATTGCCATGTAGTATTCCATGGTATAGATAAACCACATCTTCTTGATCCATTCATCTGTTGATGGACACTTAGGCTCTTTCCATGTTTTAGCTATTGTGGAGAGTGCTGCTATGAACATTGGGGTACATGTGCTCCTATGCATCAGCATTTCTGTATCCCTTGGGTAAATTCTTAGCAGTGCTATTGCTGGGTCATAGGGGAGTTCTATTGTTAGTTTCCTGAGGAACCTCCACACTGTTTTCCAGAGGGGCTGTACCAGTTTACATTCCCACCAACAGTGTAGGAGGGTGCCCGTTTCTCCACATCCTCGCCAGCATCTAGAGTTCTCTGATTGGCTCATTTTAGCCACTCTGACTGGCGTGAGGTGGTATCTCAGTGTGGTTTTGATTTGTATTTCCCTGATGAGGAGCGATGCTGAGCATCGTTTCATGTGTCTGTTGGCCATCTGGATGTCCTCTTTGGAGAAGTGTCTGTTCGTATCTTCTGCCCATTTCTTCACTGGGTTGTTTGTTTTTCGGGCGTGTAGTTTGGTGAGTTCCTTGTAGATTCTGGATATCAACCCTTTATCTGATATGTCATTTGCAACTATCTTTTCCCATTCCGTTGATTGCCTATTAATTTTCTGGGTTGTTTCCTTGGCTGTGCAGAAGCTTTTAATCTTGAAGAGGTCCCAACAGTTTATTTTTGCTCTTGATTCCCTTGCTTTTGGGGATGTGTCAAGTAAGAAGTTGCTGCGGTGGAGGTCAAGGAGGTTGTTTCCTGCTTTCTCCTCTAAGGTGTTGATAGTTTCCTGTCTCACGTTCAGGTCCTTTATCCATTTTGAGTTTATTTTTGTGCATGGTGTGAGAAAATGATCTAATTTCATTCTTCTGCATGTTGCTGTCCAATTCTCCCAACACCATCTATTAAAAAGGCTGTCTTTCTTCCATTGGATATTGTTTCCTGCTTTGTCAAAGATTAGTTGGCTGTATACTTTTGGGTCCACTTCTGAGTTCTCAATTCTGTTCCATTGGTCTACGTGTCTGTTTTTGTGCCAATACCATACTGTCTTGATGATGACAGCTTTGTAGTAGAGGCTAAAGTCTGGGATGGTGATCCCTCCTGTTTTGGTTTTATTTTTCAGGATTACTTTGGCTATTCGGGGTCTTTTGTGGTTCCATACAAATTTTTGGATAGTTTGTTCTAGTTTTGAGAAGTATGCTGGTGCAATTTTGATGGGAATTGCATTGAATGTGTAGAGTGCCTTAGGTAGTAATGACATCTTAACTATATTTATTCTTCCTATCCATGAGCATGGAATGTTTTTCCATTTCTTTGTGTCTTCTTCAATTTCCTTCATAAGTTTTCTATAGTTTTCCTCATACGGATCTCTTGTATCCTTGGTTAGGTTTATTCCGAGGTATTTTATGGTTTTTTGTGCAATTGTGAATGGGATCAGTTTCTTGATTTCTCTTTCTGTTGCTTCATTGTTGGTGTATAAAAATGCAACCGATTTCTGTACGTTGATTTTGTACCCTGCAACTTGGCTGAATTCTTGGATCAGTTCTAGTAGGCTTCTGGTGGAGTCTGTCGGGTTTCTATGTACAGTATCATGTCATCTGCGAAGAGTGAAAGCTTAACTTCCTCTTTGCCAATTCTGATGCCTTTGATTTCCTTTTGGTGTCTGATGGCTGATGCTAGGACTTCCAGCACTATGTTAAACAGCAGTGGTGAGAGTGGGCATCCCTGTCGTGTTCCTGATCTCAGGGGGAAAGCTCTGAGTTTTTCCCCGTTGAGGATGATGTTAGCTGAAGGCTTCTCATAGATGGCTTTGATGATGTTTAAGTAGGTTCCTTCTATCCCAACTTTCTCGAGAGTCTTTATTAAGAAGGGATGCTGTATTTTGTCAAATGCTTTTTCTGCATCTATTGACAGGATCATATGGTTTTTATCTTTTCTTTTATTGATATGATGTATCACATTGATTGATTTGCGAATGTTGAACCAGCCCTGTAACCCAGGAATGAATCCCACTTGATCTTGGTGGATGATTCTTTTGATATGCTGCTGGATTCGATTTGCAAGGATCTTGTTGAGAATTTTTGCATCCGTATTCATCAAGGATATTGACCTGTAGTTCTCTTTTTTTGCTGGATCTGTCTGGCTTGGGAATCAGAGTGATGCTGGCTTCATAAAATGAGTCCGGGAGTTTTCCTTCGCTTTCTATTTTTTGGAATAGCTTGAGGAGAATTCGGATTAATTCTGTTTTAAATGTCTGGTAGAATTCCCCAGGGAAGCCATCAGGTCCAGGGCTCTTATTTGTTGGGATATTTTTGATCACTGATTCCATTTCTTCACTCGTTATGGGTCTGTTCAGGTTTTCTATTTCTTCCCGTGTGAATTTTGGTAGTGAGTGTGTGTTTAGGAATTTGTCCATTTCTTCTAAGTTGTCCAAGTTGTTGGCATATAATTTTTCATAGTATTCCCTGATAATTGCTTGTACTTCTAAGGGGTTGGTTGTAATAAGTCCATTTTCATTCATAATTTTGTCTATTTGGGTGCTCTCTCTTTTATTTTGGATAAGTCTGGTAGAGGTTTGTGGATTTTGTTTACTTTTTCAAAAAACCAACTCTTGGTTTCATGGATCAGTTCAATTGTTTCTTTGGTCTCTATGTTGTTTATTTCTGCTCTAATTTTTACTATTTCTCTTCTTCTACTGGGTTTAGGCGTTCTTGTTGCTCTGCCTCTAGTTCCTTTAGGTGAGCTGTTAGATTTTGCACTTGCGCTTTTTCTAATCTCTTGAAATAGGCCTGGAGAGCAATGTACTTTCCTCTTAAGACTGCCTTTGCCGCATCCCATAGATTTTGAATTGTTGTGTTTTCATTTTCATTTGTTTCCGTATATTTTTTAATTTCGTCTCTAATTGCCTGATTGGCCCATTCATTCTTTAGAAGGGTGTTCTTTATCTTCCATGTTTTTGGAAGTTTTCCAGACTTCTTCCTGTAATTGATTTCAAGTTTTAAAGCATTGTGATCTGACAGTGTGCATGGTATGATCTCTATTCTTTATATTTATTGAGGGCTGCTTTATGTCCCAGTATGTGATCTATCTTGGAGAATGTGCCATGCGCACTTGAGAAGAAAGTAAATTCCCTGGCCTCAGGATGTAAAGTTCTAAATATATCCGTCAGGTCCATCTGGTCCAATGTATCTTTCAAGTCCATTATTTCTTTACTGATTTTCTGTCTGGTTGACCTATCCATTGCTGTAAGCGGAGTATTAAAGTCCCCTGCTATTAGCACATTCTTATCTATAAGCTTGTTTCTGTTTGTGATTAATTGTTTTAGATATTTAGGTGCTCCCATATTCGGTGCGTAGACATTTATGATTGTTAGTTCTTCCTGATGGATGGACCCTGTAATTATTATGTAGTGCCCTTCTTCATCTCTTGTGATTGTCTTTATTTTAAAGTGCAGTTTGTCTGATATAAGTATCGCTACTCCGGCTTTCTTTTGATTTCCTGTAGCATGATATATATTTCTCCATCCCCTTACTTTTAATCTGAAGGTATCTTCCCGTCTAAAATGAGTTTTTTGTAGACAGCATATAGATGGATTTTGTTTTTTAATCCATTCTGCTACCCTATATCTTTTGATTGGAGCATTCAGTCCATTTACATTCAGTGTTATTATTGAAATATGTGGGTTTAGAGTCTTTGTATCTTTTGTAGGGTTCATGTTTGTGGTGGTGTCTCTGGAATCTTTGTTCCTTGCAACCTTTCCTTCAGAGCATCCCCCTCAGAATTTCTTGTAGGCCTGGCTTCGTGGTGACAAATTCTTTCAATTTCTGTTTGTTTGGAAAGGTTTTTATCTCTCCTTCTATTTTGAATGACAGGCTTGCTGGATAGAGGATTCTTGGCTGCATATTTTTATTGTTCATCACATTGAAGATCTCTTGCCATTCCTTTCTGGCCTGCCACGTTCAGTAGATAGGTCTGTCACCACTCTGATGGGTTTCCCTTTGTATGTGAGGGCCCTTTTCTCCCTAGCTGCTTTCAAAATTCTCTCTTTGTCCTTGTATTTTGCCATTTTGACGATGATATGTCGTGCAGAAGATCGATTCAAGTTACGTCTGAGAGGAGTCCTCTGAGCCTCTTGTATTTCCACATTGACTTCCTTCCCCAGGTCGGGGAAGTTCTCTGCTATAATTTGCTCCAGGACTCCTTCAGCACCTTTCCCTCTCTCTTCCTCTTCTGGGATTCCTATGATACGGATATTGTTGCGTTTGACTGTGTCGCTGAGCTCTCGAATTCTTCTTCCTGTTCCTGGATCAGTTTGTCTCTTTTTTTTCAGCTTCTTGTTTTTCTATAATGGTGTCTTCTAAATCACTTATTCTCCTTTCTGCCTCTTCAATCCGTGCATTGGAGGCCTCTAATTTATTATGTATCTCATTTATCGCATTTTTAAATTCTTCATGCCTATTTTTATTTTCCATTCTGTCTGTAGCCATAGTTTCCTTGATGTCGCCTATGTTTTTTTCAAGCCCTGCTATTAATTTCACCATTATTATTCTAAAATCTTGTTCACTTATGCTGCTGATATCTGTTTTGAGCAGTTCATTAGCTGTCATTTCTTCTTGTAGTTTCTTTGGAGGAGAGCTCTTTCGTTTCGTCATTTTAGTTAGCTTTCCGGCTCTTGTTGGTTTTACAGACCTGTTATGCTCTCTGTTTCTATTAGCACTGCTATATCCAAGAAACTCTTTGACTTTCCAGGGCCTATCCTTTCAGAGATTGTTTTTTGAATGGTATCCCTCGGTCACTCTTGTTGGGACCTTAGTTATTTTATTTTCCTCTTCATAGTGATATTTGGGACTCTTCACCTTGTGTACTCTAGCTTGTTTCTTGAGGTAGCCCTGGAAAAGAAAACAGACAGACAGACACACAGGGAGCAGGAGCACACAAACGCACAGGCTGATTCAACTAACATGCAAAGTGAGAGGGAAAACGAAAAAGTTAATAGAAAAGACGGAGGAGGGAGGGCGAATAATAGGGAGCATAAAATACATAAAAGGGTCAAAAAGGGGAAAAGAAAAGGAAAAAGAAGAAAACCGATGGACAAAGAACGGTTTAAAGCATATACCTGGATTTCCCAGCTACAGTTAAATAGCCGTGTGTATGCAGTGCTGGTTGAAGAGCATAGAGAAAAAGAGAGAAGGCAGGGTGAGACAAGGCAGATTTGGAAATAGAATGAACAGGCAAAAGGGATAAGAAACTTTTTTCAAAGAGGTAAAGGGTAGAATGTGGTTGGATAGGTGAGAGAAGGATGCTGGAATTATCCAGAGAAACTATATAGTCTAATTACTCCTGAGAGAAATAGCTGAAAAAGTCGGTAGGTGTAGAATTTACATTTACAGAATGGACTTGTGATTGTTTAAGCAAGTTGGTGACCAGAGTTAATCAGGTCAGTGTTTTGGGGAAAAAAGCGAGAAAAGAGAAAAAAGAAGAAAAAAAAAGACAAAAGAAAGGGAAAAAAAAAAGAAAGAAGAAAAAAAAAGAAAAAAGAAAAAAAAAGGAAAAAGGAAAAAGGAAAAAAAAAAAAGGGAGGAGGGCACCTCTCAGGCAGGGATGGGCGTGGTGTGATCCGATGCCTCAGGCGGGGGTTCTGCCTTGGCGATAATGGGAAGGAGAGTGACGGTGCTCCAGTCCCTTCTTGAACCCCGCGCTGCAGCTCGCTTTTTTTTTTTTTTTGCGTGTCAACTCCCCGTTCGGGGGACGCAGCCGAAGTTGGTTGCACTCTTCAACCCAGGCCAGTTCCAATCTCCAAATCCCAGCCCGCGCCCGCTGAAGTTGCCTTAGACACAGCTTCCCAGACAACCCCCTCGGGCTATTCCAGGCTCCCTGCTGAGCTCTGGGGGCGGAGTCAGGATCGCTGCTTTCTTCTCTGGTCGGCTCTGGCGCGCATGCGCGGGGGCTTGCCTGCCGCGTCCGCGTAGCCTGAGCCCGCTGGAGTGAGGAAAACCGGGTCTCTCTATGGCTCGTCACCCGAAACACGAACTCACAGGCAAATTTCCCAGTTTTTAGCTCTTTGCCTTCCCTCTCGAGTTCCAGCCAGCCAGGAGCGCGGACGCCCGGTGTCTGCGCGTCTCTTCAGGGGTCCCAGCCGCCCTGGAGCTACAATGGCGGCAGGCGCGCCGCCGCTGGAGTGAGGAAAACCGGGTCTCTCTATGGCTCGTCACCCGAAACACGAACTCACAGGCAAATTTCCCAGTTTTTAGCTCTTTGCCTTCCCTCTCGAGTTCCAGCCAGCCAGGAGCGCGGACGCCTGGTGTCTGCGCGTCTCCTTCAGGGGTCCCAGCCGCCCTGGAGCTACAATGGCGGCAGGCGCGCCGCCGCTGGAGTGAGGAAAACCGGGTCTCTCTATGGCTCGTCACCCGAAACACGAACTCACAGGCAAATTTCCAGTTTTTAGCTTTTTGCCTTCCCTCTCGAGTTCCAGCCAGCCAGGAGCGCGGATGCCCGGTGTCTGCGCGTCTCTTTCAGGGATCCCAGCCGCCCTGGAGCTACAATGGCGGCAGGCGCACCCGCTCCGCTTTAAAACCCCACCTCCAGGAGCGGCACAAAGAAGCAGTTTGTGTGCTCAGCCTCCCCCAGGACCAGTTGTCGCGAGGGGACCTGGTGTGCAGATATTTGGCAAGTACGGTCTTTCTATGCACCGAGCGGAGATTTTTCTGTCTCGGACTCTCTCCTTTTCCCCTCTCACTCCCCGTAGAGGGTAGAGGGGGATCGCCTCCCACCCTGGAGGCTCCGATCCCAGGCTGATTTTACCTTCCCCGGTTCGCACTCACGTTAGAAGGCTTTCTCAGTGGATTCTGCGTCCTTTTTTCTCCCAGTCTCTCAGGTTTTGTATGGTTTCCAATGGCTTCAGATCTTTTCTGTGTGATGTATGGGCGCGAGTGCAAGTACGGAGCTCCTTACTTCTCCGCCATCTTAGGGGCTCCCTACAATTACATCTTTAAAGAACACATCTGTTTGCCTCACGCCTTCCCTTCCTCAGGAGTGGAGCGGTCACAAACCTTACCTGATTTCTGCCCTCTGCCTCCCGTCCTCATGGTTTTCAGCTCTCCCGCGTTTTCTCTTGTATTTCTGGAGAGCTCCTCACCGCTTTCCTTCCCCATCACAGACTTCCTGCCTCCACTGTGGACTCTACCGTTCTATTTCCAGCGCACCCGCTGTGCTTCCTTCTGTCCCTGTGCCGGATCCTGACACGTCCTCCTACTGCCTCAGACTGCAAACTCGCAAGAGGCTTACACAACAAAAGTGTTCTTTTTATTGTGTGGCAGCAACACACTATTTAGTCTGGAGTTAGCTCGGTATAGGAGAAAGTCAGGGTTGGGATCCTGGCTGTATCATTAACCAGCTGGGTGGAATCTTAAGAGAGAAAAAAGTAAGCCTGTCTGAGCTCCAGCTCTCAAATCAGAGTTACCACACCCATTGGGTTCTGAGGTTTAAAGACCGATGCAGAGTGTCTGGCATATGAACAGTTCTCCGCAAATGGTAGCTATGCCTTGTGAATCACGGGTCCAACAAAGCTTGGGTCCTCACTCCATGCTCCTCTGTTATCGCCGTGGCTTATATCACCAATGGGCTGTGTGTACTAGTGGCCCATTTGCTACAGTTTCTGGGATGAATTTTAGTGGGGAAAGGGAAACTTTTAGAGTAGGGGATATAGTGAGCCACACAATGTATCAGCCAGTTGAAACGGCTTACACAGAGATGGCTACCTTCGTCTGGATTAGAAATGGCCTTCAAATTTTGACAACCCCCAAGGTTTCAGTGACCAGTCTGAATTGATCTTTGACAAACTGATTCAGTGGTTTTGGAATTCCTGGTCACAAATCCCCGGGTATTTGCCTAGGTATTTGCAGGGTAAATCCCCTGGCTTTTTGACTAGAAGACTTACTCCAAACCCAGATCCCTTTGAGATTTACTCTGCTTTGTTTCCCAAATAGGTAGGCGGTGCCACTGCTAAAGCAGGCTTCCAGGGAGGGGACAAGCCCCTGTCACCCTCGTCAGTCTAGATCAGCTTTTCTTTTCCCTTCCTGATTATCTTCCTACCAGCTGAGTCGGGATCCCGGTAACCCTCCACCACGCTGCGCCTCAGCAACCAAACCGCACGGCAAGCCCCTGGTCTCCGGAGGTGTTCTCGGTGGTGCGGCGGGGCTCTAGAAAATGCTTCCCAAACACACCACTCCGCTATTCCTGACAGCCTCACACATTACAGGTGGGCTTTTTACATGGCTCTGTCCGAGGCTAATGACTAGAAGAAAGAACAAGTAGTTAGAAACATTTTTCTTTCAGCCTTTCTTTGAATTCAACTTGAGGGTTTTGCTGTTTGCTGTTCATTTTTATGTATTTTTAAATGTTTATTTTTCTTAACCGTTTCAAATGGGGTTTGACATCCTAGCAGGCCGGGTGATGATTACTGTTGACAATCTTTAAACTCTGGGGTTGAAGGGTGCCGGTCTGGGCGTGGGCTTTGGGGCTGGAGACTGGGACGAACAACTGAGGTGGAGGGAATCACCGGCAGGACCGTGCTCACCTCAAGGGTGATGAAGAGTAAGGCCAGTTCACCAAGTGTGCCTCCTGGGTACTGCCTGCGGCAGGCAGGCCGTCTGCAAAGCCAGCCACCAAAGGACATTTGATGAGTCTTGGGCAGAGGTTGTTGAAGGTGGCCTGGCCCTCCCTCAGCCTCTGGGTGACTGGCCGACCCAGAGACAGCCCCGAGGCAGGGCCTGCTTCTCTCCCCAGGCTGTGACCTGCACCCTCCCTTGGAAGAGCAGACAAGGGGGCGCCTGGGTGGCTTAGTCGGTTAGGCGTCCGACTTTCACTTAGGTCACGATCTCGCGGTCCGTGGGTTCGAGCCCCGCGTCGGGCTCTGTGCTGCCAGCTCAGAGCCTGGAGCCTGTTTCAGAGTCTGTGATTCCCTCTCTCTCTGACCCTCCCCTGCTCATGCTGCCTCTCTCTCTCTCCTAGAAATAAATAAAACTTTAAAAAAAAAAAAAAGGAAGAGCAGACAAGGCAGACACAGCCAAGGGGCAGTGGGGTTGCCCCCTCCAGAGGGCACCTTTGGAGGACCAGCGGCACAGACCTTTTGAAAGGCACCTCTGCCGACTGAGAGAACATTCTCCGTGTGCTGAAAAAACCACCACCCAAAGCCCCCGACCAGCTGGCACCGGCCCCATAGTTTTTGGCAGCAACAGCAAAGCACGGAGTCCTGCCGGGAGAAACAGCTTTGAATTCAAATATAAAGCCGGTCAGAATATGGATCACACAGAGCTGCCAGTTACTTGATGGGTGTCGGGAGTAAAACACACCCACCCTTTAAGGGACCGCCCAAGGGCATTATCTCTGATCAGCAATTCTCAGAAACAACGTCAAATCCTTTTCAAAAGGCCGGAATTCCCACTTGTTCTCCCCTCCCATTCAAAGCAGCCTTGAAGTGCAAGGCCCTGGGATCCTGCTGGAGGGCTGCTTCCGAGGCCGAGGCTGTGGAGCCCGACGCTCAGGCAGTTTCACAGCAGCTGCAGGGAAGCAGCCTGGCATGTTTCTGGATCACTGTGTTGTTTTCAGTTACTGTCGGGATTCTCAGGTGGGCTGAAGAGCAGGGAACCAGTGGGAAACTGAGGCACTAGAGGACAGAATCTGGACTCGCCCCCAAGCCCAAACTTCCTTCTCTACCCTCATCCCCTGACCTTCAAGCCTTCTGGAGTTCGTGGGAGGATGGGGCGATAATGCGCGAGCCAGCCGCTTTCAGTCTGGGCCTCTGAGCGAGTTCGTTACCACCTCTGCACGGGGAAAATGACATTACCTGCCTTAGAAGGCTGGCGTTCTGTACAGAAGGTGCCTGGCTATGCACCCTACCTCAAACACTTCCAAAGTTTCCCAAATGCCTAGGGGGTCATTGACTGCAAATTCCTGAGTGTGCAATTTAAGGAAGAAGTTATCCATTATATTTTACATTCCTAGTTACCCTTCTTCAGGTAGAAGGAAGTTGTTTTCAGAATGACAGAAATAAAGGACACTGGTGCACACGTGATGGGTTCATGATCTCTAATGTGTGACCCATTTTGGCCCAAGAGGTGCTATGGACGTGCTGGGAAGCCGGAGAGTTGTGAACGCAGAACTCGTACCGAAGAATAACAGCTGGATGTGAATACCTGCTATGCGCCTGATGTGTATGTCAGATGTGGCTGCATTCACTGCCCTGAATGAGGAAACGGGAGCGCAGAGATACTGAGTGCCTGGCTTAAGATCATATAGGTTGCCAGTGAAAGAACTAGAATTTGAGCCCAGGCAATCTGGCTGGGGAAGCCTCGGTATTAACTACCACACTGAACTGAACCCTGGTAAGATTAGATAACATTAGCTTTTCCCTGAAACAAAATTTATTAAAATTAGGTTCTGGGCAGCAATTTCCGTAGTTTTCAGAACTGCGTGTGATGTCTACGTGGGAGTCACAAAATCTTCAAAGCAGGGCTGTGTGCAGTTCTGTTCACCTGTTGCAAATTCCTAGGCCTGATTCTCCCATCACTGATGTGCGGAGAAGGCAGCTGGCCACGGCTATGAACACAGAAGGGGTGCTGCAAGGCAGACGGCTCGGGGGACGCGAGCACAAGGAGAACTGTGTGTCACTGGGAGGCAGGGGTGTGCTGGTGAATGGTCAACAACTGGCTGCCATGGGGGATGGACAGTGGGCGGTGGAGCAAACAAGCATTTCTCACAGGGCCGCGTCCCCACAAGACCCTGGTCTGTAGCAGAGACCCCAGCTCCAGAGAGATAGCCGGGCTTGTTACCAGGTGACTTCTATACTGTAAGGACAGACGGAGGATGTAGAGAGTTGGAAGGGACCTTAGACAAACCCAAGACTCCGTGCTCCCTTGGCAGTAGCTCTCCTTTAGAAGATGTCATGACCGGGACTTTCGAGCCAGAGCTCATTACTGCTTTCCTTTGCTGCTGAGGTAAATGCCCCCGACTGTAATGTTTCCGTGGCGCCTTCACCGACCCTTCTTTTGTATGTGTCTTGGTCCAGGGAACGGGAATAGGTCCTGCTATGGACTGAATGTTTGTGCCGCCACAGCATTCAGACACTGGAACCCTAATGTGATGGAATTTGGAAGTGAAGCCTTTGGGAGGTAATTAGGTCATGAGGGAGGGAGCCTCCAAGATGGAATTTGTGCCCTTTTAAGACAGGAAGAGAGCTAGCCCTCTGCTCCCAGCCCTGTGGAGACACAGGAAGATGGGTTTTCCCCAGAAACTGGAGCTGCCATGCCTTGATCCTGGATTTCTCAGCCTTCAGGGCCTGAATAATCATTTTGTTATTTAAGTCACCCAGTCTAGGTATTTTTGGTGTAGCAGCTCGGACTAAGCCAGATCCCTTCTTACATGCACGTTCAGAGGGCTTGTATTGTTGTTGTTGTTTTTTAAGATTTTATTTTTAAGTAATCTCTACCCACAACATGGGGCTTGAACTTACAACCCTGAGATCATGAGCCAGATACCCCAAGAGGGCTCCTACTTCTTGATAAAACTCCTTTAGCTAAGTTCTAAAAAGGGAGAAATAGTTTACTACGCTGTTTCCTCTTCTCTTCAGCTCCCCTCAGCAATTCTTAACCAATTGCTGAGACTCAATTCTTAATCCCCGCCTCACGCATCTGTGATACGCAATTTAAACCAGCACAAAGGCTAGATGGCCCAGAGTCCAGCCTGGGACTCTACCATCTGCAGGGCACTTAGATCTGCCTAACTCCTTGATCACAGCATTTGCTCCCTGTTGCCTGCCTGTTGGAAGTACGTCCTCCAGACAGTGGAAAAAAACAGGGGGAATGTGCAGGTCAGTCCCACAAAGCCAGACGTGCCCGGAATCTCCAGTGTCACTGGTGTATGTGAAAATATGAAACTCAATCAGTAAGGGACCTTAGAAATCATTTCTCAATCTCTTCTAACTAAAAAGGACAAATGGGGCGCCTGAGTGGCTCAGCTGGTTAAGCGTCCGACTCTTGGTTTTGGCTCAGGTCATTGATTTCATGGTTCGTGGGGTCCAGCTCCACATGGGGCTCTGCCCTGGCAGCATGGAGCCTGCTTGGGATTCTCTCTCTCCCTCTCTCTATGCCCCTCCCCCACTTGTGTGCATACACTCTCTCTCAAAGTAAATAATCGTTAAAACAAAAAAATAAAAAGGACAAGTAAAATGTATTAACGGCACAGATTTTTCATTATGGTTCTCTCTTCCTTCTAGACCAGTGGTTCTCGGCCAGGTGTAGTTTTATGTCTCCCCCCACCCCCAGGGGACATTTGGCAACAACTGGAGACATTTTGGTTGTCAAACTAGGTGAGAGATGCTCTTGGCATCTAGTGGGAAAAGGCAGAGGTGCTGCTAAATGTCCTACATGGCACAAGACAGCCCTCACAGCAAAGAATGATCTAGCCCAGAATGTCTGTAGCACCAAGGTTGAGGGACCCTGGTCTCTGCACATATAAAAAGTTTTCCCAAAACTAAAAACATGGCATTCTTGCTCCAAGAAGATATCATATCCACAAATCACATTTTATTAGCTACCTAATGCCACCTTCCATTCATGTCCTGTGTTTTAATTAAATTTTATGAACTACCAGTACAAATCAATACAGTGCCTTTTTTTTTTTTTTACACACCAACAGCTTGAATGTTCCTGAAGCTTTTAAACAATGAGTTGACTGTGGGCAAACAGAAGGCAAGGAATCACAGATAATTAGCTCATGCATCTGGTGCTGGCTAATAAAGAAATAATTTTCACATGAATGTAGAAACCGCTCAATGTTAACTGTATTTATTTTTTTAATAGTTGGAAACCGTAATAAAATGCAATTTTCAGAAGCATCTTAGTGACTAAGTAGATCTGCTTCATTTAAAAAAGAGTTAAATACCCTACCTAGATTGGAGTAGGTGAACATGTAGCAAAATCTTCCATCTTACTTGATTCTGGCAGATGGAGTGATCTTTCACAAAATACATTTTTCTGCATTTCTTCTCATGAAAGCCAGTGGCCAGGAAGAGCACCCTGCTTTGAAAAGAGATTGTTTGGTTCACATGGTATACTTTGGTTTATTTAAACAGGTAAGAAAGTGATCCCCAGTTCTCCTGAGGAGAAAATGGATTTTTTGACTTCTGAGTAAATCAAGATATTACCAGTCTGAATGAGTTTTCCTTTTCTGTTAAGGTAAAAAGTATATCTGTCTTTCCCTCCAGTGTTCAGTTGCGCCTCTTGGGAAATATTCTTCAGATAAAGTATCTATATGTCTTGCTGTATCAGTAGCCCCACACCGCGACTTCCATATGACAAAGGTCTGACATTCAGTGTCTGACGGGATCAGCATTTGGCATGTCCTTGGATGTGGGGATCAATCTGAACTAAAACTTCTCATAATACACCTAAAAGTATCTTAAAAGATATAAAAATGTATGCTAACTTGTGCTCTCTTAGTAAGGCTTGCAGATTGGTAATTAAATAAGCAGAATATAACTCATAAGGCAAAAAAAGTGCATTTTTAAATAAAATTAAGAAATGGAGATGGTTAAAACTATAATAAAAAAGATGAACAGATTATTTTTGGTTAATTTTGGGTAGAAATGGCACAATAGTTTTGTTTTTTTTTTTCCTTCTGGGTCCATTTGGTTTTAATAGACTCACAAGGATTGCCATGGGTGTATCTGTGAGTTTCACGAGGTCTCCTCGCCTGCCTTCTGACGTTAGCATTCCTGGGCACTACAGCCCTCCCAGCATAATCGTTCATAAGGGGAGACATGTGCTTGCCTTTCATTCCAAAGAACTTTTTACAAAACTGGTCTTAATTCATGAATATTTCAACGAGCACAAAAGATAATAGCTCTCACTTTGCTGTACACATAATCAGAACCTCGGCGCCTTTAGGCTTATAACCTCACAATCATTCTGCCTTTGTCAGACACTGCACAGGATGCATTTGGGCTACTTTTGCAGGCAAAGATTTTCATTCCTGTTGCGTCAAGCCAAATAGGCATAGAGAAATCGGAGGCTCTCTCCCCTCGTCTCTTTTACTAATGAGTCAAATTCTTTTTTTGCCGTTTATGGAAGTCTTTTCCTTGTCGCAACCACTTGTTCAGTAATCACAAAATGGAGAAAATAAACCATCTCCCCAAATCTGTCCCTGGGAGTTCATGTTTTTTTGCTGCTTGTCTTCTGTTTCTGTTTGCGAAGGTGAGCCTCTATCTCATGCCTGAAGACCAGCATCCCCAGCTGCCCGTGGGACGCCTCGTTCATGGCCTTGGACTGCATGCACATCTTGTACTGCTCAGGGGTCAGCTCGTCCACACAGTGCTTCTCGTGCCAGAGGTGGAAGAGTCCCCGCACCGGCGTCCGCACCACTATGAGGTTGCTGTGGAGATACTTGCGGTAAAGGTGCACGTCCTCTCCGCCCCAGCCTTTGATGTCCAAGTCAAAGCCACCTGGCAGGAGAGAACACAGTGCTGAACCAAGCTGCTCCTGATCTGTATTTGCCTTTCCGATCCGCACAGGGTTTGGCATGAAGAGAGGAAGCATTCGGGAAGACGAGTCACTGCCCGCCCCCACCCAAGTCATGAGCGTGTCCACCCGGAAAAGGGAACTCAGGGATCCCGAACAGAGAGAAACCTGGTGGTAGTGCCAGCCAGCACCAAGTCCTTGAGAACAAGGCTGCAAAGAGAAGCGCCAGCATCTGTCTGCTTTCGAGAGCCATCAGCAGTGCTCATGTTGGCCTGAGCCCCGCGTTAAGACTGTTCAGCTTAAAACCTTCAAGTGAAAACTCTTGTTTCTGTTTGAATGTGGCCTCCTGTCATTCAAACAGAACGAAGCAGGCGCTTGCAGTCTGAAAGAGTAATGGGATCTCAGCGTGAAAAAAATTACGTCCCACAAAACACCCTGCCTTTCATAGACTAAAGTGGTCCCCAAAGCTGTGTGCCCCCCACAGGCCAGTGAAGTGTCATGTTTAAGGGACTGGCCTCATAGTCAGTTCTGAAGTTCTACTCAGAAAATCTGTTTTCACTCCTTGGTGGACGCCTTCACAGAGTAATGGTCCCTTAAAGTCTCACTTTTGTAAACTGAGATGCCCCAGTCTTTTCTTAACCTAACGCCCACCATGAACCAAACAGAACCAGAGAAGACTTCTGTTTTTTGTCACTGTTCCTTTCTCACCTAGGAGATTTATTCAGCACCTACAAGAAACTATAAAGTCATCCTCGACACCTTTCATCAGAGCTATCACGTAGCCCTTTACCTTCTGTAGCCCCCAGGCTGCACTGCGCTGATCAAGGCCATCGCCGGGCCTGGGGGAGGGGCTCCCGCACAGGAGAACTGCATCCCACCCTGGGGATGGGCTATGTACACAAGTGATTCATGCCCCCCACCCCCCCACTAGTAGGCCAGTGTACAATATTGAGTCAGGGGTCCAGAATTTGAGTCTTGGTTTGACTACTTCACCTCTCTTGAGTTTTGGTTTCTTTATCCTAAAGTGAAATAGATGTCATAACCAAACGAGATAGTAATGTAAGGGGCAGTGCTTGGTTACCTGTAATTGACTTATTATCATCGGTATCATCACAACTTATTAAATAAAAGGTGCCAAAGTAAGATGCTTACAAATACATACAAGGTCACAAAGAATGACCTGGGTCCAGATGTGACCCAGAGATTCTGAGGTCATGGCCATGGCTTACTGAGGAAGAGCACCCGCACCAGCCAACCATCCCCACATGTCTCAGCTGCAGCTATGCCTCATCTTCAGGAAAATCCAATTTCTTCTAAACTCGAACTGGATAAACATAGATCAGCACAACAAAATCCTTCCCTGTACACAGCACAAGGAAACAGAGTTTCTCAAAATGGAAATCTGCTTTAGAAGATTTTAAAGATAGTCATTCTGAGAACTTTGATTTGCACAGAATCATGTAGAAATATTTCTTAGAGAAATCACAGGACACCTGTGGTTAGTCGCCGGTACGTGTGAGCGCCCAGCCACTCAGAGACCCATGTCCTCGTGCTCCTGCAACTTAGCTTTAAGTGGTTTCTTTCCTTTTATAGGGGTTCTATAGTCCCTGTAGACCACACCCTCTGAACAAAAACCTGGGGCTGCTCAGATTGAGTCACTGATCTTAAAAAAAGATGCTTTAGGCCTTGGGCCTGAACAAGAATCGCCAGGAGAAAGCAAGAGGGGCAGAGTCCCGGAGGCCCACAGGGAGGTGGAGGGGATGGGTCTCCATGCTCTGCAGGGCTTCCCTGACTCCATCCCAGCCTGGGGTCTACGCTGGGCCGCTGAGCCTAAGATCAAGGTTTCTGGCCTGTTCATTCACACCCTAGTCGTGTATAATCCACAAT
Organism: Proteles cristata cristata; assembly: GCA_017311185.1. Lineage (NCBI taxonomy): Eukaryota > Metazoa > Chordata > Mammalia > Carnivora > Hyaenidae > Proteles > Proteles cristata. The sequence goes on along the minus strand of JAESUZ010003224.1, from coordinate 801 downwards.
TCTGTGCTGATTCGAGGCACATGAGTAGGTACCACTACGGGGAGGAGAGTGGCATTTCCAAGGGGGACAGGAGTGCTCTCTTCCCATCCTTTGTCCCTCACTTGCTGCAGACAATTTGCCTTTTGGTCTCAACTGCAACCTAAGGGCCTTTCCTTTTGGGGCTCTGGGAGCGCGCATGCGCGTGTGTGTGCGTGCGTGTGGATGTGTGCACACACATGTATGTGTTAATTGGTGACCGTACAGTCAATTGGAGCTTGAAGTAGCATTTGGAATTTTTGAAGCTTCAGCAGAGAGAAATTTGGATATTTTCTGATAAGTGATTTTCCAAAAGTTTTCATGTTGCCCTTGCTGCAGACCCTGCTACTAGGGAGGCCCAGAATGTTCTCCATGAGAGAGACTACAGCCAGAAGTAGGCTGGAAGGAGGCACTGGGGGGACCCGCTCGGAAGCTGCCTTTTGCAACACTGCCTTTCCCCTGAGATTGTGTGCTACAACTGGGCTGACTGAGAGGGGCTGATGGAGATTATAGGGGCTCACGTGTTGCACACTCCCAAGCCCTGTCCTGGTCCAGCCCCTCAGTCCCCGCCAAGAGGAAGGGCCTCTTAGGAAATGGCACCACCTTTGCCATCAGACTCCGGAACCTGCCCCGACTACCTCGCGGCCACTCACAGCCTCTAGGTGGCAGCAGAGGCGCGGCCTCGCTGCACCGGCTTTGTCTTACCTATATTGATGAAGTCTGACCGATATTGGCAGGTCATCCCAAATCCAAAGTCTCTCCAAAATCCGGTTTCCTTCTTTATGA